>CM035206.1:3693708-3708920 GCA_020233015.1 Callinectes sapidus | reverse complement strand
TATATATATATATATATCATTAGGGGCATACGCCAGGGGACACGTTGCCTCACCTACCCTACGGCGCCACTCCCGGCGGTCACGCCTCGCGAGTCTCCATGCAGGCTCCCTTCCTATACCGAGTAACTCCCAGCAGGAGGCATCGACTTGCCGCAGCCAAGTGCTCTGTGGGCGTCCCCTAGGCCTCTTCCAAGTCGGGTTGTCCCTTACGGAAACAACCCAACAAGCAGGGTCGGCTGCTGGGTATTGCGCCACATGCCCATATAGCCGCAGTTGGCGCTGACGGACTATGCTAGTAATAGGCCTTGAATCGGTCTCACAGAACAATTGATGATTTGACACCAGTGGTATCCCATGATCCTGCGAAGGCATCTAGTACCAAAGACATCAATTCGCCTCTTCAGGTCGGTGTTCAGTGTCCATGTCTCACAACCATAGAGTAGGACAGGGATCACCACCGACTTGAAGATCCGAATCTTTGTCCGTCTGCACAAGTATCGACAACGCCAAATACTCGTGTTAGGCGAGTCCATAGCGACGTGGGCCAAGGCAATCCCCCTTGTGACTTCTTGGCTCGACCCACCATCGTTATGTACTACACTACAAAGGTATTTGAAGTTTTTCAAGATCTCAATGTCCTCGCCACACGCATGGACAGACTGTACTGTTTCATCCAGTACGCCTCCAAACACCTGGACATTGGTCTTGGCCCTGGAAACCTTAAGTCCCAAGGGCTTCACCTCCTCGTGCAGTGCCTCTAGAGCCATTACCAGAAGCTCCAATGACTCAGCGAAGATTGTTGCATCTTCAGCAAAAACAAGATCTGTAATCTCGGTGTTACCGACAGATGCTCCACAATGACTTTGTTCCACAACTCTGCCTAGTATTCAATCCTTGCATGAGTTGAAAAGTGATGGAGCAAGCACACAGCCCTGCCTCACACCTGTATTCACAGGGAAGAAGCTTGACACGCCTCCTCCACACTTCACATCACTTACAGTCCGGGAGAACAGGACAGTTAATAGACCAATAATCATTGCAGGAATCCCACGGAGACGCAGAAGATCCCAGAGTGTATCTCGATGCACTGAGTCAAACGCCTTCTTGAGATCGACATAGGCTGCAAGCATTCCCTGGAGAAACTCACTTCGGCTCTCCACCAGTACGCGAAGCGCTAGGATACGGCCAGTTGTTGACTTACCAGGCGTAAACCCTGACTGTTCAGGTCTCTGATGCTTAAGCAGGTGAGTGCGTATCCGCGTCAGCAGCAAATGGGCAAGCACTTTGCCTGGTACGCTGAGAAGCGTTATTCCACGGTAGTTGCTGCAGTCTTGACGGTCCCCTTTCCCCTTCCAAATAGGGACGACCAACCCCTTTTTCCAGTAAGGGGGAATGGCTTGAATGCCAAACAGCGGTCAAGACAACATGCAACCCACGGTTCATGGCTTCACCCCCAGCTTTGAGCAGCTCCGCACTGATGTTGCAGATGCCAGCTGCCTTTCCACCCCTCAACTTTGCTATAGACCCCTTGACATCGCCAATGGAGGGTGCACTTTCGTCAATGGGTGGATCCAGCGTCTGCAATCCTACAGTCTGGAGCAGTCCGTTTGGAGGATCCACCGTGAATAGCTGCTCAAAGTACTCAGCCCAATTTGTGTCCGATACGACACAACCATCTGCTGTTCGGATAGAACTCACTTGAGAAGTAGACTTGGAGCGAAGTTTCTTCAGAGCTCGATAGGCAGGTCTAAGGTCATTCGCATTTAAATGACACTCAAAATCCACAGCGAGACCCCTGACATACGTCTCCTTGTCTCTTCTCGAAGAGTTCTAGTCCTACGTGACACAGCTGTTTTTTTCTTATTTTCATTTGTTTGTGGAAGAAAACCAAAAAAATAACTTATTTTTCACGAGAATATTTTTTTTATCTAAAATTGCATAAATTACCTATTTTTATACTTTTATCCTTATTTTACGATAATATTTTTTTTTCTCTAAAACTGCATAAATGACGCTTTTTTCAATGTTTTTCGGAGGATTACAACTTTTCAAGGAAAACCATCTCTTTTACGAAAAAATATGATTTTACACAAAAAGTCAGTTTTTAATATTTTTCTATTGATTTCAATGTTTTGTATTAAAAACAAGAAAATAAACATTATATACATATTCTTTCTCTAAAACTGTACAAAGTTCCCATTTTTAAGCTTTTTGGACGTTTAAACACATTTTGTAGAAAACAACTTTTTCATGTTACAATATATTTTTCCTCTCTAAAATTTCTTGAAATACGTTTTTTTAAGTTTTTAAGAGTATTAACGGCATTTTCCATAAAACCCCCTTTTACAAGTAAAAGATATGCGATTTGAATTAACCATTTTTCAACGTTTTTAAGAGTTTTACAATATTTTTATGACAAATCCATCTTCCCTAAAAAAAAAAAAAAAAAAAAAAAAGTATGCTTTTTCCACCAAAAGTGAGTTTTTCAGTAATTTTCTTTGAATTTCGATGTTTTAATAAAAACATGAACAATACGCTATACCATATTGTTTTTTCTTTAAAGTTACAATCATAAACTACCTTATTTAAACCTTTTTATTGGTTTTAACAACATTTTGAAGAAAATCCTTTTTTCATGTTACATAAAATGTAATACAAGCCATTTCATGGAAAAAATATATATTTCTTTAAGAAAAGGATTTTTCAGTGTTTTTTCATTTCATTTCCATATTTTGAATAAAAATGAAGGAAAAAGCAAGAAATATATTAACTTTTTATTGCAATTATTTTTTTTCTCTCAAAATTGCATAAATTATTCCTTTTCCAGAGTTTTTAATAGAATTAACATCATATTTAAGAAAGACCATCTTTTTTTAGTTCAGAAGAAAGGAATATATGTCATTTCACGAAAAAGCTTTCTTTGCACCGAAAAAGTGAATTTTTCGATGATTTTCTTCTTATTTCATTGTTTTCATAAAAAAATAAACAAAAAACACTGAAAAATGCGACATTATATTTTATTTCTGAAAAAAAAATTATAAATGACGTGTTTTTCAACGTTTTTAGGAGTATTAACGGCATTTTAAACAAAACCTCCTTTTACAAGTATAATATATGGAAATTGAATAAAGAAGAAAATTCTGCCTAAAAGGTGGATTTTTCAATGTTTTTTTTCTTTTTGTCATTTGTTGGTGGAAGAAAACCAAAAAAATACTTTCTTTTTCTCGACAATATTTTCTTCTCTAAAATTGCACAAATTACCTATTTTTATGCTTTTATTCTTATTTTACGATAATATATATATTTTTTCCAAAACTGCATAAATGACGCTTTTTTCAATGTTTTTCAGAGATTTACAACTTTTCAAGGAAAACCATCTCTTTTACGAAAAAAAATATGATTTTACACCAAAAGTCAGTTTTTAAACATTTTCTATTGATTTCAATGTTTTGATTAAAAAACAAGAAAATAAACACTATATACATATTATTTCTCTGCAACTGTACAAAGTTTCCATTTTTAACCTTTTTTGGCGTTTAAACACATTTTGTAAAAAACAACTTTTTCATGTTACAATATACTTTTTCTACCTAAAATTTCATAAAATACGTTTTTTTCAGTTTTTAAGAGTAATAGCGGCATTTTTTATAAAACCCCCTTTTACAAGTATAAGATATACGATTTGAATTACCCATTTTTCAACGTTTTTAAGAGTTTTACAATATTTTTATGACAAATCCATCTTCCCTTAGAAAAAAAAAAGTATGTTTTTACCACCAAAAGTGAGTTTTTCAGTCATTTTCTTTGAATTTCCATGTTTTAATAAAAAAAAACATGAACATTTCACAGTTACTGGTATTGAAAAGTGGGACCTGAAGAAAATTGTTGTTAACAATTGATTTTAAAGCTCTACTGAAAGAATGTGCAGTTTAATGGTCAGTTTCCACCTCTAAGCCTTAATTTGCCAAATAAGTTTTCCAGACAATCCTGATTCAGTCTGTGTCTGAGAAGATATTTCACTTCATAATACTGAGTGCTTGAACCAGAGTGCTTGAAGTGAAGCCAAGTTGATGAGCCAGCCATCAACACAATGAATTTGTACATGGGGTGGTGTGCAAATTTCTAATGACTTTATGTATTTTGTAATTTCCCTGATGAAACCCATATGACAAGAATCAGAATGAATACCCCCAAAACATTTTTGAAATGATATTTACGAATACTATTAAAGCAATCGAACAACTTATCCACCTGCTGTACAAATTCTGCTGTATGGACAGCTTCCTGTGGCAACAAATGTGTTATGGAATGTGTGTAAATGCCTGCTGCCACAGTGCCACTCATCACTTGGGCCGCAAGACTGACCCGTAGTTTTGAAAAGCCATCATCACACATGTGCCTTTTGGTTAATTTAGGAGCAAGCCTTATTTTTTGTCCATGATCAATTGTGAAAAACTTCTGAATATATTCCCATGAAATTACTTTCCCCCCAATTTTGATATCATACTTTAAGAGGGTGTTCCTGAGGCTTTTCAAAAGATGTGGTGAATCAGAAGAAGTGAACCCTCTCACCATTAATTTCAAAGGATGGATTTTCTGGCGTCATACCAAGAGTATTAAAAAGGGAACGGTGCACACCTTCTTGATCACAAACCGTGAAAACAACTTTCATTCCCATTTCTTGAACATTTTTTATTGCTGCCTCATACAGCTTTTTCAATTTTGAAGTAATGATCCCTCCCGCATAAAAGAAATATCCTAAAACCATCTTCCAATTCTTAACTAACCCCTTAACCACGAATACAAGTGCGTGGTTTGCCTTTCTGAGACTCTTGCCATGTTCTCCAAAATCCTCCCTTCCAATGATGGAGTCAGTGGCTTTGTCAAAGTGAAGAAACTCTTTGATACTCATTGCATCAAATACAATGCCACAAAGAGTATCCTCTTTTGACAAAGTCTCTGCTTTCTTCTTCAGGGTTGTCAGAGTCAGATTGTTCCAGCCAGTACTTAAAGGAATTTTACGTAGCCAGGACTGCAAAGTTGCAACTAAAGGAAGCTGAAAAACTGAACTAAGGAATCTATATGCTTTTGGACTGTGATGATACATGGCTAAAGCAAACTTCCTCTCCTGCACCCCATACCTTATATCAGTCTTACTTTTTACACCTTTAATAATCTGTCCATTGATCAATTCTAAAAATGTGTTATCAAAATATTGTGACATTTTTTTATAAGTTGTTGTGGGGTTTGTACCAGGTCCTTCCTCAAGTTCTTAATTTTTTTCTGAAGCTTGTATATTTGGTTTTGCACCAGCTTAATTGAAAGGAAGATTAACCATTAAAGATATTCCAAGACCTATCATAACACAATATTAAAATGATCGATGAATTTGAAGATCTCTATGATCATTCTACAATAGTCACCACTACTGTCACCAGACAAACCTACCACCTCCCCACTACCAAGTATTACTACAGTGCTAAGATTAGTTAACCACCACCACCACCACCAAGTATTATTTAATGCTAAGATTAGTTTACCACCATCTCCCCTAACCTAACCAATTATTACCCAATGCTAAGATTAGTTAACCACCACCTCCTCTAACCTAACCAAATATTAAAAAATTCTAAGATTAGCTCACTACCACTATTAAGGTCATCATAAGTTCATAATTGTTTAATTAATCTTCATTTCATCCACATGCCTTGGGATGCTAGGAAGGAATGTGAGTGGAAAGAGTTGATACGACTCTGTATAGAGAGGGAGCTAACAACAGCAAACATATATTTCAAGAAAAGTATACATGGCAGTGGCAAGACTATGAGAGTGGTAGATGAGGCACTGATGCATTATGAGGTGAAAGTAGATGCACTTACGTTTCTTGGCAGGCTTCATTTTTGAAAAGACCTGGTACTCCCCCACTGCAGGTGTCACACATTCTTAAATCATTGCAAACATTACATACTGCAACAAATGAGAGATATCATTATATTATCATCTATTTATATACGAAGGCTATTTCCCAGTGAGGGGGATAACCAAGACCAGACACTCATCTCCACATTCCTCCCCTCCCATGTGAAACAGTCAATGTGTGGTGCCATTTTCATGTATTTACAAATGCTCTTCTATTGTTCATATCATGCACAATTACTCTACTTTGCTCCAATGGTAATTCTCTTCCAACTACGGCCTCTTTCACACTACGTATCTATCAACCCTCCCTTACATTATATTTCTTTTAATCAACCCACTTAACTAAGGTAGCTGATTTGTTACATAACTCTGCTCCATCACATATACTTTTCAAGTTTTTAATGAGAAATCATTTAGTTACCTTTGAACAAAGGGATACAATAGAAAATTAAAGTAAATTAATAAAGTCTTGGTATATAGCATGCAATTAAGAGTTAATTCTGAAAATCATAGTTATTATTTACTGTACAATTCAATGTTATTAACTATACAAGTGTTTATTATCATACTTGAAATCATTCTTACCTTTATCAATAGGTTCAACAGTGTCTGACCTTCTTGAATATGAGTGGTCATCATTAAGGGGGTCCCTGATTGATTCACCTGTCAAAATACATAGCATGAACATACAGTATGTAAAATTCACAATTTTTACAATCAATTAGGATTTGCCATAGAAGTGTTACAATTGGATGTGCCATCCCTTCTCCTAAGTATCTAACAATACTACCAATTAATGCCTAGTAAGCTATGCCTCTTAAAGATAGAAGCATTCTGTGTTATTATTTGGCACTACTATCTCTTCATACAATATTTTCTGAATACTCATTACAAGTACCATATTCTCAAACACCCTGTTTATCTCCCATACAAACCCCCTTCTTTGAGGATATACGCTCAAAATAGATGATATCTCATACCTCCTCCAAAATTGGTCTGAAGCAAAGAGTCCTCTGCTGATGTATCCACCCCAGAGTCCTCAGCAGGTGGATGCAGCTGGTGATCATGGCTAGAATTCATGGCAGTGGCTCCAATATCTTTAAATGTAATATAGCATGAAATGAAAAAAATCATTTTGAACAAACATTAGAATAACATGAACACAGATACCTAGTTATAAATGATTGCATTACATACAACTTGAAGTTCTTGTGGTAATTATTATATGAATTACAGTAAACATTACTTGTACATAATAAGTATAAAGAGCTGGAAGAAATTATAGTGTATACTGAATATCCAATAATATGAACTAATACTTAGGCTTTTATATAACTGTAAATTTGTGAGATTTTACCATTGTGTACTTGAGGACCTTCAACCAAGCCATCTGTTGGGGAGAAAAAAGTTACACGATAGATAACAGCAAACCAGAAAGCCATGTTAGGTTTAAAATTATATATATATATATATATATATATATATATATATATATATATATATATATATATATATATATATATATATATATATATATATATATATATATATATATATATATATATATATATATATATATATATAGACACACACACACACACACACACACACACACACACACACACACACAGAGCATATGGGAAGAATGAAGGGAAATATCTTAAGCTGGATGACGGATTACTTAACAGAAAGATAAATTAGAACAGTTATCAGCAATTGGTTATCAGAGACATCACATCAAGATGGAGTACAATAGCTGTTGGCATACCACAGGGGTCAGTGCTGGCAACAATAGAGAGAGTGATCTAATAAGTGTACAAGTTAATGAACAAAATGGAAAAGATAGATAGACAAAACCTGATATCACTGACTGCAGATGGAGGTAGAAAACTTAATGTCTGAGATATTGAAAGTTGTTTTCCACATAGGACTATGGAAATCTTGAACAGTGTGGATGATGACATCGTAAAGCCAGAAAGTGTGCACAAATTCAAGGAAAAGTTACATGAAATTAGATATGGAGGTGAGTCTTGTTCTATACAACTTGATAAATACACGCACACACAATATACCTGTCTTACCTGTGAGACGTGGGACTGCATTACTAAGAAGGCGTCCCTTGGAGCCATGGTAACAGTCATCAAAGTGGTCTTCACAGATGGCTTGGGAGTCCTTTATGTACGCAATATTAATGCGTTGGAGCCACTGCATTCGTCTACAAGTGAAAAGTGTCAGTGCCAATAAAACTCAACTCAACAATAAAGCCAATCCCTGTCATAACATTTAGAGCAATCTGGAAGGTTAGGGTAGGTTTACGATATTTACCTAACGTTTCCTCACTGAGGCAGGGATACTCCGATATATCGAATGGCTTTTTATTTAAATGTAAGTAAAGTAAAGTGGGGGGCTTACGCTGTATCAGCGCGTAGCTGCGGGCGCTCATCTCCAGTCTCCTTGGCCTTTGAGCCTGTGGTGGAATAGTCACTTACCCCGGGACATGGGGCCAGCATGAAATCCGGGTTTCCACAGTTTACCTTCCCTAGGTTGCCCTAGGTACCCATTTATCGACCAGTGAAGGACGAAAACCTGGGTGAGATCCGCGCCGTTCTCGTCCGGGATCGAACTCGGGCCCACGGATTCGTAGCCAGACGCGGTAGCCACTGCACCGTGGCGGCGGCTAAATGTGTGTCATATTTAATGACTTATCTTATCATTATCTATTAAAACATACCTTCTAGCGTCTCTGGGGAACAGATGAAGGCGCACTCCCGGATGAGTGGTTTTCTTTTTGCCACAAAGGCAGCATGATGAGTTTGTTGTTGTGCTTGGGGCCATTTTGAATGTGGAGCGTTGCCGGCCGGGCCCAGGGGTCCCCCTCCCTGCCCTACTGTCCCTCTCGACTGCTGCTGCACCCTAGTGTCCACTGAAGGCATGAACATTTTCCTCAATTTCGCCGATTCGATCACTTTATCCTTGACTATATTATCCTTGGGTGGAAGGCATAGAGACAATAAGCCAAGTGTCAGACTCACCACCACTGCCTGAGTAAGCGGAATCCAAGGAATGTTTACTTGCCTTTCTAGAATGTTCTCTACGGGAGAAATTACTTCTGGACCTATCTGAACCCTTCCTATGCCTGAAGTGTAAGACAGGGCAGTGGTAATTAGTCATCACAATACCACCGTGTTGGTCCAGGTTTGGCCAAGAGTCGTAGACTCTAATAAAAGTGCACCAAACTAAGCACACACCCATTCCCACACCGGTAATTGGTGGTGTTGCAACCTGCTCCTAAAAAGGATAACAGGTTGTGGCGGCAAAGCCTTTCTACTCCAAAAAAGGATAACGGAAAGAAGGCTGCCAGATGAAATTCCTTGCCACCCAATTACATAGATAATGGATGGTGTTGCAACCTGCTTCTAAACAGATAACAGGTTGTGGCAAAGCCTTTCCGCTCCAAAAAAGGGATAACGGGAAGAAGGCTGCCAGACGGTATTCCTTGCCATCCACTTCCACACAGGTGATGTTGCAACCTGCTCCTAAACGGATAACAAGTTGTGGCAAAGCCTTTCCACTCCAAAAAAAGGATAGTGGGAAGAAGGCTGCCAGATGGTATTCCTTGACAGCAGAGCAGTATGTCTGGTTGGCATGCAAACAACTCAGCAATTGGTGGTGTGTGGCGGCACAGTGTATCTCCCAGGAATGCGCCGTCTAGCAGAGAAGTGATTTGCTGAGGTAAAATCATGTCATTGCCTCTATGATTCTTTTCATGTGTTTTGCTTTCACTACATTGTTTGTGTTTCTGCTCTTCTACAACTTTCTATAACTGATAACATATTTGTATTCATATACAATAAAGTCATGAAGATCACTTGACTCCGTGGAACCAAGTGATAGGGATACTGCCTGAAATCATCACCCTAACACTGCACCACCTCCACCAGGGTTAAGGTCTTCGTATAAGGGAATCATTGTCTTCTTGTTATATTATGGAGGTTCACTAGCCATGATGAAAGCACTGTGAGGAGTGCTGACTGTGGTGAGTAGTTGTTGTGGGCATGTGACGCTGTATCAAAGTTTGTGAACAACTTCACATGATTTCCTCAGCCCTGAAGTAATGTTGTCTTATGATTGGCTGCCTTTCCTCATGACATCACAGTAGTGATGCCAATGAACACAATTAGGTGAGCCAGCATTCTTCACTCACCAACCACCACAAATCTTTGTAGATACTGGGATCAGGTGGTGGTGACAGTGGGGAGGAAACCTCTGAGTGGACATTCGAGTACTAGATTTTTTTTTGTATTAAATCAGACTTTTGCATTGGAGTATTGAAAAGTTTGACTGTTGAGTTGTTCAAGTATTGAGTTTCCACTGTACTTCGGTATTTAATATCTACAAGTACTCTACCTCCTGACCCAGAATGCTTGCAACCCTTAAAAGATTTACCCTTGCCTACAGATTACTCCTCTCTTAGAAGAACTCCTTTTCTTACTATTCACAGTGGATCCCTAACTACTCTAACAGAATAGCTCCTCTTCTCACCATTAAGACTTTTCCTCTTGATAGAGTTGCCTGCCTGTGTTTGCATGACCCCAAGGAAAATATAAGGCGTGCTTCTGTTACTGCTTTAGATGAAAACATCCCTATGAAAGTAGAAAGTGATGTCTCAGCCACCTCCTTAGTTGTCACTCTATCCCAGCAAGGTAGACCTGTTGCCTTCTTTTCTAGGAAACTTTCACTTTCTGAACAACAGCCTACAATAGAAAGGGACCATAGAAGCCATCTGGAAATGGAGACTATTCCTAATAGGAAGGATATTCAAGAAAATAAATGACTAGCAGGCTGTTTCTCATATGTTTCACTCTCACCACTCATCAAAAATAAAGAACAGCAAAATACTATGGTGGTGCCTAGAGCTTGCCAGCTACAAATATGACACCCAGTATTACAGTTGAAAGGGCAACCTCCATGCTGATGCTGTCTTGCTTGTAATTTGCAACTGATGAGTCCCTATCTGACTTGGATAAATTTCATGATACTCTGCCATCATGGAGTCATCCATCTGTACAATTTTGTAAAATCTAAGAATTCATCTTATTTCCTTGAAGATGCAAAGAAAGTAAGCCTCATGTGTCACAGTTGCTGTGAATTAAAGCTTTGGTTCTTCAAATCACCTACTGCTCATCTACTTCATGTTTTACACCCTTTTGACAGGAATCTAACTCGTCAAACAAGTTAGCCTGGTCAACACTACCCCCCACTATGCCCAGGTACAGTATGGGGACGGCCGAGAAGCTACCGTCTCAACAAAGGACCTCACTCCTTCATATTACTGTAAAGATTCAAGTTGCATTAAGCCTAAGTTTGGAGGCTAATTCTTGCCTATCTACCTACAAGCAAAAGAATAGCTGTCAAAAAATTAAGTAATCTTGATCAATTCAATTTGTTAATAAAAATTCAAATTCATGATTATCTTTAACATCCTGCCTCAGGCATTTTAGAGAATTGATATTCAATAGCCATCCATTAATAAAAGGAAAATTGCTGGGGTTAGTAATGACTTTCCAAGCGTTTAGCCAAATTTCCATAGTATCTAAGAATGCCAGGTTGTCATTGCTGTCATAAAACAACTCATCTATGTTTTGAATGAAAGTTGCTGTAGCAGCTGCCTCTGGTGGTTGGACCCCAAGCACAGAGTGGGTATACGAGGCAGATGCAACACTTCTGATAAAAAAAATTGTGTAGCCAATTTCACATGTATTTTCCTAAATCCACTAAAATGAATGTAACTGCAGTATCTGTTAACCTAGGAGCAAGCTTTATGCATATTTCCTTATCTGTCTTGTAAAATTACTCAATAAATTTTCACTTAATAATATCTCAATTAATCTTAATGTCATATTTACTCAATGTATTTCTAATCATTTTCAACAAATGGGGCGTATAAAAAAAAAAAACATGTGTTTAATGCTGATTAATTTGAAAATAGGATTTATCAGATGCTATACATACCTGGCATTCTTAAAGCACGCTTGTTGGAAGGACAGCAAACTTACATGACAAACCACCTTCTGTTACTTTTTTACACAATTTACTGTCATTGACTTCAAAATAGTACTGTAGCACTGATTGATCTATGGAAAAGCAAATATCCTAAAGCTTCCATTTACAGCAAAACTCCTTTGACATAAATACCATAGTAAACTGAGCTTGCTTATTAGAATTGTTAGAGTGATATTGAGATCGATCTTCAAACCCATCAGTAATTGTACTGTAATGTAATCCAATTTGATGGATATTGCATCAAAAACAATACCACATACTTTATCCTGTGGTTTCATTGATGTTTTCCTCTTCAGCAATTTGAATACTGAATCATTCAAGCCCACAGTGAAACAAATCTTATGCAGCCAGTATCATATCATTCTACTTGTGGAAGAGGCAAAAATTTCTCATAGAAATCTGTAGCAATGAGAGCATTTGAAATATAATGCAAGAGCTAATACTAATAACCTTACAGTCAGAGGATACCTTCATCCCTTCTTTGGCATACCTGAGTTTCATTTAATCTTTAAGAGGTTTCAGAGTTGGCCCTCACAATAATTCAGCGTATGTTTAAACATGCATGTTGAAATATTGATTTTTTTATTGTCTTTATATTTCCATTTAGATTTCAAAGATACAATTTGTTTTGCCATGCATCTCACGTTGGATTCATTGAGCAGTCTTGTTTGTCTGGCAGCGCATTTCCTTTTAATTGTAATTTTTGATGATGATAGGGCTGTTGCTATTTGGCCTGTAATAGGAGCAATCAGTGATTAACACATAACATAAGTGCAAGATTGTGCACAACATAGCATTTAACCATCACATGGATGGTTTTCCTGTGGCTTTGTACATCTAAGATAATCTATAAAGAGATTGTAATACTCACAAATAAATGTGTTGTGAGAGCTTGTAGGTAATGTTAGGTGATTATGCAAACAAATACTTCATCTATTTTTCTACCTGACATATGAAAAGGCTTTAAAACATGAATTTAAATAGATTTGATGCTCAAAAACACAATGCATCATTCTTTTGGAATGAATTACAAATCCTTGAATGGCTTATTCATAAATGAGGTCAATAAGTTTCTCAGCAATGCTTTCAATTGAATACATTGTATGCATTGGCTCAAAATTTGAAAACATTCAAGATGGGCCCAAGCATAATTTGCCAAATAACATACTTCTATCATCACATCAATTCAGGTGCATTTTGCATCTATAATTTAGAGTTTATATTTTAAACAATATTTAAATTTAAGAACTAAAATGAATGAAAGTAAACTCAAATTTATTTTTAACATCGTCATGCTCAACAGAAACATTGTGTTGAGATGGATGTGGTAGAAAGGTCTCAGAAACACTCGTTGCCACCACATTCTGAGAATCAACAGCAACAAGAACATAAAATTTCAGCATCCATTGAAAGGAGAGCAACTGGTTTTCTTAACATGAAATTAATTAGTAATCACATCACAATGATACACAAATAAACTACAATAAATGTTAAAAAATGTAGATGCAAGTGCCTCATGAGGCAAATAGAAAAAAATGACAGGCAATATATTATGTACTCACTTTAATTTGAAAATAAAACAATTGTTGTGGACGTGTGTGTATACTATCTATGAAGATATAACATTGATATAAAAAGGTGTAATTATTGGTACCTATGCATAGAAGTAAAGGGTAACTATGAAATGAAATTAATCAAATGAATATAATGGAGTGGCAAGAATGTGCATGTATGGTACCTATATGGCCTCTGATCATACATGACAATCAATCAATCATGGAGGGCATACGCCGGGGGGCGCGTTGCCTCGCCTACCCTACGGCGCCACCCATGGCGGTCACGCCTAGCAAGTCTCCATGCAGACTCCCTTCCCATACCAAGTGACTCCCAGCAGGAGGCATCAACTTGCCGCAGCCAAGAGTTCCTTGGGTGTCCCCTTGGCCTCCTCCAAGTTGGGTTGTCCCTTACATAAACAACCAGATAAGCAGGATCGGCTTCCAGGTATCGCACCACATGCCCATATAGCCGCAGTTGGCGGTGACTGACTATGCTAGTAATAGGCCTCAAATCGGTCTTACCATACAATCGCTGATTTGACACAAAGTCATACCAGCGGTATCCCATGATCCTGCGAAGGCATCTAGTACCAAAGACATCAGTTCGCCTCTTCAGGTCGGTGTTCAGTGTCCATGTCTCACAACCATAGAGTAAGACAGGGATCACCAGCAACTTGAAGATCCGAATCTTTGTCTGTCTGCACATGTATCGACAACACCAAATACTCGTGTTGAGCCAATCCATAATGCCGTTGGCCAAGCCAATCCGCCGTGTGACTTCTCGGCTCAACCCACCATCATTATGCACTACTTATTGTCACACATGACAGTAAGACCAAAAATTATAATTAATCTAGTCATCATGGCTATTGACTTTATGTAATCGATATTACACAATAAAATATATTAACCTATATGTATATGCATCAATGTACCTATGAATGAGTACTACTATGAATGAATACGACTAATATAAGAAAAGGAGGGTGAAAAATTAAGCAAAACAATATAGCCATCCCTTGTGAAACAGAGAAAATGGGTTCCATTCTCTATCTTTAGCTTCCGTCAGTGGCCACTGTGGCGCCATGATCTTTCCTCCAGGGTATCCTTCTTAGAATCACAGGTCATGCAATGAATTGTACGGAAACTTGAGGGGTGCATTTTAAGTGCTAGCACTCAAATGCACCACACATTTTCTTTCATTCTTGGCCAAAAAATTCTGAAGAGCAGGGCTATTGTCTGAAACTTAGTTGAAATCAATATCTTCCTTAGAAGAGGAGTTATCGTTTATAGACTTTAGACGCATTTTTCTCAGTTTTTAAAAAATGGTGCTTCAGTCCCTATGGTTCTGGGGCCCTCAAATACGAAACATTTAAATAAAAAAAAACATTCTATATATCGTAGTATGTATCTGCCTCACTGAGGAAACGTTTGGTAAATATCGTTAAAACATTTACAAATATAGCCTAACCTTATCCAGATTGCTCTAAAGGTTATGACTAAGGGGCTGGTTTTAATGTTGAGTTGAATTTTATTGGCACTGACAAACATTTCACTGGCAGACGAATGCAGTGACTCCAACTGGAAGGACCTCGTTGTTACCATGGCTTAATAATGCAGTCTAACGTCTCACGGGTAAGACAGGTATATATATATATATATATATATATATAT
>CM035206.1:3676920-3687574 GCA_020233015.1 Callinectes sapidus | reverse complement strand
CTCTCGCTTCTCTCTTCTCTCTCTCTCTCTCTCTCTCTCTCTCTCTCTCTCTCTCTCTCTCTCTCTCTCTCTCTCTCTCTCTCTCTCTCTCTCTCTCTCTCTCTGTCACAGCATAATTTCCAACAGGAATTATTAAAAAAAGTATAAATTATTGCACAAAACTGCAAATTATTATATTATCGTAGTTTGTGCAAATGACAATCATATTTAACAATTTATTCTTCATTGGTTGTTAAAAGTGTTAAATATATCTTTATTAGTAAGTAAGTTTGCCAGTGACCAGAGTAGAAGGCCGCATTGACTGCGGAGGTAGGCAGGAAGTGACCAAGGTTGGGGGCCGGAGTAACCAAGGCAACTATGGGCCGCAGTGACTTGAGAACCGTTCCCAAGTCGCAATAGAGAAAGGTGTTCACAGAGGAGAAGTGCAAGCGAGACCGGCCGACTGGCGGGAAGGCGGCGTTGGCCGCCGTGTGTTTTTGTGGTCGAATTGTGAGGCTGCGTTTGGACTGTAGGTCAAAATTTGTTCGCCAAATGTGTTCGGATGCGGAAGTGTTTGAGTCAAAGGGTGTTCGAATCGAGGCACCACTGTACTAGCAATGTTATGACAAGAATAATTATTGCATCCACATAACAAAATAGATAGAGCAAGATAGAGCAATAATGATTAATATTGAAGAAATATGTCTGTGAAAGATGGTGAAATTATCTATATAGTTGATATACCAAATTACACACTCCCACACACACACACACACACACACACACACACACACACACACACACACACACACACACACACACACACACACACACACACACACAAACACACACTTTACAGTGGTACATCTTGATTTATACACCCTCTGACTCGAACACTTTACAATCTGAACAGATTTGGCAAACAAATTTTGACCTCCAATCTGAATGTGGCCTCACAATTCAAACACAAACACACGTGGCGGCCAACGCCGTCTTCCTGCCAGTTGGCCAGGGGTGGCATCCAAGAAGCTTGTCGCTAAGTGCATTGCTAATAACGACACCGACAGACCTGATAGCGGCACCCGAGAATCAGTATCCACAAACATTGTCGCTATTGGGGGTGGGTGTCGCTAAATCGCATAAGAGCGCTCATTGGCTATCGAGAGACTGCCAATCACATTTACATTTATTGTTATTATTTTTATTATTATTATTTTTATTATTATTATTATTATTATTATTATTATTATTATTATTATTATTATTATTATTATTATTATTATTACTATTATTATTATTATTATTATTATTATTATTATTATTATTATTATTATTATTATTATTATTATCATAATTATTATGATTATTATTATTACTATCATCATTATCATTACGATTATTATTATTATTATAATTATTATTATTATTATTATTATTATTATTATTATTATTATTATTATTATTATTATTATTATTATTTTCATTATTATTATCATTATTATTATTATTATTATTATTATTATTATTATCATTATTATTGTTGTTGCTGTTGTTGTTATTATTATTATTCACTATTATCATCATCATAATTATTAAGATTATTGTTATTATCATTAATATCATCAGTATTATAATTAGTCCGTGATACTACTAGTTCATGCTAAGGGAAGTGGTATTTCAGTGTCTAGAGGTCAAGGCAATCCTCATGGCATGATCATATATCCGTACAAAGATAACTTCCATTACAGCAGTCATTAGGCTGCTGGCCTTGTCTCTGCCAATCGGCGGCACTGCCAAACTTGCTCCCTCATCTCGATCTTTATTTTGGCTGTTCCAAGCAAAATTTCATTTTGTGCCTCCTAATACATGTATCATGTTTCTTGAGTGAAGTATGGATGAAAAAAAAAAAAAATCATTTTGTACAAAAAAATATTCATATATATAACGGATAGCGTTGTCTTTACTATACCTCGCAGTCTCGCTGGCATTTCTCTGCCGTAAACACCTCTCTCTGTTGTACTTGATATTTTTGCATATTTTCTTGAAATTAGCCCTCATTATGGCTCCCAAGAAAGTGAAAAGTGACAGTGCAAGTGGCAGAAGGAAGTTAAAATGCCTTTTTTTTTAGTATTTTCTATTCAAAATAAACTGGAACGGATCAAATGTTTTTACATTAATTTCAATAGTAAAATTTGCTTCCTAATTTGAATTTTTGCAACTCGAACAGCCAAAAAGAGTGAGTTAAGTTCGAATCAAGAGGTACAATATATATATATATATTTATATAATATATATATATATATATATATATATATATATATATATATATAATATATATGATAATATATATAGATATATATTATATAAGATATATGATATGTATAATATATAATGTATATAATATATATTACATATAATATATATCATATATGATATATATTGTGTATGATTATATATATATATATATATATCTCTCTCATATATATATATATATATATATATATATATATATATATATATATACAGTGGTGCCTCTTGATTCGAACACCCTTTGACTCGAACACATTCAAATCCGAACACATTTGGTGAACAAATTTTGACCTACAACGCAGCTTCGGAATTCGAAAAAAAATAAATAAATAAATAAAAAAACACGTGTCGGCCGATGCGCCTTCCCGCCAGTCAGCCAGTCTCGCTTGTACTTCGCCATGAACACCTCTCTCTCATGAACGGCTTTCAAGTCACTCTGGCCCCTAGTTGCCTTGGGTTCTCCGGCCCCCAACCCTAATTACCTCCTACCTACCACCCCATTTAATGCAGCTTTTTCTCTGGTCACTGGCAAACTTATTTACTAATGACGATATATTTAACACTAAACAACCAATAAGAATGAATTGTTAAATATCATTGTCATTTGCACAAACTACGATAATATAATAATTTGCGGTTTTGTACAATAATTTATACTTTTCTTGAAATAATTCCTGTTGGAAATGATGTTGTGAGAATATATTCTACTTGAAAAGAGAGAGAGAGAGAGGAGGGGGGAGGAGGGAGAGAGGATGGCGAGTGGCTGGAGGAGGGAGAGAGTGGGGGGGAGGAGGAAGAGAGAGGATGGCAGTGGCTGGAGGAGGGAGAGAGTGGGGGGAGCGGAGTCGGCCTACTTGGTCTGTTTGCGTATCGTATGGGAGATGATAAGGACGGAGGGAGGGGGAAGGGAGGAATACTATGCGATCTGTTCCTGTATTCAGTGCATGGGAGGGAGGCGGGGTCCCAAGAGGAGTTTCACACCAAAGTAAATAAGTTTTTTGTTATGCCTTTTTTATTGTATTTATTTACTATTTTTATGCATTTCATGTCAAATATTGTTAAAACTCCTAAAAATGTTAAAATAGGGTAGAAAATAAACTTTTTTTAGTTAAATTACATATATTACAATTATGTTTACGTGAAAAAGAGGGTTTTCTTTAAAATGTTGTTAATACTCTGAAAAACGTTGAAACACGGGTAATTTACGGAATTTTAAGGAAAGAAAATGTATTGCCACAAAAACTAAATGGATTTATTGATTTTTCCACCCTTTTCAATCAAAACATGGAAATTAAAATATAATTATTTAAATTATCCCTTTTTTTAAAGAAATATTTTCTTTCTTGAACGGCATATATTACATCTTTTGTAACATGAAAAAGGTTTTATCTTCAAAATGTTAAAACGTCCAAAAAGGTTAAAATTTGCTAGTTTATATACTTTCAGACAAAGAAAATGTATAAAGTTTTTTTTTTTCTTGTTTTTGATCAAAACATTGAAATCAATAGAATATCATTGTAAAATCACCTTTGAAGTAAAATCATTCTCTTTTTTTTTTCTAAAAGAGAGCGGCTTCCTTTAAAATTTTTATATCTCCCAAAACATTAAAAAAAGGGTGATTAACGCAGTTTTAGAGAAAAAAAAACATATTCTCGTAATAAAAGGATGAAAACATAAAAATGAGTAATTTGTGCAATTTTAGAGAAAAAAATTAGTCGTAAAAAAAAAATATTTTTTTGTTTTTCTTCTATCAACCAATGAAAATAACATGGAAAATATTAAAAAAATCACTTTTCAGGCAGAATTTTTTTTAAAAATTCAAATTGCATATGTTATACTTGTAAAACGGGGTTTTGTGTAAATTCCAGTTAATACTCTTAAAAACGTTGAAAAAAACGTAATTTATGAAATTAGAGACAAAAAAGTATATTGTATCATGAAAAAGTTGTTTTCTACAAGAGGTTAAAAATGGGTACTTTGTACAGTTTCAGAGAAAGAAAATGTATATATATATATAGTACTTATTTTCTTGTTTTTCATCAAAACATTGAAATCAATAGAAAATTAATAAAAAATGACTTTTGGTGTAAAATCATATATATATATATATATATATATATATAATATAATTATTATATTTTTTTTTTTTTTTTTTTATATTTTTTTTTTTTTTTTTTTTTTTGGTAAAAGAGAGGTTTTCCTTGAAAAAATGTAAATCTCCGAAAAACACTGAAAAAAGGGTCATTTATGCAGTTTTAGAGAAAAAAAATATTGTCCTAAAATAAGGATGTAAACATAAATATGGGTAATTTATGCAATTTTAGAAGAGATTGTTTTCCTTGAAAAAAGGTAAATCTCCGAAAAACATGGAAAAAAGGGTCTTTTATGCAGTTTTAGATAAAAAAAATATATCATCGTTAAATAAGGATAAAAACAAAAATGGGTAATTTGTGCTATTTTAGAGAAAAAAAATATTGTCGAAGAATGAAGGTATTTTTTGGTTTTCTTCCACCAACAAATGAAAATAAGATAAAAACATTGCAAAAGTCACTTTTTGGGCAGAATTTTAGTCTTTATTCGAATTGCATATATTATACTTGTAAAAAGGGGTTTTGTGTAAAATCCCGTTTATACTCCTAAAAACGTTGAAAAACACTGCATTTATGAAATTTTTTAGAAAATGTATATTGTCGCAATATTCAGTGTTTTTTGTTTATTTTTCATGAAAACAATGAAAAAAGCAGAAAATCACCGATAGATTCACTTTTTCGGTGAAAAAGAACTTTTTTCGTGAAAAAGCATATATTCCTTTTTTTTAACTAAAAAAAGATGGTGTTTCTTTGATAAGATATTAAATCTCCTAAAAACGCTAAAAAGAGAATAGTTTATGCAATTTTGAGAGAAAAAAACAAATTGCAATAAAAAGTTAATATATTTCTTGCTTTTTCCTTCATTTTCAATCAAAACATGGAAATGTAAAGAAAAAAACAGAAAAATCCTTTTTTAAAAGAAATATATATATTTTTTTTTCATTGAAATATCTTGTATTACATTTTACATCACATTTAAAGCGTATTTTCTTCAAAATGTTGTTTATACCAATAAAAAGGTTTAAATACGGTAGTTTATGTAACTTTAAAAAGAAAAAAATATATATAGTGCATTGTTCTTGTTTTTAATTAAAACATGAAAATTAAAAGAAAATTACTGAAAACTCACTTTTGGAGGTAAAAAAATATTTTTTCTCTAAATCTCCGAAAAACATTGAAAAAAGGGTCATTTATGCAGTTTTGGAGAAAAAAAAAATATTATCGTAAAATAAGGATAAAAACACATAAATGGGTAATTTATGCAATTTTAGAGAAAAAAATATTGTCGAATAAAAGAAGGTATTTTTTAATTTTCTTCCACCAACAAATGAAGATAAGATAAAAGCATTGAAAAAAGTTACTTTTTAGGAAGAATTTTTGTTTTTATTCAAATTGCATATATTATATTTGTAAAAAGAGGTTTTGTATAATCTTTGTGAAATCACTCTTGGAGTAAAATCATCCTTTTTTCTAGAAGAGAGCGGCTTCCTTGAAAATTTTTATATCCTACAAAACCATTGATAAAAGGATGATTTACGCAGTTTAAGAGAAAAAAAAAACATATTCTCGAAATAAAAAGATGAAAACATGAAAATTAGTCATTTGTTCAATTTTAGACAAAAATTATTATCGTAAAAAACAATTATTTTTTTGTTTTTCTTTTATCAACCAATGAAAATAACATGGAAAACATTAAAAAAGAGACACTTTTCAGGCAGAAGTTTTTTCTTAATTCAAATTGCATATGTTATACTTGGAAAAGGGGGTTTTGTGTAAATTGCCATTAATACTCTTAAAAACGTTGAAAACATTAAAAAAGAGACACTTTTCAGGCAGAAGTTTTTTCTTAATTCAAATTGCATATGTTATACTTGGAAAAGGGGGTTTTGTGTAAATTGCCATTAATACTCTTAAAAACGTTGAAAAAAACGTAATTTATGAAATTAGAGACAAAAAAGTATATTGTAACATGAAAAAGTTGTTTTCTACAAAATGTTTTTTAACGTCCAAAGAGGTTAAAAATGGGTACTTTGTACAGTTTCAGAAAAAGAAAATGTATATAGTGCTTATTTTCTTGTTTTTAATCAAAACATTGAAACCGATAGAAAATTATTAAAAAATTACTTTTGGTGTAAAATCATATATATATATATATATATATATATATATATATATATATATATATATATATATATATATATATATATATAGATATATATATATTTTTTTTTTTTTTTTTTTTTTTTTTTTTTTTTTTTTTTTTTTTTTTTTTTTTTTTTTGGTAAGAGACAGGTTTTCCTTGAAAAGTTGTAAATCTCAGAAAAACATTGAAAAAAGGTCATTTATTTGAGTCTAGGAGAAAAAAATATATTGTCGTAAAATAAGGATAAAAACATAAAAATGGGTAATTTATGCAATTTTAGAAGAGATGGTTTTACTTGAAAAAATGTAAATCTCCGAAAAACATTGAAAAGAGGGTCATTTATGCAGTTTTAGAGAAAAAATATTATAAAAAAATAAGGATAAAAACATAAAAATGGGTAGTTTGTACAATATTAGAGAAAAAAATATATTTTCGAAGAAAAAATGTACTCTTTGGATTTCTTCCACCAACAAAGGAAAATAAGATAAAACATTGCAAAAGTCACATTTTAGGCAAAATTTTTGTCTTTATTCAAATTTCATATAGTATACTTGTAAAAGGGTTTTGTGTAAAATGCCATTAATACTCCTAAAAACGTTGAAAAACACGTCATTTAAGACATTTTTGAGAAAAATATATTTGCCCAATACTTAGTGTTTTTTATTATCTTTTTTTATGAAAACAATGAAATAAGGAAAAAATAATCGAAAAATTCACTTTTTTGATAAATATGAACTTTTTTCTTAACTAAGAAAAAGATAGCTTTCTTAGATATGATGTTAATTCTCCTAAAAACTCTGAAAAGGGGATAATCTATGCAATTTTGAGAGAAAAACATTAATTGCAATAAAAAAGTTAATATATTTCTTGCTTTTTCCTTCATTTTCAATCAAAACATGGAAATGAAAAGAAATACATTGAATAATACTTTTTTAAATGGAATATATATATTTTTTTTTTCATTGAAATAGGTTGTATTATTTTTTTTTTTTTTTTTTTTTGGTAAGAGACTGGTTTTCCTTGAAAAGTTGTAAATCTCTGAAAAACACTGAAAAAAGGTAATTTATTCAGTTTAAGAGAAAAAATATATATTGTCGTAAAATAAGGATAAAAACATAAAAATGGGTAATTTATGCAATTTTAGAAGAGATGGTTTTAATTGAAAAAATTTAAATCTTCGAAAAACATTGAAAAAAAGGGTCATTTATGCAATTTTAGAGAAAAAATATTATAAAAAAATAAGGATAAAAACATAAAAATGGGTAGTTTGTGCAATTTTAGAGAAAAAAATATATTTTCGTAAAAAAAAATGTAATCTTTGGTTTTCTTCCACCAACAAAGGAAAATAAGATAAAAACATTGCAAAAGTCACTTTTTAGGCAAAATTTTTGTCTTTATTTAAATTGCATATAGTATACTTGTAAAAGGGTTTTGTGTAAAACGATATTAATACTCCTAAAAACGTTGAAAAACACGTCATTTAAGACATTTTTGAGAAAAAAATATATTTGCGCAATATTTAGTGTTTTTTATTATCTTTTTTATGAAAACAATGAAATAAGGAAAAAATAATCGAAGAATTCACTTTTTCGATAGATGTGAACTTTTTTCTTAACTAAGAAAAAATGGCTTTCTTAGATATGATGTTAATTCTCCTAAAAACTCTGAAAAGGGGATAATTTATGCAATTTTGAGAAAAAAAAATTAATTGCAATATAAAAGTTAATATATTTCTTGCTTTTTCCTTCATTTTCAATCAAAACATGGAAATGAAAAGAAATACATTGAATAATTTCTTTTTTAAATGGAATATATATATTTTTTTTTTCTCATTGAAATAGGTTGTATTACATTTTATGTAACATGAAGAAGGGATTTTCTTCAAAATTTCGTTAAAACCAATAAAAAGGTTTAAATAGGGTAGTTTATGTAACATTAAAGAGAAATAAATGTATAGTGTATTGCTCTTGTTTTTAATGAAAACATGGAAATTAAAAGAAAATATCTGAAAATCTCACTTTTGGGGGTAAAAACATCATTTTTTTCTATGGGAGGATTTATTTGTCAAAAAAATACTGTAAAACCCTTAAAAACGTTGAAAAACGTTAGCTTTTTCCTTCATTTTCAATCAAAACATGGAAATGAAAAGAAATACATTGAATAATCCTTTTTTAAACGGAATATATATTTTTTTTCTCATTGAAATAGGTTGTATTACATTTTATGTAACATGAAGAAGGGATTTTCTTCAAAATGTCGTTAAAACCAATGAAAAGGTTTAAATAGGGTAGTTTATGTAACTTTAAAGAGAAATAAATGTAAAGTGTATTGCTCTTCTTTTTTATGAAAACATGGAAATTAAAAAGAAAATATCTGAAAATCTCACTTTTGGGGGTAAAAACATCCTTTTTTCTATGGGAAGATTTATTTGTCATAAAAAAACTGTAAAACCCTTAAAACGTTGAAAAACGGATGATTTAAGCACTTTTAGAGAATATATATATATATATCTATATATATATATATATATATATATATATATATCTATATATACTATATATAGACTATATATATATATCTATATATCTATATATATCTTTTTTTTTTTTTTTTTTTTTATTTGGTAAAAGAGAGGTTTTCCTTGAAAAGTTGTAAATCTCAGAACAACACTGAAAAAAAGGTCATTGATTCAGTTTAAGAGAAAAAATATATATTGTCGTAAAATGAGGATAAAAACATAAAAATGGGTAATTTATGCAATTTTAGAAGAGATGGTTTTACTTAAAAAAATTAAATCCCCGAAAAACATTGAAAAAAGGGTCATTTATGCAGTTTTAGAGAAAATTTTTTATCAAAAAATAAGGATAAAAACATAAAAATGGGTAGTTTGTGCAATTTTAGAGAAAAAAATACATTTTCGAAAAAAAATATATATTCTTTGGTTTTCTTCCACCAACAAAGGAAAATAAGATAAAAACATTGCAAAAGTCACTTTTTAGGCAAAATTTTTTGTCTTTATTCAAATTGCATATAGTATACTTGTAAAAGGGTTTTGTGTAAAATGCCATTAATACTCCTAAAAACGTTGAAAAACACGTCATTTAAGAGATTTTTGAGAAAAAAATATATTTGCGCAATATTTAGTGTTTTTTTATTATCTTTTTTGTGAAAACAATGAAATAAGGAAAAAAAATCGAAAAATTCACTTTTTCGATATATGTGAACTTTTTTCTTAACTAAGAAAAAGATGGCTTTCTTAGATATGATGATAATTCTCCTAAAAACTCTGAAAAGGGGATAATTTATGGAATTTTAAGAGAAAAAAATTAATTGCAATAAAAAAAGTTAATATATTTGTTGCTTTTTCTTTCATTTTCCATCGAAACATGGAAATGAAAAGAAATACATCGAATAATCCTTTTTTAAATGGAATATATATATTTTTTTCTAATTGAAATTGGTTGTATTACATTTTATGTAACATGAAGAAGGGATTTTCTTCAAAATTTCGTTAAAACCAATAAAAAGGTTTAAATAGGGTAGTTTATGTAATTTTAAAGAGAAAAAAATGTATAGTGTATTGCTCTTGTTTTTAATAAAAACATGGAAATTAAAAGAAAATATCTGAAAATCTCACTTTTGGGGGTAAAGACATCCTTTTTTTCTATAGGAGGATTTATTTGTTATAAAAATACTGTAAAACCCTTAAAAACGTTGAAAAATGTTTGCTTTTTCCTTCATTTTCAATCAAAACATGGAAATGAAAAGAAATACATTGAATAATCCTGTTTTAAATGGAATATATATATTTTTTTCTCATTGAAATAGGTTGTATTACATTTTATGTAACATGAAGAAGGGATTTTCTTCAAAATGTCATTAAAACCAATAAAAAGGTTTAAATAGGGTAGTTTATGTAACTTTAAAGAGAAATAAATGTAAAGTGTATTGCTCTTCTTTTTTATGAAAACATGGAAATTAAAAAGAAAATATCTGAAAATCTCACTTTTGGGGGTAAAAACATCCTTTTTTTCTATGGGAAGATTTATTTGTCATAAAAATACTGTAAAACCCTTAAAACGTTGAAAAACGGATGATTTAAGCACTTTTAGAGCGAGAAAAAAAAAATATA
>CM035206.1:3665730-3676667 GCA_020233015.1 Callinectes sapidus | reverse complement strand
ATATATATATATATATATATATATATATATACAGTATTTAATGTAACATTTTTAAAACTAAAACAGAGCGTTTTTCATTGAAATGTTTTAACACTCTTAAAAATTATGAAAAAAATGGTAATTTATGCAATTTATCGAAAAAAATTTACTGCCATAAAAATTAGATGTTTTTTTTTTTCATTTTCAATTAAAACATGGATAAAAAAAGAGAAACAAATAAAGATTTTCGACATATATTTGTTTTTTTTCTTTGAAATGGCATACTTTCTTAAATGAAAAAGATTTTTCCTCAAAATATTGTTTAAACTCTTAAAAATGTTAAAATAGGGTAGAAAATAAACTTTTTTGGTTAAATTACATATATTACAATTATATTTACGTGAAAAAGAGGGTTTTCTTTAAAATGTTATTAATACTCTGAAAAACGTTGAAACACGGGTAATTTATTGAATTTTAAGGAAAGGAAATGTATTGCCACAAAAAAAAATGATTTATTTATTTTTCCTCCCTTTTCAATCAAAACACGGAAATTAAAATAGAATCATTTAAATACCGTTTTTTAAAGAAATATTTTCTTTCTTGAACGGCATATATTACATTTTTTGTAACAAGAAAAAGATTTTATCTTCAAAATGTTGTTAAAACGTCCAAAAAGGTTGAAATTTGCTAATTTATATACTTTCTTGTTTTTTATCAAAACATTGAAATCAATAGAATATCATTGTAAAATCATTTTTGGAGTAAAATCATATTTCTCTAAAAGAGAGCGGCTTCCTTTAAAATTTTTATATCTCCCAAAAACATTGAAAAAAGGGTGATTTATGCAGTTTAAGAGAAAAAAAACATATTCTCGTAATAAAAGGATGAAAACATAAAAATGAGTAATTTGTGCAATTTTAGAAAAAAAAAGTTTTGTCGTAAAAAACTTTTTTTTTTTCTTCTATAAACCAATGAAAATAACATGAAATACATTAAAAAAAAAGTCACTTTTAAGGCAGATTTTTTTTTCTTAATTCAAATTGCATATGTTATACTTGTAAAAGAGGGTTTTGTGTAAATTGCCATTAATACTCCTAAAAACATTGAAAAAAACGTAGTTTATGAAATTATAGATAAAAAAAGTATATTGTTACATGAAAAAGTTGCTTTCTACAAAATGTTTTTAATATCCAAAGAGGTGAAAATTGTACAGTTCCAGAAAAAGAAAATTTATATAGTGTTTATTTTCTTGTTTTTAATCAAAACATTGAAATCAATAGAAAATTATTAAAAAATGACTTTTGGTGTAAACTCATATATATTTTTTTGGTAAAAGAGAGGTTTTCCTTGAAAAATTGTAAATCTCCGAAAAACACTGAAAAAAAGGTCATTTATGCAGTTTACGAGAAAAAAAATATTGTCGTAAAATAAGGATGAAAACAAAAATGAGTAATTTATGCAATTTTAGAAGAGATGGTTTTCCTTGAAAAAATGTAAATCTCGGAAAAACATTGAAAAAAGGGACTTTTATGCAGTTTTAGATAAATAAAAATATTATCGTAAAATAAGGATAAAAACATAAAAATAGGTAATTTGTGCAGTTTTAGAAAAAAAATATATTATCGAAGAAAGAAGGTATTTTTTGGTTTTCTTACACCAACAAATGAAAATAAGATAAAAACATTGAAAAAGTCACTTTTTAGGCAGAATTTTTGTCTTTATTCGAATTGCATATATTATACATGTAAAAAGGGGTTTTGTGTAAAATGCCGTTTATACTCCTAAAAACGTTGAAAAACACGTCATTTATGAAATTTTTGAGAAAATAGTAAGTTGTCGCAATATTCAATGTTTTTTGTTTATTTTTCATGAAAATAATGAAAAAAGCAGAAAATCATCGATAAATTCACTTTTTTCGGTGAAAAGGAACTTTTTTCGTGAAATGGCATATATTCCTTTTATTCTTAACTAAAAAAAAAGATGGTCTTTCTTGTATGAGATATTAATTCTCCTAAAAACGCTGAAAAGGGGATAATTTATGCAATTTTGAGAGAAAAAAACTAATTGCAATAAAAAGTTAATATATTTTTTGCTTTTTCCTTCATTTTCAATCAAAACATGAAAATGTAAAGAAAAACACTGAAAAATCCTTTTTTTAAAAGATTTTTTTTTTTTTCATTGAAATTGCTTGTATTACATTTTATATAACATAAAAAAGGGATTTTCTTCAAGATGTTAAAACAAATAAAAAGGTTTAAATAGTGTAGTTTATGTAACTTGAAAAAAAAATATACAGTGTATTGTTATTGTTTTTAATTAAAACATGAAAATTAAAAGAAAAATACTGAAAAACTCACTTTTGGAGATAAAAACATAGTTTTATTCTAAATCTCCGTAAAACATTCAAAAGAAGGTCATTTATTCAGTTTTAGAAAAAAATATATTATCGTAAAATAAGGATAAAAACATAAAAATGGGTAAATTGTGCAATTTCAGAAAAAAAATATATTGTCGATAAAAAGAAGGTATTTTTGGCTTTCTTCCACCAACAAATGAAAATAAGATAAAAAACATTGAAAAAGTGACTTTTTACGCAGAATTTTTGTCTTTATTCAAGTTGCATATATTATATTTGTAAAAAGGGGTTTTGCCTAAAATGCCGTTAATACTCCTGAACACGTTGAAAAACACGTCATTTATGAAATTTTTGAGAAAAGGTATATTGTCGCAATATTCAATGTTTTTTTTTCCATAAAAACAATGAAATAAGCAGAAAATCATCGAAAATTTCACTTTTTTGGTGAAAAGGAACTTTTCGTGAAATGGCATATATTCTTTTTTTCTTAACTAAAGAAAAGATGGTCTTTCTTAGATAAGATGTAAATTCTCCTAAAAACGCTGAAAAGGGAAATTTATGCAAATTTGAGAGAAAAAAACTAATTGCAATATAAAGTTAATATATTTCTTGCTTTTTCCTTTTTTTTATATCAAAACATGGAAATGTAAAGAAAAAATACGGAAAAATCATTTTTTTTAAGTAACTTCTTTTTTTTTTTCATTGAAATAGCTTCTATTACATTTTATGTGACATGAAAAAGGGACTTTCTTCTAAATCTCGTTAAAACCAATAAAAAGGTTTAAATAGGGTAGTTTATGTGACTTTAAAAAGAAAAAATATATCTAGTGTATTGTTCTTGTTTTTAATTAAACATGAAAATTAAAAAAAATTACTGAAAAAAACCATTTTTTGGACATAAAAACATACTTTTCTTCTAAATCTCTGAAAAACATTGAAAAAGGGTCATTTATGCAGTTTTAGAGAAAAAAATATTTTCGTAAAATAAGGATAAAAGCATAAAAATGGGTAGTTTGTGCAATTTTAGAGAATTTTTTTTTTAATATATATATTTTTTGGTTTACTTCCACAAACAAAGGAAAATAAGATAAAAACAATGGAAAACTCACTTTTTAGGCAGAATTTTTGTCTTTATTCAAATTGCAAATTTTATACTTGTAAAAGGGGTTTTGTGTAAAATGCCGTTAATACTCCTAAAAACGTTGAAAAACACGTCATTTATGAAATTTTTGAGAAAAATATATATTATCACAGCATTCAGTGTTTTTTGTTTATTTTTTTATGAAAACAATGAAATAAGCAGGAAATAATAGAAAAATTCACTTTTTCGGTGAAAAGGAACTTTTTTTCGTGAAATGGCATATATTCCTTTTTACTTAACCAAAAAAAGATGGTCTTTCTTAGAAAAGATGTTAGTTCTCCTAAAAACGCTGAAAAGGGGATAATTTATGCAAATTAAGAGAAAAAATGAATTGCAATAAAAAAGTTAACGTATTTCTTGCTTTTTTCTTTCATTTTCAATCAAATTATGGAAATGAAAAGAAAAACACTGAAAAATCTTTTTTCTAAGAAAAATTTTTTTTTTTCTTTAAAATGGCTTGTATTACATTTTATGTAAGATGAAAAAGGGATTTTCTTCAAAATGTTGTTAAAACAAATAAAAAGGTTTAAATAGGTGAGTTTATTTAGCTTTAAAAAGAAAAAATGTATAGGTTATGCTCTTGTTTTTAATCAAAACTTGGAAAGTAAAAGAAAATTAATGAAAAACTCACTTTTGGAGGTAAAAACATACTTTTTTTCTATGGGAAGATGGATTTGTCATAAAAATATTGTAAAACCCCTAAAAAGGTTGAAAAATGGATGATTTAAGTACTTATAGAGAAAATATATATCATATATATTTAATGTAACATTTTAAAAACTAAAACAAAGTGTTTTTTCTTTGAAATGTTGTTAACACTCTTAAAAACGATGAAAAAGAGGTAATTTATGCAATTTAGAGAAAAAGATGTACTTCCATAAAAATTAAATGTTTTTTCCTTCATTTTCAATGAAAACATGTATAGAAAAAGAGAAACAAAGATAATCTTTGACAAATTTTTTTTTTCTTTAAAATGGCATACTTTTTTTTAAATGAAAAAGATATTTCCTCAAAAATATTGTTAAGACTCCTAAAAAGATTAAAATAGGGTAAAAAAAAAATGGTTAAATTACATATATTACAATCATATTTATGTGAAAAAGAGGGTTTTCTTTAAAATGTTGTTAATACTCTGAAATTTTTTTTTTTTTTTTTCTTGAACGGCATCGTATATATATTACATTTTTTGTAACCTGAAAAAGGTTTTATCTTCAAAATGTTGTTAAAACGTTAAAAACGGTTAAAATTTGCTAGTTTATATACTTTCAGAGAAAAAAAATGTATAAAGTGTTTTTTTTCTTGTTTTTGATCAAAACATTGAAATCAATAGAAAATCATGTAAAAATCACTTTTGGAGCAAAATCATCCTTTTTTTTTTTTTTTTTAAGAGAGCGGATTCCTTGATAATTATTATATTTCCCAAAAACGTTGAAAAAAGGATGATTTATGGAATTTTAGAGAAAAAAAAAACATATTCTCGTAATAAAAGGATAAAAACACAAAAATGAGTAATTTGTGCAATTTTAGAGGAAAAAAATATTGTCGTAAAAAAAAATTACATTTTTGTGTTTCTTCTATCAACTAATGAAAATGACATGGAAAACATTACAAAAAAGCATTTTTCAGGTAGAACTTTTTTTTCATTTCAAATTGCATATGTTTTACTTGTAAAAAAGAGTTTTGTGAAAATTGCCGTTAGTACTATTAAAAACGTTGAAAAAAACGTAATTTATGAAATTATAGATAAAAAAGTATATTGTAACATGAAAAAGTTGTTTTCTACAAAACATTTTTTAACGTCCATAGAGGTTAAAAATGGGTACTTTGTACAAATTCTGAGAAAGAAAATGTATATAGTTTTTATTTTCATGTTTTTTATCAAAACATTGAAATCAATAGAAAATTATAAAAAAAATTACGGTGTAAAACCTTTTTTTTTTTTTTTTTTTGTAAAAGAGAATTTTCCTTGAAAAGTTGTAAATCTCCGAAAAATACTGAAAAAGGGTCATTTATGCAGTTTTAGAGAAAAAAATATTGTCGTTAAATAAGGATGAAAACATAAAAATGGGTAATTTATGAAATTTTAGAAGGGATGTTTTTCCTTGAAAAAATGTAAATTTCCGAAAAACATTTAAAAAAGGGTGTTTTGTGCAGTTTTACAGAAAAAAATATATTATCGTAAAAAAAGGATAAATACATAAAAATGGGTAATTTCTTCAGTTTCAGAGGAAAAAAAATATTGTCGAAAAAAAATGTATTTTTTGGTTTTCTTCCACCAACAAATGAAAATAAGAAAAAAAAATTCAAAAATTCACTTTTTAGGCAAATTTTTGGTCTTTATTCAAATTGCATATATTATACTTGTAAAAAGGGGTTTTGTGTAAAATGCCGTTAATACTCCTAGAAACGTTGAAAAACACGTCATTTAAGAAATTTTTGAGAAAAAAATATATATTGTCGCAATATTCAGTGTTTTTTGTTTATTTTTTTTATGAAAACCATGAAAAAAGCCGAAAATAATCGAAAATTATATTTTTCGGTAAAAAAGAACTTTTTTCGTGAAATGGCATATATTCCTTTTTTCTTAATTAACTCAAAAAGATAAGATGTTAATTCCCCTTAAAACGCTGAAAAGGGGATAATTTATGCAATTTTGAGAAAAACCAATGAATTGCAATAAAAAAGTTTATATATTTCTAGCTTTTTCCTTCATTTTCAATCAAAACACGGAAATGAAAACAAAAACACTGAAATTTTTTTTTTCAAAAAGAAATTTTTTTCGTTGAAATAACTTGTATTACATTTTATGTAACATGAAAAAAGAATTTTCTTCAAAAAGTTGTTAAAACCAATAAAAAGGTTTAAATAGGGTAGTTTATGTAACTTTAAAGAGAAAAAAAATGTATAATGTATTGCTGGTTGTTAATTAAAACATGGAAATTAAAAGAAAATTACTGAAAAAGTCACTATTGGAGATAAAAACATACTTTTGTTCTATGGAAAGATGGATTTGTCATAAAAAATATTGTAAAACCCTTAAAAACTTTGAAAAATGGATGATTAAGCACATTCAGAGAAAAATATATATCATATATATATATATATATATATATAGTTATATAATATATATTATATTATAGATATATATATATATATATATATATATATATATATATATATATATATATAATGTAACATTTTTTTAAACTAACACACAGTGTTTTTCTTTGAAATTTTGTTAACACTCTTAAAAACGATGAAAAAGGTAATTTTCTATTGATTTTAATGTTTTGATTAAAAACAAGAAAATAAACACAATATACATATTTGTTTTCTCTGAACTCTACAAAGTTCCCATTTTTAACCTTTTTGGACGTTTAAACACGTTTTGTGGAAAACAACTTTTTATGTTACAATATACTCTTTCTATCTAAAATTTCATATAATACGTTTTTTTTCAGTTTTTATGAGTATTACCAGCATTTTCCATGAAGCCCTCATTTAAAAGTATAAGTAAGATATGCGATTTGAATTATCCATTTTTTAACGTTTAAAGGGTTTTACAATATTATTATGACAAATCCATCTTCCCTTAGAAAAAAGTATGTTTTTATCTCCAAAAAAGAGTTTTTCATTAATTTTCTCTGAATTTTCGTTATTTAATTAAAAACATGAATACGCTATAGCATATTATTTTTCTCTTTAAAGTTACAATCATAAACTACCCTATTTAAACCTTTCTATTTGTTTCAACATCATTTTGAAGAAAATCCCTTTTTCATGTTACATAAAATGTAATATAAGCCATTTCAAGGGAAAAAAAAATATTTCTTTTAAAAAAAGAATTTTTCAGTGTGTTTCTGTTCATTGCCATGTTTTCATTGAAAATGAAGGAAAAAGCAAGAAATATATATAACTTTTTATTGCAATTCATTTTTTTCTCTCAAAATTGCATGAATTATCCCCTTGCCAGTGTTTCTAGGAGAATTAACATCTTATCTTAAAAAGACCATCCTTTTTTTAGTTCAGAAAAAAGGAATATATGCAATTTCACGAAAAAGTTCCTTTTCACAAAAAAGTGAACTTCTGGATGATTTTCTGTTTATTTCATTGTTATCATCAAAAAATAAACAAAAACACTGAATATTGCAACAATATACTTTTTTCTGAAAAAAATCATAAATGACGTGTTTTTCAACGTTTTTAGGAGTATTAACTGCATTTTAAACAAAATGCCCTTTTACAAGTATAATAAATGTAATTTAAATAAAGAAGAATATTCTGCCAAAAAAATGACAATTTCAATGTTTTTTTCTTATTTTCATTTGTTGGTGGAAGAAAACCAAAAAAATACATTCTTTTTCTCGACAATATTTTTTTTCTCTAAAATTGCACAAATTACCCATTTCTATGCTTTTATCCTTATTTTGCGATAATATATTGTTTTTCTCTAAAACTGCATAAATGACCCTTTTTTCAATGTTTTTCGGAGATTTACAACTTTTCAAGGAAAACCATCTCTTTTACGAAAAAAATATGATTTTACAACAAAAATCAGTTTTTATTAATTTTCTATTGATTTCAATGTTTTCATAAAGAACAAGAAAATAAACAACATATTCATTTTCTTTCTCTGAAAATGTACAAAGTTCCCATTTTTAACCTTTTTGGACGTTTATACACATTTTGTAGAAAAAAAAATACTTTCATGTTACAATATACTTTTTCTATCTAAAATTTCATAAAAAAGTTTTTAAGAGTATTAAAGAGAAAAACAATATCCTATAGCGTATTGTTCATGTTTTTAAGTAAAACATGGAAATTCAGAGAAAATTAATAAAAAACTCACATTTGGAAGTAAAAACATACTTTTTTTTTCTAAGTGAAGATATATTTGTCATAAAAATATTGTAAAACCCTTAAAATGTTGAAAAATGGATAATTTAAATCGCATAATTATCTTATACTTGTAAAAGGGGCTTTTCTGGAAAATGCCGTTAATACTCTTAAAAACTGAAAAAACTGTATTTTATGAAATTTTAGATAGAAAAATTATGTTGTAACATGAAAAAGTTTTTTTCTACAAAATGTGTTTAAACGTTAAATGGTTAAAAATGGAAACTTTGTACAGTATCAGAGAAAGAATATGTACTATATAGTGTTTATTTTCTTGTTTTTAATCAAAACATTGAAATCAATAGAAAATTATTAAAAACTGATTTTTGTTGTAAAATCATATTTTTTTCGTAAAAGAGGTAGATTTCCTTAAAAAGTTGTAAATTTCCGAAAAACATTGAAAAAAGGTTCATTTATGCAGTTTTACAAAAAATATATATATTATCGTTAAATAAAGATAAAAGCATAAAAATAGGTAACTTGTGCAATTTAAGAGAAAAAAAATATTGTCGAGAAAAAGAAATTATTTTTTTGGTTTTCTTCCACCAACAAATGAAAATAAGAAAGAAGCATTAAAAAAGTCACCTTCTAGGCAGAATTTTCTTCTTTTTTTCAAATTGCATATATTATACATGAAAAAGATAGTTTTGCTAAAAATGCCGTTAATACTCATATAAACGTTGAAAAACACGTCATTTATGATTTTTTTTTCAGAAATAAAGTGTAATGTCGCATTATTCAGTGTTTTTTTTTTTTTTTGAAAACAATGAAATAAGCAGAAAATCATCGAAAAATTCACTTTTTCGGTGCAAAGAAATTTTTTCGTGAAATGGCATATATTATTTTTTTCTGAACTAAAAAAAAAAGATGGTCTATCTTAGATAAGATGTTAATGCTCCGAAAAACGCTGGAAAAGGGATAATTTATGCAATTTTGTGAGAAAAAAATTAATTGCAATAAAAACTAATATATTTCTTGCTTTTCCTTTCATTTTCATTCAAAACATGGAAATGAAAAGAAAAAAACACTGAAAAATCCTTTTTCTAAAAGAAATATATAGTTTTTACCTCTAAATGGCTTGTATTACATTTTATGTAACATAAAAAAAGGATTTTCTTTAAAATGTTGTTAAAACCCAAAAAAAAAAGGTTTAAACAGGGCAGTTTATGATTGTAACTTTAAAGAGAAAAACAATATGTTATAGCGTATTGTTCATGTTTTTTTTTTATTAAAACATGGAAATTCAAAGAAAACTACTGAAAAACTCACTTTTGGATGTAAAAACATACTATTTTTTCTAAGGGAAGAAGGATTTGTCTTTAAAATATTGTAAAACCTTTAAAAACGTTGAAAAATGGATAATTTAAATCGCATAATTATTTTATACTTGTGAAAGGGGGTTTTATTGAAAATGCCGTTTATTCTCTTAAAAACTGGAAAAAATGTATTTTATGAAATTTCAGATAGAAAAAGTATATTGTAATATGAAAAAGTTGTTATCTACAAAATATGTTTAAATGTCCAAAAACGTTAAAAATGGAAACTTTGTACAGTTTCAGAGAAAGAAGTTCTATATAGTGTTTATTTTCTTATTTTTAATAAAAACATTGAAATCAATAGAAAATTATTAAAAACTGACTTTTGGTGTAAAATCATATTTCTTTCGAAAAGGAGATTGTTTTCCTTGAAAAGTTGTAAATCTCCGAATAACATTGAAAGAAGGGTAATTTATGATGTTTTAGAGAGAAAAAATATATTATCGTAAAATAAGGATAAAAGCATAAAAATAGGTAATTTGTGCAATTTTAAAGAAAAAAAATAGTCATGACAAAAGTTTGTATTTTTTTGGTTAACTTCCACCAACAAATGAAAATAAGAAAAAAACATTGAAATAATCACTTTTTAGGCAGAATTTTCTTCCTTATTCAAATTGCATATAATATACTTGTAAAAAGAGATTTTGTTTAAAATGCAGTTAATACTCCTAAAAACGTTGAAAAACACGTCATTTATGATGTTTTTCAGAAAAAAGTATATTGTCGCAATATTCTGTGTTTTTTTGTTTATTTTTTTATGATAACAATGAAATAAGCAGAAAATAATCTAAAAATTAACTTTTTCGGTGAAAAGGAACTTTTTTCGTGAAATTGCATACATTAGTTTTTTTTTTTTTTTACTAAAAAAAAAAAAAAAAAAAAAGGTCTTTCTAAGATAAGATGTTAATTCTCCTAAAAACCCTGGAAAGAGGATAACTTATGCAATTTTGTGAGAAAAAAAAGAATTGTAATAAAAAGTTAATATATTTCTTGCTTTTTCCTTTATTTTTAATAAAAACATGGAAAAGAAGAGAAAAAACACAGGAAAAACTTTTTTCTATAAGAAATTTTTCTTTTTCATTGGAATGCCTTGTATTACATTTTATGTGAAAACCATCTCTTTTACGTAAAAAAGATGATTTTACACAATAAATCAGTTTTTAATAATTTTCTATTGATTTCAATGTTTTCATTAAAAACAAGAAAATAAACACTATATACAACTTCTTTCTCTGAAACTGTACAAAGA
>CM035206.1:3635455-3649601 GCA_020233015.1 Callinectes sapidus | reverse complement strand
ATATATATATATATATATATATATATATATATATATATATTGTATTGTGATCCCCGATCTCAATATTACATTTATGTAATTTGTATATAAATGTGAGCATTAAATATAGGTTTATGTAGTCAGCTGTGAGCCACGCATGCAGTTAGTCGTTTATTATGCGCGTTGTCTCTGCACACCAGCTGGGCGCCCCGCCAGTCTTGAGATTACCCGGGCCTACAGGGCTAGCATTATTGCTCCTTTTGGCGTGTGGCAGCAGCCGAGTTACACCTGGCACTTGGCTGGTGGCTCCATTGGCGATCCTTGGTGTTGGAGATGGATATCAGTGCTGGGGGTGGTCGGCGTCAGTGGTGGGCACGGGACCATATGTTGGGAGTTTTGCGTCGCCTTACCATTTGTGAGTATTTATGGAGTGGTATTACCTATTGTAGCTGTTATGATACCTTCCTTGCTCAAGAGAATTAGCATATGCTTATTTGAAGTGCTGAAATTATTCCATAGTGTTCAGAGTAGTCCCGGGTAAGGTAGTAATCCTAATAACATGTTACAGAGGCTGATTCAAGCGGGCGGTAGCTTCTGTTTGTGTACTTGTGTACTAGGGTGCTTCCTTCTGCAGGCGGCTGCATTCCGTGGTCTCGCACAGTGTGAGTATTGTTGATTTATAGTGTTAAGGCAGTATGGAGTGATGATGAAATCTGGCATACAGTGTCTGTTCATTTGTTGTCTCATTGCTTTATCACCAGCAGATAGTCATGCCATAATTATGCTCTGAGAGTGATGTATTCTATTGTGTTGGGTGTTATGTGTATAATGACTATTTTGGGTTCATGTATATTGACGTGACTCCTTGTGTGGTGTTCAAGTTAGATAGTTAGTTAGGGTTAGCTCAAGGATTCAAATATGAGCATTGTTAAGTACTAATGTAATTTATTTGGTTTTCCATGTTGATATGATTTATGTGGGTGTGGAGCATTGTCGGGAACGCTATTTGCAAGATGTTTGAGATTGTATGTTTTGCAGGTTGAACAAAATAAAGTTACTATGTGCAGCAGCGAGTTCATTGACCCTACCTGGTCCGCCTAGCAGAACAGTTCAACACTCAGGACCAAGATGGGCAACGAGGAAGAAACCAAGGACGCCATCGTGATCGTTAAGAAGATTCGCAGCAACCTGAAGGGGAAGTTCACGCGCAAGGTCAAGGTACTAGAAGAGTGTGTAGATAAAGATGATCCAAGTGAACCGTTAAATAGTATTAGGGATGAAGTGTGTGAGTGTTTTACCGATCTGGAAAAATGTAATGAAGACATAATTGGTAAGCTACATAACCTAGCTGCCATAGACGAGTGTCAAGAATACATGCTCGTCGTGGAAAGGGAGAAATGTCGCATCATGACTCGCTGTGCCTTGGAACAAAGAACAGCTGGGAACAATAACTGCTCCCAAAGTAAAAGCCTAGTAGTGAAAAAATTGGAACCTACGAGATTCAGTGTTAATGTCAGCGAATATCCCACATTTATTAAAGATTTTGAGAGACTTATGGTATCCCAACACGGAAAAGACCCGTATGTCCTTCGGCAATCTCTGTCTGGCAAGGCACTGGATATAGTTGGGGGTATTGATGAATATGATGAAATGTGGGAGCGATTGGAGGACAGGTTTGGATGCACCACCAAATTAGTAGACTCTGTTTTGGCTGAAATTGATAATTTCAAAGTTATTCCGGAGGGTAATAGCAAGAAAATGATAGACATGGTTAACACAGTTGAACCTGCATGGTTGGATCTGAGGAAGCTTGATAAACAAAGGGAAATTGAGAATGCAGTAAGCTTATTAAAGATAGAGCGCATTCTTCCAGCTAGTTTAAAGAGAGAAGGTTTATGAGGAGCAAAACATTTGATGATGACAAAAAATTTGAAGGAATGGTTAACTTCTTAGTGGATGAGCGTAGTGCCATTGAATATATGGAGGAAGACGCTCGTCACACTGGTCGAACTCAAGCTGCAGTTCACAATCTCTCACAAAATGTCAGTGAACCATCCACAGGCTTAGCTTTGGCCATTGAGAACCTGACTCGTAATCAAGAAAATTGTCAAAAACAATTGCTGGAATGTTTTACAAACTTATCTCAGGCCATGACTGATATTGCTGAGAGGGATGGCAATGCAAGTAGTGGGAGTGGCACCGGTAAATTTAGTGGAGTATTCAACTTGAAGAATTGTTGGTTTCACAGGACAAACGGGCATGATATCTTGGAATGTGAAACATTCAAGAGATTGAGTAATGAGGCGAAATTTGAACAAATAATGAGGTCAGGTGTTTGTTTTCTGTGCCTCAAAAGTGCTGACCATTTAGCAAGGAATTGTAAGGGTAGCGCTTGCAATATCACATATCAGGGAACAGTATGCGGAAAGTTTCACCACTCGCTGATACTTTCACTTTTCCCGAGGAGCTTACCGTCAGTTAAGGCATCGAGTAATTCCATTGATCGCCAAGGGGTGTTGTTAGCAATAAAGGAAGTAAGAAGCGGAGTTAGATCACTATTGATTCTATTTGATTCAGGGAGTAATATCACCATTATCACGCATGATGCTGCAGGAAAACTAGGCCTGAGAGGACAGTCTGTGAGCTTATCTGTAATTAAGGTTGGGAATAAAGTAGAACATCTAGCCAGTAAATTGTACATGGTACCATTGCTTGATGAAACTGGACGAGAATGGATGATAGTGGCTTGTGGGATAGAAGAAATTTCGTCCAACGTCAATAAAACTGACTTGTCTGAGATTGCTAAGTTGTTTGGTGTGCATACTTCTGATAGGATCTGATTACTGCGACCTGTTACCCAAAGTAGTGAAAACTAATGGTAACCTTCAGTTGTTGCAAGGCAAATTTGGACTTTGTGTGAGAGGGAGATCGAGTCTTACTGGTGGGGATAGTTGTTTAGATATGTCAGTTAATCATTTAGTATGTGCCCACCAGTGGATCACCAGTAGAGTGGCCTTGGTGGAAGCCATACTGGCGATCAGATAGAAGATTGTGAAGTGATAGGTGTTTAAGAATCTTCTTGTTGAGAATATATTCAAAAACTTTAGATAAGCAGGAGATTAAAGCAATAGGACGGTCAAAAGCTTTTGATATGTCTGGAGCTAAAGCAAAAGTTTCACCAAAATCCCTAAAAGAGGATTGTGGTAACTGTAATTAGGGTTGTTGGTTGAGTTCGGATACTGCTTCAGTGTTCCGTTGTCTACGAGTTAAAGTGAGAAAGCTCAGAGTGTAGTTCAGGTCCAGTCGACTGTCTATACACACGCTCTCAGTATATCATGGAACTCTCCTCGCTCGTGTGTTATTCTCCCTGAACCAAGTTATAACAGTGGCGACGAGGATAAGCCATACATGTAACCACGCCACTCTTTGGCCACATCAGGGAATTTGACGAGTCTGACAAGTCTGCAAGGGGAGAGTGGCTCGACAGGCTGGAGCAGTACCTCCTCGCAAACACGCTCGAGGAAAATATAGTGAAGAGGGCGATGTTCCTGTCTTCAGCTGAGCCAGCCACATACAGCACACTGTCATCCCTCTGTAGTCTTAAGAAGCCGAAAGAGTTACCGTTCACCGAGCTGCTGGAATTGCTACAGGGTCACTATGCATCCAAGCCTTCTACAGTTGTAGCGCTGTTCAGATTGAACTCATACAGGAAGACTGATAGTGAATCTGTCCAGGAGTATGTTGCACGGTTACGTAAACTCTACGCTGTGTGTGCGTTTGGCGGGATGCTACAAGAAATGATAAGAGATCGTCTGGTGTGTGGCATTGACAGTGAAGTAATTCAAGGAAAAATACTGGCCGAGACTAAATTATTACTAGATAAAGCTGTTGAAATGGATGTGGCTATGGAAACAGCTGAGACAAATGCCCAGGAACTGAAACAGTCACTACAGCCCAAGATGGAGCTTCAGTCGGAGGTGTGTCGGGTGGAGGTGCCGCTCGAGTCTCCATCTCGTGTTTCGGGACAGAGATACAAGAACGGCAGGCCGTCTTCACAAGACTCAAGGTAATTGTCCCATGCGAAACAAGATTTGTTTCGAGTGTAGGAAGGTGGGGCACACAAGAGAAACACACAAGGCTGGTTCGGTATTCGCCGTGGAGAGTAAAACTGCCTCACCTGTCTATCAACGTGCCTCGTACGAGCAAATGGACGACAGCGATGTGTATAATTTGTATTACGTTGATCACGATCATCGACGTGGTACACAGTATGATCCACCTGTCTTATTGGAAGTTCAGCTCAACGGACGCAGTGTTCAGATGGAGTTCGACACCAGAGCTTCTGCTTCAGTTATGAGTGAAGCTGTGTTCCGGAATGTGTTAGGGAAGGCGGCGCCACTGCGAGCCTCGGAGCGCTGTTTCAAAAGATATACGGGTGAGAGGATTAACGTCTCGGGAGTTGCAGACGTGAATGTTGCTGTCAAAGAAGTGGTTACAGAGAAGCTGCCTTTAGTGATTGTTCAAGGCAGTGGTCCAGGGTTGATCGGCCGTAACTGGATAGGACGCATCAAAGTTCAATGGTGCAAGTTGCTGGGTGAAGAACAGGTACGTTGCCTTTACGCTGAGAATTTATACAGTGATGTATTTAAGGAGGAGATGGGTTGTTATAATTGTGGCAAGGCCAACTTCCTTATTCAAGAGTCAGCCAAGCCACGTTTCTTTAAAGCTCGTCCTGTTCCTCTCTCTCTGCAGGATAAAGTAGATAGAAAACTTGATAGATTGAAGTGTCAAGGCGTTATCAAGCCTGTGAGTTATAGTGATCGGGCGGCTCCCCTTGTCGTTGTTCCAAAAGCTAATGGTAATGTTATGCTGTGTGGCGATTTTAAGCTGACAGTAAATAAAGCCGCGGAACTAGAGCAGCATCCGTTACCTAGGGTGGCGGAGCTGTTTATCTCTTTGTCTGGTTGTCAAGTATTTAGCAAATTGGATATGAGTCATGCTTATAAACAAATAGAACTTGATGAGGAATCGCAGAAATATGTGGTGGTAAATACCCCAAAGGGGTTAGAAATGTTTACAAGGCTTGCTTTTGGAATCCACTCAGCTGTGGCTATTTTTCAGAAAATACTGTAATTTTTTGTCTGGACTCCCTCATGTGGCGGTATTTTTTGATGATGTCGTTGTCGGTGGCAAGGATCAGGAGCAGCATGACGCCTTGTTGGAGGAAGTACTACGAAAATGTGCCAAGCAGCACTACGCCTAAACAAGGAAAAGCGCCAACTGAGACTAAGCAAGGTGACTTATCTAGGGCATGTAGTTAGTGACCGTGGAATAGAACCTACGGCAGAGAAAACACGAGCACCTTCTACTGACAACTGAGACTAAGCAAGGTGACTTATCTAGGGCATGTAGTAAGTAACCGTGGAATAGAACCTACGGCAGATAAAACACGGGCACCTTCTCCTACAGGAAAGAAGTCTTTGAAGACCTGCCTTGGGTTGATAAATTACTACGGAAGGTTTCTCAAGCATATTGCAACTGTCTTGGCACCTTTACATATGCTGCTGCGTGAAGGACAGCAGTGGAAGTGGGGGAAGGATCAGGAAGAGGCATTCAGTAAGGCTAAAGAACAAGTGGCCAGTCCTCCCTGTTTAGCACATTTTGATGTAACTTTGAAGACTACGCTTGCCTGTGATGCCAATCCTTATGGAGTTGGTTGTGTGCTGTCTCAGACTGGCAGCGATGGAGTGAGAAGACCCGTGGCATTTTACGCTAGATCGCTTAATGAAACGGAGAAAAGATATTCACAGACTGATAGGGAAGCTCTTAGTATTGTTGTGGGGGTGAAGAAGTCTCATTATTACCTGTATGGAAGGCCATTTATTATAGAGACTGAGCATGAACCATTGCTGGGATTGTTTGGTGAGGATAAACCTATTCCTGTGTTGGCCTCTCTTCGGATAATCAGGTAGGCTTAATTGTTGGCAACCTACAAGTTTCGCCTTGTATACTCCCCAGGAAAACCGCATGTTCACTGTGATGCTTTGAGTCGCCTACCCCTACCTGACACACCCAAGGTCATACCAACGCCTGCCGAGACTCTACACCTGGTTGAAATTATGGAGGCTGGTCCTGTTTCCCTGGCGCATGTTCGAGGCTGGACGAGTCGTGATCCTGTGCTGTCTGCTGTTCTCCGCTTTGTTCGTGAAGGTTGGCCCGAAAATGCGCCGTGCTCATCTGAAGTGGGACCCTACTAGAGTAGAATGAATGAGCTAAGTATTCACAAGGACTGCCTCATGTGGGGGAGCAGAGTCATCATACCTCTTCAAGGTAGGGAAGCTGTATTGACGGGATTACACGAAGGACACTTTGGAGCATCCCGTATGAAAAGTCGCTGTAGAGCATATTTTTGGTGGCCTGGAGTTGATCAGGATATAGAAAATACGGCAAAGCAGTGTCGTGTGTGTCAGGAGCAGAAGCCTTTGGTCCCTCCCTCGGAGCTATATCCCTGGGCGTGGCCTCTGAACCGCTGGTGTCGTCTACACTTGGATTACTGTGGTCACTTTGAAGGTCACATGTGGCTGTTCATCACTGATGCGCATAATAAGTGGTTAGACCTCCATAAAGCATCGTCACCTTCAACAAATGTGACTATTGAAAGGTGCAGACAAAGTTTTGCAAATTTTGGTATTCCTGAATATGTAGTAACTGATAATGCTGCATGTCTTTTTGTCATCGTAATGGTATCAAGCACATAACGTCACCTCCGTGGTCTCCTAAAAGCAATAGGTTAGTGGAGCGAGCAGTGCAAACTTTTAAACTGGGGCTAAAGAAACAGCGCGGTTGTAGTCTTGATACAAAGGTTGCTAGATTCCTGTTTAACTATCGCTCTACTCCCCATACAGCCAAGGGAGTTAGTCCTGCGGAGTTTTTGTTAAAGCGTCTTATGAGGACTTATCTGGATTGCTTAGAGAAGACTACCGGAGGGGTAAAGTGGAGAGGTATCAGTAGGATCAGAAAGAAAGGTACGATCAACGTGCTCGTCCGAGGGAGATAAAGTGTACGTGTCGGGTGTGTCAAGGCTGGCAGGCGAACATAAATGGCTGTCGGGAACAGTGACAGCTTGTCAAGGAACAGCTTATATAGTGACGCTGGAAGATGGTAGGATGTTTAGGAGGCATAATGATCATATAGGAGATCGCTGTTTGGTTGTTGCAGCATCGCCAGGGCCTACTGTGGTGCCTGAGCAGAGGTGTGAGACGCGTCGGGAGGCCGCGCCTGAGCTGGGATCCACTTCACCGGCTCGACTGCAGCCCCATCTGGGTGAGGCAGACGACAAACTCAAGCCGTCGACGGAGGATGCTATTGCCTCTTCTGTGCCAAGCTAGGCGCCTACAAGCAGCGAGCACAGTGATACCAAAGGTTCCTCGAGAACGGAGGAGCTTTCTCGAGAAAATTACAAGCAGCCGGCAATCACACAAGAGTCAGCGACTACTATGTCTGTCTGTCATTAAGGCGTTCATGTAGGATATCCAGGAAGCCAGACAGATATGGATAATGAATGTTCAATTAGGTTTCTCAGTTACTTTTTGATTAGAGCTAATGTATACAATAATTATTGTAACTTATGATATTTGTTCATAACTAAAGTGGAGGAATGTGGTAACTGTAATATTAGGGTTCTTGGTTGAGTCCGGGTACTGCTTCAGTGTTCCGTTGTCTACGAGTTAAAGTGAGGAAGCTCAGAGTGTAGTTCAGCTCCAGCCGACTGTCTATACACACGCTCTCAGTATATCATGGAGCTCTCCTCACCTGTGTTTTATTCCCACTGACCCAAGTTATAACAAATATGACCAAGACTCGGTAAGGAAAGCCAGAAGATCACCAGTAGAGCGGCCTTGACGGAAGCCATACGGGCGGTCAGATAGAAGATTGTGAGCATGGTAGCATGAAGTAGTCAGAGGGGGGAGAAGGAGGAACAAGCCCGGAATCGTCCAAGGTAGAGTTATTAGCAAAGGTTTGAGCAAAGAGTTCAGCTTTAGAGATGGATGAGATGACATTGGTGCCATATGGTTGAACTAAAGGAGGGAAAGATGAAGAAGTAAAGTTGTTGGAGATGTTTTTGGCTAGATGCCAGATGTCTCGAGATGAGTTATATCTGGAAAGATTTTTACACTTTCAATGAATAAGGGAGTTTGGGGTAAGTTGAAGAACAGACTTGGCATGAGTTTGGGCACAAATATAAAGCGCATGAGACTCAGGTGATGGAAGCCTCAAGCACCTTTTGTGGGCCACCTCTCTATAATGGATAGCACGAGAGCAAGCTGTGTCAAAACAGGGTTTGCAAGGTTTAGTTCGAGAAAAAGAGTGAGGAATGTACGCCTCCATGCCAGACACAATCACCTCTGTTATGCGCTCAGAACACAGAGTCTCTGTCAGAACACAGGTCTCTGTCACGGAAGCAATAATCATTCCAAGGAAAATCAGCATACATCTTCAGGTCTCCCCAACTAGTAGAGGCAAAACGCAAAAGTCACCTCCACTTTGGAGGATCCTGAGGAGGAACCGGAGAGATAGGACCAGATACAGATATGAGATTGTGATCGGAGGAACCCAACGGAGAAGAAAGGGTGACAGCATAAGCAGAAGGATTAGAGGTTAGGAAGAAGTCAAGAATGTTGGGCGTATCTCCAAGACGGTCAGGAATACGAGTAGGGTGTTGCGCCAGTTGCTCTAGGTCATGTAGGATAGCAAAGTTATAGCAGAGTTCACCAGGATGGTCAGTGAAAAGAGAGGAAAGCCAAAGCTGGTGGTGAGCATTGAAGTCTCAAAGAATAGAGATCTCCGCAAAAAGAAAAAAAAGTCAGAATGTGCTCCACTTTGGAATTTAGGTATTCAAAGGATTTTCTTTAGTCAGAGGAGTTAGGTGAGAGATAAACAATCAATCAATCAATCATGGGGGGCATACGCCGGGGGGTGCGTTGCCTCGCCTACCCTACGGCGTCGCTCCCGGCGGCCACGCCTCGCGAGTCCCCATGCAGACTCCCTTCTTATACCGAATAGATATACAGCAGAGAGAGAGAGAAAAAAAAAAGAGTCACTCTGAAGTCGAAGCCAGATGGTGGAAAACTCAGAAGATTCAAGAGGTTGGGCACGCCACGAGAGCAAGTTATGTCGTTGCGGACATAGACGCAACATCCAGCTTTGGAACGAAAATGAGGATAGAGAAAGTAGGAGGGAACAGAAAAGGGGTTACTGTCAGTTGTCTCAGACACCTGTGTTTCAGTGAGGAAAATAAGATGAGGTTTGGGAGAGGAGAGGTGGTGTTCTACAGATTGAAAATTAAATCGAAGACCACGAATGTTGCAGAAGTTGATAGAGAAAAATGTGAGGGGGGTGTCAAAACATTTAGGGTCAATACTAGAAGAGCAGTCCGACCTGAGGACATTTATGGTCCCCTCCCCAGAGGGGGACTCCGAGGCTGGTGTAGGAGTCGCCATATTTAGGAAAAATTTTGAGTGAAGGATGTGTGTGTAACTAGGTGCATGTAGTTTTGTGTGGATGAAGAGGTTGTCTTTAGAGGGTAGGCTATGATTACCCCCTTGTTATATGAGACACAAAGGGAAACGTTCAGTGAGGCCACAACTGGTTTTGATGATAAGCCCACAGCACTCCCTGTTCAAGTGCTTTAGACCTCCCTGGGAGTAATTATTGTTTCAGCAGATGTCTACTGCCTCCTCCTACTGCAATCCCTCCCTGTTAAAAATATCCACAACCGCTACCAATACTAGAGGCAGAGGTTGGGATAGCGGCTATAGGCGCAGGCGAGCCTCTGGCCACCGCCGTGATCCAGGTATGCTGGGGAGTCCGACCGTGCAGAACTCTCTTGTGCCAAGGCACAAGAGGGACCTGCCCACCGGTATGACAGATGCAGGGGAAAGCCTGCGGGAGCCCTATATCCTGAGAGAGAAGGGCGGGGGGACCCCCTAGCCCTATTTCTAATTTTGGGGGTGCTGGTGGGGCTGTAGATGTGGCGCCTACACGTTGGACCACTCCTGGGATGAAACTTCGAAGGGTTTTGCGTGTGTGTTCCTGGAATGTCATGTGTCTCCCAGAGGATCACTGACTGCCTCCTTTATCGGATGAGCTCAGTAGGCTGAGGGTGGATATGGTGGGGCTGTCTGAGACAAGGAGGACTGGTAGTGGCGAGACCACAGGAATCTCCAGCAGACTGCAGCCGTCTGTTGTATAGGTTTCTCCGGTTGATGAGCGTATAATGCGATTAAGGCTGAAGCACAGTTTAGGCTTCATGTCTGTTGTTGCAGTGTGTGCTCCTATCAAGGTGTGTGAAATTGAAGATATGTTCTACGCCAAACTTGACTCTGTAGTGGACCAGTATCCCCGCCGTGATGCACTCATTGTCCTGGGCGACTTTAATGCTGTCACTGGCTCTGAAAGGGCTGGCTATGAAATATGTGTTGGTCCCCATGGTTCTGGTACCAGAAATGACAACAGCTCTTTCTTTAAGAATTTTGCAAGATCTCGTTGGAGGATCCTCCAGGATTGAAGGGATTTTTCGGAGTGCCGAGTTAGCTTCCAAGATCTATTCACACTGTGTTTCATCTTGAGAAACTGAAGGACTTGACAAGTGCCCAAGAGTATGCAGTGACAGTCTCCAATTTGTTTGGAGCGCCCGACACCCTTGAGAACCCTCAAGAACTATGGGATACCTTCAAACGTGGGACTCTTGAGGCTGCCAAGGAATGCATTGGGGAGTGCCCGAGGTCACGGAGTGGCTTCACCTCAGTGGAGACACTGGAAACTATTGAGGAGAGTCGCATTGCCAGACTTACTGGGAACCATGACCAGTACAGGGCTCTGTCACGTAGGACTAGAACCTTCTAAGAAGAGACAAGGAGAGGTATGTCAGATGTCTCGCTGAGTATGTCGAGTGTCATTTAATTAAATGCTAATGAACTCAGACCTTCTTATCGAGCTCTGAAGAATCTCCGCTCTAAGTCTACTTCTCAGGTGAGTACTATCCAAACAGCAGATGGTTACCTCTTATCGGACGCAGATGGGCAGATGGCTCGCTGGGCTGAGTACTTTGAACAGCTGTTCACGGTTAATCCTCCTTGCAGATAGCTCCAGACTGCAGAGTTGCAGACACTGGATGCTGATCCACCCATTGACGAAACTGCACCCTCCATTGGCGATGTCAAAGAGGCTGTGGCAAAGTTGAGGGGTGGAAAGGCAGCTGGCATCTGCAACATCAGTGCGGAGCTGCTCAAAGCTGGGGGTTGAAACCATGATCCGTTGGTTGCATGCTGTTTTGACTGCTGTATGGCATTCAGGTACCATTCCTCTTCACTGGAAGAAAGGGTTGGTCGTCCCTATCTAGAAGGGGAAAGGGGACCATCAAAATTGCAGCAACTACAGTGGAATAACACTGCTCACCGTACTAGGCAAGGTCCTTGCCCATTTGCTGCTGACGCGGATCCGCATTCACCTGCTAAAGCATCAGAGACCTAAAGAGTTAGGGTTTACGCCCGGTAAGTGAAAAACTGACCGTATCCTAGCGCTTCGCGTACTGGTGGAACGCCGACGTGAGTTTCGACAGGGAATGCTTACAGCCTACTGTATGTCGATCTCAAGAAAGCGTTTACCTCAGTGCATTAAGAGACACTCTGGGATCTTATGCATCTCCGTGGGATTCCTGGAAGGATTATTGGTCTCTTAACGGGCCTGTACTCCGGGAGTGTGCGTGCTGTGAAATGTGGAGGAGTCGTGTCCAGCTTTTTCCCTGTGAATACATGTTTGAGGCAGGACTGTGTGCTTGCTCCATCACTTTTTAATACATGCATGGACTGGGTACTAGGCAGAATTGTGGAACGAGGTCATTGTGGAGTATCTGTCGGCAACACTTAGACTACAGATCTTGTTTTTGCTGATGATGTAGCAGTCTTCTCTGAGTCAATGAATGTTCTGGTAATGGCTCTAGAGGCACTGTACGAGGAGGTGAAGCGCTTGGGACTCAAGGTTTCTTGGGCCAAGACCAGGGTCCAGGTATTTGGAGGCATACTGAATGAAACAGTACAGTCTGTCCATGGGTGTGGCGAGGACATTGAGATTTTGAAAAAACTTCACATACCTTGGTAGTGTAGTGCATAACGATGATGGGTCGAGCCAAGGAGTCACACGGCTATGTCGATACCTGCGCAGACGGACAATGATTCGGATCTTCAAGTCGCTGGTGATCCCTCTATGGGTGTGAGACATGGTCACTAAATTGATGTATTTGGTATTAGATGCCTTCGCTGGATCATGGGATACCGCTGGTATGATTTTGTGTCAAATCAAGGATTGTTCTGTGAGACCGATTCGAGGCCTATTACTAGCATAGTTCGTCAGCGCCAATTGCGGCTATATGGGCATGTGGAAGCCCGGAAGCCGATCCTGTTTATCGAGTTGTTTCCATGAAGGATAACCCGACTTGGAAGAGGCCAAGGGGACGCCCACAGAACTCTTGGCTGCGGCAAGTCGATGCCTCCTGCTGTGAGTCACTCGGCATGGGAAGGGAACCTGCATGGAGACTCGCAAGGCGTGACCGCAAGGGGTTGCGCCGTAGGGTAGGCGAGGCAAGAGGCCCTCCCGCCTTTTGCTCCTCATGATTGATTGATTGGTTGAAAAGGGTGACCGTTCTAATCACTCAAACTGACACTTTATATCTTTAATCTCCTGTTTCTCTAGGAAGATTTGTAAACATCTGTCATTTCACAATCTTCTATCTGACCCCCACTAATGCTTTTGTCAAGGTTGCTCTACTGCTGATCTGGTTTTTCTGAGTGATTCTTTTTAGAGATTTTGATGTATCTTTTTCTGTTGCCTTAGTTATAATAAAAGCTGTCGATAGGGTCTGGCACAAACCTCTGACCTCAAAACTGCCCACTTTCTCTCTTCATCATTATCTCAAGTATTTTTTCTAACCGTTCTATTGTTGTTGTAGTAGATGGTCACTGTTATTTTTCTAAATCTATTACAAATGATGTTCCACAGGTTTCTGTCCTATCACCCACTTTCTTTCTACTTTCTTTAATGATCTTTAATTATTCTTGCCTGATCCATTCCTACGTTGATGATACCACTATACACTTTTCCACTTCTGCCCAGAGACGACTAACTCTTCATGAAGATAATAGTTTAGCCTAGATGCCACAGAACACTTGACTTCTGATCTCTATAAGATTTCTATTTGGGACAGAAATCTTAATAGTGTTCAATGCCTTAAAAGCTCAGTTTTTCCATTTATCAACACAACACAATCTTCCAGACAACCATCCCTTCTTCTTTGATGACACCCAGCTTGCTGCCTCTTCGACAATGAATATCCTCGGTCTCTGCTTTACTCATAATCTAAACTGGTAACTTCATATCTTCATATTATCTATGAATGTAGGCATTCTGAGGCGTCTTCGTCATTTTTTTCTCACCGCCACCCGAAACTGCTAACTTTGCATAAGGGCCTTGCCCATCCATATATCGAGTATTCTTCGCATTCACACATCAAAAGCTTTGGGTCTTATCAATTCATCTCCTCTGGCTGACTGTCTTCAGCCCCTGTTTCTCTTCACCGGAATGTTGTATCCTTGCTATCTTATATCGCTATTGTCATGCTGACTGCTCTATTGATCTTGCTAACTGAATGCCTCCCATCCTCCTGCCGCCTTGCTGCACAAGACTTTCTTCTTTCTCTCACCCCTATTCTGTCTAAAACGCTAACGCAAGAGTTAAACATTACTCTCAGTCATTCATTTTTTTTTTCCCTGGTAAACTCTGGAACTCCCTGCCTTTCTTTATAATTCCAATTTTCTATGAGTTAACTCCAATTAAGAGAGAAGCTTCAAGACATTTTGGCCTGGACTTTTGGCTAATTCTTTTATCTTTTCAAGGGAATGGCAATTACTGGGATTTTAATTTTTGTTATTTTGGTTGCCTTTGGCCGGCTTCTCCTTCTTGCATAAAGAGACACACACACACACACACACACACACACACACACACACACACACACACACACACACACACACACACACACACACACACACACACCCACCCAACACACACACACACACACACACACACACACACACACACACACACACACACA
>CM035206.1:3572808-3582848 GCA_020233015.1 Callinectes sapidus | reverse complement strand
AATAATAATAATAATAATAATAATAATAATAATAATAATAATAATAATAATAATAATAATAACAATAATAATAAGCGGTTAATTGGTAAGGCAGTCCAGGGATTGTAAATTTGTACAGGGGGAGGGGGGGTAGAAAAATACCTTATTCTAGGAGTAAAAAGCTACCTATATCTACAACTTACATAACTATGGTCTACTGTCCATTGTTTATGCCCCGGATGATGGTAGGGATGGTACTTCGTCCATATCTGTCCGTGCGTGGGGCTTTCAAAGGCACGAGTTTTTTCATGTGCCTCATTGTCCGTCTGGGAGGCGGCACGTCTGGTGGTAGGAAGTGGCGGCGACGCTGGCTCCTGAGCAGGCCTGCCCCGAACACGGTGAGAGCTTGGTGGTATATCTCAGCCAGTGTGGGCAGGCTCAGGTTGGTTAGGGCAGCGTTGTAGTCAACATATGCAGGGCCAAGGATGAGCCTGCATGCCCTCTTCTGGACTCTCTCCAGCTGGTGTAGCTGAGTGGTGGTTAAGGAAGATGACCAAGCTGGAGAGGCGTAAACGAGCTTAGGGAGGATAAAGGAGGTGTAAACTCCCTTGAGCTCGTCCGCCGGAGTTCCCAGAGACCTGAGCCAGCGCAGCATGTAGAGCCGGTAAGACGCAGCTCTTACCACACTGGCCACGTGCTGCCCCCAGAAAAAATGGTCCTCCAAGACCACGCCAAGGAGCTTGAAGGTGTTAACAACCTGGACAGGGTGGGGACCAATGGTGAGCTGGGGTGGTGCTACAGCTGTTCTAGACGTGCAGACGTGCATCACCACGGTCTTGGTGTGGTTGATGGTGACGCTGAGGGGTGACCCCAGGGGACCATGATGGGGTCACTGTGCTTTCTGATGTTGATAAACGACGCCCTAACTGACACCTCACATTGATGGAAGTACGTGGACGACTACACCGTCGGCATCGCCGTCAACAACAGGGTGCCAGATTACACGGCGCTGCAACACACACTGGACAGACTACAGGCGTGGACGCAGGACAACAGCGTCACCATCAACAACACCCACAGGTCAGCTGGCGAAGCGAAGAGACAGAGCCCTGATAATCGAACCCTGCTGGCGACCAGTGAGAAAATCAGCCAGCCACGCTATCAGGTCAGGGTAGAGTCCCAAATCAATGTCCTTGTTAATGACAACAGTATGATCTACAAGGTCAACTGATTTTCTGAAGTCCACAAAAGCGAGAGCAAGAGAGGTTTCGCGTTCGTCCACGTAGCTGTGTATGAAATCAAGAAAGTTAACTAGGTAGTGGGAGGTAGAAGTAATCTTGATATTTCCAAATTGTTTTACATCAATGTGTTTGATAATTTTGGAATAAGACCAGTCAAATACAAAATCTTCACAAATAAGGCTGGGGATGGGAGTGAGAGCGACTGGCCTGAGATCCTTGAATGACTGTTTTTGTTTTGTTTTGGGGAGTGTCGTGACATATGAAATTTTCCAGTCACCAGGAACTGAACTCTGTGAGAGGGAGGCATTGATAATAGACCAGAGGGGAGTGGCGAGTTCTAGCGCAATTTCTTTATAAATTTTTATGGGGAGGTCCGGCGGGGTAGTGGCTAAGTTATATTTGAATTTTCTAATCCTGGTGACGACATCAGCCTCGTGGACAGCGTGGGGAGTGGAGGGGGAAGGGAGGTAAGCAGGGAGAGAGGCGGTGCTGAGAGGAGGAAGTGATTGACAGATAGCGGCAAAGTGACCGTTAATCTCCTCTGCCGCTATCTCAGAGGATAGGTGTGAGGTATTGTGGAGCATCTGTTGGCAATACCAAGATTACAGATGTTGTTTTTGCTGATGATGCTGCAATTTTCACTGAGTTACTGGAGGTTCTTTGTAATGGCTCTAGAGGCACTGCACAAGGAGGTGAAGTCCTTGGGACTTAAGGTTTCTTGGCCCAAGACCAAGGTCCAAGTGCTTGGAGGCGTATTGGATGAAACAGTACAGTCGAGCCATGCGTGTGGCGAGGACATTGAGATCTTGAAAAGCTTCACATACGTTGGTAGTGTACTCGTAGTGCATAAGGATGATGGGTCGATCCAAGAAGTCATACGGCGGATTGGCCTGGCCCACCGCTTTATGGATTCGCTGAACACGAGTATTCGGCGTTGTCGATACCTGTGCGGACAGACAAAGATTCGGATCTTCAAGTCGCTCGTGATATATACCTGTCTTACTCAATGGTTATGAGACATGGACACTGAACAACGACCTGAAGAGGCGAATTGATGCCTTTGGTACTAGATACCTTCGCAGGATCATGTGATACCGCTGGTATGAATTTGTGTCAAATAAGCGATTGTTCCGTGAGACCGATTCGAAGCCTATTACTAGCATAGTCTATCAGTGCCAACTGGGGCCATATAGGCATGTGGTGCGATACCCGGAAACCGATCCTGCTTATCGGGTTGTTTCCGAAAAGGATAACCCGGCTTGGAGGAGGCCAAGGGGACGCCCACAGAACTCTTGGCTGCGGCAAGTCGATGCTTCCTGCTGGGAGTCACTCAGTATGGGAAGGAAGCCTGCATGGAGACTCACGAGGCGTTACTGTCAGGGGTGGCGCCGTAGGGTAGGCGAGGCAACGCGCCCTCCGGCGTATGCTTCCCATGATTTATTTATTTTGGGCAATGGTTTTGACATGGCTATTAAACCTCAGCTCCCAATCCACCTCCACTTCCTTTGACTTGACTTCTTCTTGGATTGGAAGAGCAGTGCCGCCAAAGGTCAGTCTTCCTACCACTGATGCCTAGGAGGTTATGGACTGAGAACAAACCATTGCTTGTCTTCTCCAGGGAAAATGTCATTTGCCAGCGACCACCCCATTCTCTTATTATTCGTAGCTTTTCATTGATGGTCTCAGCTGCTTGCCCATTGTCCTGGCGGGGATAAGTATAGGAGAGGGTGTAATCGTCGGCATAAGCTGTGAATGCTGGCAGTACCTGGAGAAAATGTTTCACAGGAGTAGGCCAAGTATTGATCTCCTGTGTCACTGATGCTTCCACAGGCAGGGATTCGGATGTTTGCCAGTTGGCAACCACATTTAGGCTTCTGTCGTGCAAGTAATTCCTCATGAGTTGTAACAAGCCGTCCTGGATACCTTTAGCACGGTGCTTTCCTAGTAGTCCTCGATGCCACACTTTATCAAAAGCTTCTGCTATGTTCAGGGCAGCCATGACACTGTCCCTGAAATCATCGAGGGCGTCCTGATAGTGTCTGGTGAGGAGCATCATCTGGTCAGAGGTTGACCTTCCAGGTGTGAACCCGAATTGTTGGTCTGAGAGGAGGACATTGTCCCACACACCACCTCTGCCACAACCCTCTCAAGTACTTTACCCATTTCTAATAACAAGGATATGGGTTTGTAGTTTTCTGGGTCCAGCCTGGAGCTTTTTTGGGGGAACAGGTATTAAACGATCCTCCTTCCACGCGGAAGGCCAGACGTTTTCCCATACACCAGTTGGGAAGATTTGGGTGAGAGGGGCAGGCAGTTCCAGGAAGCATCGCTTCAACAGATATGGGGTGACATCATCAGGGCCAGAAACTTTCTGATTGTCTAGCCTTTGTAGTAACCCTCTTCTTACTGCTGGTGGTGATAATGCCGTCCTGTTCACTGAGGGGAGGCATAGATTCTTGGTGGCCGATTCTTTGTTTATCCTTAACAGGGGATCACCAACTTTTGTTTCCTAAGACAGGGTTACAAAGTTTCCTGCGAATGCTTTCCTCTCATTTACTTATGGACCATTTACTGGTCACCACCGCCCTCTTCCATGTCGCCCTGGGCAGGTCATTGTTGCGCCGAGTCGGATTCGTTTTGTAGTGGAGCCAGGCAGCATACTTTGCCTCGGCATCAACACGGCAACAATAGCCATTTAACTGGCACGAGTGTCGGTTAAAGCCAGCCAACCCTGCTGCCTCTCTCTTGAAGGGTTACGGGCTCACAAACGTACCCTGGAGGGATACACTGTTATTAGGCCGCTAGGGAGCCGTTGATAACCTGAGAGCAGCGATTCTCTTGTTCTAAGCCCAAACCCATAAATGCATATGGGTGATATTTGCTTCTCCTAAGGGTAAGAGAATACGGCAGTCTACATCTCTCTCTCTCTCTCTCTCTCTCTCTCTCTCTCTCTCTCTCTCTCTCTCTCTCTCTCTCTCTCTCTCTCTCTCTCTCTCTCTCTCTCTATGTGTTTATTGCTCAAAACTTATATGTCATTCAAAGATTCTATTCTAATACAGACTTTGCAAAATAAATATAACAATATAAATATAAGTTGTGTGTGTATGTTTTCTGTATGTGTCATAGATTGTGTAAGTATTTGTTTTTGGAAAGAAGGTGCGAAGTAGAAATGATCGATGTTTCTTTGGAGACAGATACATTGTCAGTAAATAGTTACCCTTGAAAGTGTAAGAGAGTGGTAGATATTGAGGGCACACTAGATTAAACATGATGCACACTACAGCCTAAACCATGGCTGATCCGTCGGTTTGTTGGCGTAACTCCTGTGTAGGAAGTGCTGTTTATGTAGGACGAGAAAATGAAAGGAGAGTGCACCGTACTTTGCCTCGGCAGCAACACGGACACGGTAGCCAAACTATGGCTGATCCGTCGGTCTTATGGTGTAATTCTTGTGTAGGATGTATCCTTTCTGTAGGGCGAGAAAATGAGAGGAGAGTGCAAGTGCTCCACTCTTTGCTCCGCCCTATAGCAGAGTGGCTCACGGGATGTCGCTCAGATCGCATCGAAGAGAGTCCCAGTCTAATTTCTTCCACAATCAGATTGTGCCCGTGGTGGCCTCGTGACAAGCTACGTCCACGTCCAGCTATATCAGTACATCGTGGTGTTCATAGCCCCCCACGAGCCACAGCTGATGACACTGAAAACTGCTGTCCTGGTAATCTGAGATGACAGGTTTCAGTGTCCCTTCTCCTTAATGTTTGGGAAAAATGACACGATCTTGTACTTCCAGGAGGTTTTTCGGTGGTGATTGAAATCGCCGACTATCAACACGTGGCTGCAGCTGTGTGCCAGCATCAGATTATCGAGGGCCTAAATAAGGAACAAGAGTGAGTGTAGTCCCTGTTGAGGCAGGCGGTACATGGAGTAGTAGGAAGGCTGAGCGGTCTGCCAGGATTACTCGTAAGTATATCACCTCCATCAAGGGAAATGAGTCTATGTAGAGTTGCTGGGCCTGCATTACTTCCTTGAAACAGGCAGCCACTCCTCCTCCTGCTCGCTCCTTGCTGTCACTCCTCGCCCAGTGGGTGAAGCTACGCATTCGCACTGTTTATGCATGTCTTGGTCACCATAACTATGTGTGCATTGTGTCCTTGCACACAATTGTGGTATAAGTCTGCTAGGTTCGTTCATTCGGACGTTGCTTGAGACGACCTTTAGTTGTGAGTAGGCTGGCTAAACCATGGTGAGGGACTGTAGTGAGCGAAGCCTGTGAGTCCGAGATGGTGGTGATAGTCCACGGCTGACTGCTGGTATTGGTGAGGGGGAATGGCTCACTACTGCTCCTGCTGGTCATGGCCATGACCCCAGACACCAGGCTGGAGAAGGAGTGGGCGAAGTTGTGTCAGGGACTGAAAGGGAGGGAGGGTATGGGAAGGCTGAGGTGTTGCACGTGGGTGGTGTATGGTTGTATGTCTTTCCGCCGCCAGAATCCGCTGTATGAGACGCTCTTGTCTTAAGTCTTGTGCAGCAAAGCCGCAGGAGGCATGCAGTTAGCAAGATCAGTAGAGCAGTTAGCATGAAAATAGCGTTAGAAGATAGCAAGGCATTCAATATTCGAATGACGAGAAAGAGTCTGAAGACAGTCAGCCAGAGGAGACAAGATGAAGCTTTTGATTCCACTTTTTTTTAACAGAGCTTTGTGAGTGGAAGAGTACTACATACATGGACGGACAAGGCCCTTGTACTGAGTTAGCATTTGAGGGTACGAGAAAAACTGGTGGAGACGCCTCAGAAAGCATAATTTTATAGAAGCTGTCTAAGCAAGAGATGAGATACGTAGTTTCCAGTTAATAGATTTAGAAGAAAAGCTACCATCCTCCGCAACAAAAATATAATTATAAGTATTGAGCCTTGAGATTAAGTTAAAGAGTGAAAGATAGAATCAATAGGAAGATATTTTGAAAATTAGAGTTTGGTGCTAGAGTCTATGAAAAGCTTTTGATATGTCTAAGGCTACAGCAAAAAGTTTCACCAGATCGAATTATGTATCACTTAACACATAATCACGAAAAAACACCACTAGATATAATTATAAGTAACTGATAGCTGTGGGTTACGTAGTCAATCAAATGGTGACTGTCATGTTGAATTGTAATTGTTGGACTTCCCTCCCAGCGAGAGATCATATTTCCATTCAGAAACTAAAGAATTTCGTATTCCCTTCATTATTTTTATTTGATTAGTACCAAATTAATCTTAAGTACTATTTTATATAACTTAAGAATCCATATGAAATCACACCACAAACCAATAATATACTGATATGTTTGATACAAGTAGAAAATTCCACGTTCTGGAGATGGGATTTATTTATGACAACTTGAGGCACTATTTGACGTGGCTTTGTTATTATTTCCTTGCAGAGCCTGAAGCAACTTTTATTGATGTCAACAGGGTTGATCATAATAAGATCTGAAGAGCACTGTCACGGAAGTGATACTCGTACGTTATTTTGTATGTGCACATATTTATGTAGTTTTTCCCTTTGTGCTTTGTTCGGTTCAAACCTCGTGGCCGTTGGCGCCACGAGTGACCGCAGGTCAGAAATGGGGGTGGATAGGTCAAGTGGGGGGAGGGAAGAAAGGTCAGCTGCACCTCTCTCCACACCTTAATTTGTTGCCATTTGAAGATCTTATTATTTTTATGTTATTTTTTATCATTATGTACATATTTTGATGTTTAGTTTAAGTTCGTTTTTTTTAGTCACTGTGTGAAGGGCGGAAGTTGGGAGAGCTTGTTCTCCGTTTGGAAATTGTATACGTCTCCGGAGTCGCCCTAGAGAGGAGGGAAAACCTATGATTTCCAATGTTATGTAAGTTACATAACAAATGGCTTATATTTTATACATTAGGGAATTTTTATAATTTTTTTATGTTAGTATAACGTAGCGTTAGGGCATTTTTGCCTTTTTTGCCTGTAACTCTTTTATTTCTCAGTTTTCCACCATGAAATTTTGAGAGGATATCATGAGTTATACTGCCTCCATGTGAATACCATTACAGAACCAATATTTGATAGTCAGGCAGTGGTGTAACCACGTGGGCAGACGACCGTGTGTTGAGTGGAGGGCTCAGGGCAGATATAAGCTGCCGAGCAGGGGAGGTCAGGTCACTCACTCATTCACGGGTCCAGGTCACGGAGGTGAAAGTCGCGTTCGCCGCGCTTCCTACTATGTAATGTATTGTTGTGTTTTTCCAAGGGTTTAGGAATAGGTTAATATGTATATAGGTATGTTTTAAGGTGATTCATTGGGGTGAGGTTAGGAGCGCCGCCCAGCTATATTACGTTTTATTTGAGTGATTTTTAAGAGGCTTGCTTCCTCGTTGATCACTGTATTTTGTCCTTCCCTTTTTTGTTTGTTTTCACAGTACGGTTGTGGGTGGAATTACCCTGCCCTTAATTTTGGTTCGCACATTTCTTTTACCCTGGATGGGTTTTCTTAACACTGGTGGAGTGTGTAGTGTTTCATTTTAACGTAACTCTGAAAGAGGCTCGGAATATTTTCACTTTCTTTTATTTTTGTGTCTGGGTGACGTCTCTCCTCTCTCTCATTTGTTTTTATGTTTTTTTTTTTTTTTTTTTTTCTGTGTTTGTGTTTTTTTTTTTTTTTTTGTGTGTGTGTGTGTGTGTGTGTATTTTAATTTCTGTATTCACTTGTGCGGTTTTTATTGTTGACCAGTTTTTTAGTTTTCTCGATCTCTGTGGCAACAGGGACAAGGTTAATTTCTGCTAGCTTAGCATTATTATTATTATTGTGAGTTCTTTTGTGTGTCTGGATATTTCAGTGGTTGTGGTGTGGTGTTTGCTCGTAATCCCGTGTTTTGTTTGTTTTGTCTTTGATTTTATCTTTGAATATTAATCAGTTCAGTGGACCTTCAGGCAGTCAGATCCGTTGTAAATATTTTGTAAATAAATTTAAAGTAAGTGTACTTACATTTGTTTATTTTTAACAAGCCCAAAACCTGGTTATTAAAATTATATAGTTCACCCCTCTGATACGAGCTGTAAAGACGTATTAAGGAAGGAATGGTGAGTCTGAGGGCTTGACAGTACTTATAGGGGATTTTCCATTTTTATTATGTTGATAGTCTTTTGTCACTATATCAAAGAAGATTAGACAAATATGTGGAGAGGGACAATAGGCGGAAATAGGTAGGTATGTACATGCAGAGACTGACGCATTTCACCTTTTTTGCTTGACGACTTCTTGCATCTTCCCTCATTTCCTATGTTCTGGAACCTTCGGTCATTTTAATAATACTGTTATCATGAAAATACAATTCTGAAATCCTACCTAAAGGTTGCGGAACGATTCTGTGTAAGAATTTTTTTTAACAGCTTTGAGTTAATAGAAATTGAGTAATTTTATAGGAATGTTCTATTCTTATCATTGATGTAATATCTTCCATTCTTTCGCATTGAATTTTACCGCTATTTTCTTACTAAAGTTTTAAAATTTACTTTAGTAGATCAACACATTACTCTGTTGTGCTAGCATCTAAAAGTTGTTTTGATTTCTTTAACACCCACACACCCAGTAGGGTGTTGCAAGCTAGACAGCTACACTCGTGATCCCATGTCATCAAAACTCCTTCACTACTATGGCATGTTGTAGTTTTTTTTTTTTTTATGTAGAAGGGAGGCGGCTAAGGGCAAAAAAAAAAAAAAAAAAAAAAAAAAAAAAAAAAAAAAAAAAACACTGTAGTGCCGGTCAGTGAAAAAGCTCAGATTCATAAGCCTAAAGATTGGGATAAGTGGCTTAATACCTTTCTCTTGAAACATTTCAAGTCATTGGCAGATGGAGATACAGAAGAAGGGAGAGAGTTCCAGAGTTTATCAGAGAAAGGGATGAAAGACTGAAATACTGTGTTACGACCGTCAGGTATTGACGTTAAATATTATTATTGGTGTCCTGCGAGCAATGTGTGTTTGTATGTAATTATATGTAATGTTCCCAGGACAGCCCATTCTTTATATATATATATATATATATACCTTATATTATTATTTACTATATGTATATATATATATATATATATATATATATATATATATATACCTTATATTATTATTTACTATATGTATGTAATCTCGTTATTCGTAAATATATTGTAAAGTTCACATAACTGCGTAGCGTCTAGAAGGTTCGTTGGTGACTAGCCGGGTCACGTTTTGTCAGGTCAGCGGAATTTATGTGACAAACAAGGCTGCTCTGTGAAGGTCGAGTACGCGCCGCGTCGCTCCCCCGAGGGAAGCTAATTATGTAGTGCCATATATGAATTTATTTGTGATGCATGTATCTATATTATAAGTGTGTAAATGTATTGTTAGAACAATAGTTTAATTTCCGTTCGCGTTAGGGAGTTGTAATTAAGGCCTTGAGGTGGAAGAGGCGTTGTGTGACGTAATGTTGTTCCTCCGCCGAGGAGGGAGAGAGAAGCGCGACGGACGAAAACCGGTCAGGGGAGGGACAGACCTGAGCGAGCGGGCGAGGGGCGAGGGGACCAGACGCTGTGGTGTCTCTCTTTGTACCGGGCTGAGTATTTTTCTATGGTTCTTATTCTTGGTGCTAGGATTCTGTCTTTTAGGCACAATTATTGCCAATGTGTTGAGATGTTTTACGGGTTATTTGTTGTAAGGGTTTGTCCTTGATTTATTGTGGTATTTTGGCGAGAGTGGTGACGGGTGTTTTTTCGTGATTCGTGTAATCCCCTCAGATACGCCATTTTGTAGGTGCCCGCCCGGTTTCCTTTATCTTAG
>CM035206.1:3544488-3556271 GCA_020233015.1 Callinectes sapidus | reverse complement strand
TTCTCCCTCTCTTTTCTCTCTCTCTCTCTCTCTCTCTCTCTCTCTCTCTCTCTCTCTCTCTCTCTCTCTCTCTCTCTCTCTCTCTCTCTCTCTCTCTCTTACAAGATTTTTTGGCACGGGTCACGCCCAATATCTGAGAGAATGACGAGCATGGAGCCCATAATCATTTTACTTCATACTCGTAATTGCAAGCTAAAAAGAAATTTCTGTGACAAAAAAAAAGAAAAGTTCAGCCTTTCATGCCAAAAATAGGTGAGTTCTGTGTAATGCACAAATAAACATAGACAACCATTCTATTTATTTAGTAAATTGTTATCAAAGAGGATGGCGTTGGTAAAAAGATAGTTACGTTAGACCTAGGCTTTATTTATCCGAATCATACAAACCAAGAAGCAAAAAGATTGATGGGATTTTTCGAAACTGATGTTTGGCTTTGAATATATTGATATTTGTTTTGAAACTGTTTCATTAAATTAATGTAATGGCTTTCAGATTCTCAGCAGTCAATATTATTCGACGTGGTGACTTTATATACTTGGTTTTTCAAATGTTTGCAAATAGGCATAAGTTGCTCCAAAGAAGGATGCCACACCCGCGGCAACTTTCTTTAATTTCAGAAACTTAACATTAGGTAAACAGGAGAAAAAATTCAATAACGTTTCCTTTTATATGCTTCTCTTACAACAATTAATTTGCTTGCAAATTAGTAAGCTCCAGTTGTAATTAAAGTAGTACATCATAAATGGATGCAACCAAGCTGATTGTGATACAAAAATGTCACTCAGTTCTTCCAAGATCCGAAATTCTCTCCATAAAATACTTCATGTCACGAATAAGCATTTACGGAAAATCGACGTTAACTCCGAAACAATGTAAAATTAAATGACTTTTTTCCCTCCAGTTGTGCTTCAAGCAACTGCAGCTTTCTCATATCTTGCTGTATAATTCTTAAGGTATTGTATTTTTTTTTCCTCAAGTGTCAAGCTCATTCCGAATATGTGTAGCCTCCACAGGATCCTCCAAAGCGGAGATGCCTTTGGCATTTTGCCTCTGCTAGTTTGGGTATCATGCTGATTTTCCTTGGAATGATTACTGTTTCCGTGACAGAGACCCATCTCTGTGTGCTGAGCGCATAACAGAGGTGATAGTGTCTGGCATGTAGGCGTACATTCCTCACTCTTTTTCTCGACCTAAACCTTCCAGACCCTGGTTTGACACAGCTTGCTCTCGTGCTATCCATGATAGAGAGGGCCCACAAAAGATACTTGAGCCTCCCATCACGTGAATCTCATGCGCTTTATATTTATGCCCGAAATCATGCCAAGTCTGTTCTTCAAATTGCCAAAAACTCAAAGTGTCAAAATCTTTCCAGATATAACTCACCTCGAAACTTCTGGCATCTAGCCAAAAATATCTCCAACAATTTTACTTCTTCATCTTTCCCTCCTTTAGTTCAACCAGATGGCACCAGTGCCATCTCATCTATCTCTAAAGCTGAACTCCTCGCTTGTTCCTCCTTCTTCTCCCCCCTCTGACTACTTCATGCTACCTATTAAAATCCTTCGTAATGACGTTTTCCATGCCCTCGCTGGCCTAAACCCTCGGAAGGCTTATGGACCTGATGGGGTCCCTCCTATTGTTCTCCGAAACTGTGCCTCCGTGCTTGCACCTTGCCTAGTCACACTCTTTCAACTCTGTCTATCTACATCTACCTTTCCTTCTTGGCTGGAGATTTGCCTATATTCAGCCTGTTCCTAAAAAGGATGACCGTTCTAATTCTTCAAACTACCGTCCTATTATTTTTATCTCCTGCTTATCTAAAGTTTTTGAATCTATTCTCTTAAACACCTATCACTTCACAATCTTCTATCTGACGGCCAGTATGGCTTCCGCCAAGGCAGCTCTACTGGTGATCTTCTGGCTTTCCTTACTGAGTCTTGGTCATCCTCTTTTAGAGATTTTGGTGAAACTTTTGCTGTAGCCCTAGACAAATCAAAAGCTCTTGAAAGAGTCTGGCACAAAGCTTTAATTTCCAAACTACCTCCTATGGCTTTTATCCTTCTCTCTGCAACTTCATCTCAAGTTTCCTTTCTGATCCTTCTATTGCTGCTGTGGTATACGGTCATTGTTCTTCCCCTAAATCTATCAACAGTGGTGTTCCTCAAGGGTCTGTCCTATCACTCACTCTCTTCCTATTATTCATCAATGATCTTCTAAACCAAACTTCTTGCCCTATCCACTCCTATGCTGATGATACCACCTTGCACTTTTCCACGTCTTTCCATAGACGACCAACCCTTCAGGAAGTACACAGCTCACGCAGGAAAGCCTCAGAACGCCTAACTTCTGATCTCTCTAAAATTTCTGATTGGGGCAAAGCAAACCTAGTGTTGTTCAATGCCGCAAAAACTCAATTCTTCCACCTCTCAACTCGACACAAGTTTCCAAATAACTATCCCCTCTTCTTCAATGACACTCAACTGTCCCCTTCTCCTACACTAAACATTCTTGGTCTATCCTTTACTAGTAATCTAAACCGGAAACTTCACATCTCCTCTCTTGCTAAAACAGCTTCCATGAAGTTAGGTGTTCTGAGCCGTCTTCGCCAGTTTTACTCACCTCCCCAACTGATAAACTCTATACCGGGGCCTTATCCGTCAGTGTATGGAGTATGCTTCGCATGTTTGGGGAGGCTCCACTCATACAGCACTTTTGAACAGGGTGGAATCAAAAGCTTTTCGTCTTATCAACTCCTCTTCTCTGACTGACTGTCTTCAGCCTCCTTCTCATCGCCGCAATGTTGTCTCTCTTGCTCTCTTTTACCGCTACTTCCATGCTAACTACTCTTCTGATCTCGCTAACTGCGTGCCTCCCCTGCTCCCGTGGCCTCGCTGCACAAGACTAGCTTCTTCCTCCCACCCCTATTCTGTCCACCTCTCTAATGCAAAAGTTAACCAGTATTCTCAGTCTTTCATCCCTTTCTCTGGTAAACTGTGGAACTCTTTTCCTGCTTCTGTATTTCCACTTGCCTATGACTTGAACTGTTTCAAGAGAGAGATATCAAGACACTTATGCCATTATTTTGGCACTGAATCCGGACTTTCCAGGGACTGGCACTAAAGTGGGCTATTTTGTTTTATTTTTGTTGCCCTTGGTCGCCTCCCTTCTACATAAAAAAAAAAAGATGATTGGAAAAAATGACAATGTTGACATACAGGTAGGACCTACCAACTGTGAATCTGCTGTATCTTTTTTTTCAATGACAAAACATTTAGCTCATTTTTTACCTTGTAAAAATGAAGCAGCAAATAGCCCCAGCTAAAGCATCTCATTGATGTGTGATGAAGAAAGCCACATAAAAAAATGACTGGTTTCAGTACACAAAAAATATGTCTTTCCTACAGAATGCTTGCTGGTGTATGATGAATTTACAAATCATCCAACTGTAAATAATAAATCTAAAGCTCATAGTGGTCAGGCATGCCCATGCACAAATATTTAATATTCTAAGTATGAATTTAAAATTTTGATTTGTATTCCGTCTATTTTATCAAGCAAATTGGTACCGTCAACTGGCGTGATTAAATGACGTCTTTGGCCAGATCCGACCAGCGGGCCATAGTTTGGTGACCCCGTAGATAGTAAAGAAAAGGAGTAAGTTGTTGCATTTGGTTAATAATAATTAATTAATGATAGTTCACTAAGAAGGTAAGTGGAGGGAGAGGAGGGCCAAAGCTGGTGGTACACATTGAAGGTTCTATGAATGGAGATGTCCATAAAAGAAAAGTGAGTCAGAATGTGCTCCTCTTTGGAAGTTCAGCAAACAAATTATTTTTGAAGTCAGATGAGTAAGATGAAAAAAATATACAGGTTTGGAAGATAAATCAAGATAAATAAAGTTAAAAGAATATAGGCAATTTTAGTTGCCTTAGGCATTTGCATTTCAATATGGAAATCAAGATAAAATTTAGCTGAGCAGGTGGTAATCGAAAGTTGGAAAATAATTTCCAAGAACATGAATATAGCAGAAATTACTAGAGAAAATTTGGGTGGGTGCCGACACCAGTAGAACAGCCCAAGCTATGGAAGGGTATGGACCCCTTCCTCAGAACGGGACTTCGAGGTTAACCTATGAATCTAATTTTGATGTTGAGAGAACGATCTTATGTCCATGTAATATAGGAAACCTAGCCAAGGATAACTGAAAGGTTGGAAAAAAATGGCCCATTGATTGCCAAGTTCGTTCGGTTCCGAGAAACTTACCCCCAAAAAAAGGAAAAATGTTTTGATATTTCCTTCTTAAATGAGTTCAAGTCATGGGAATTTGAATATACAGAGTATACTGAATATACAAGGAGGATGGTATAAAATGGTTGAGAGTAGTGATTAACTTTTGCATTGGAGAGGTGCACATAATACAGTTATTAAGAGTAAAATCTTTTGCTACGACTCGGCGACAAAAAGGAGGCATGAAGTTACGATGATCAGAAGACCAGCTGGCACACAAAAACGATAGAAGATTGCAAGAGATGTAACATAGCGGCAGTGATAAAAGCTGAAGACAGTCAATAAGAGGACAGGTTGTAATCAGACAAAAATGGTTCTAATTCAACCCTATCTTATAAAACTGAGTGGAACCTTTTCCATTATATATATATATATATATATATATATATATATATATATATATATATATATATATATATATATATATATATATATATATATATATATATATATATACTTGATTGAATGTTGAAGAATTGATCTACTAAAGAGTAAAACGTTTGTAGTAGAGAGAAAAAAAGTCGCAAGGAAGTCTGAATTGTTTTCTGTTAACTGGAACATCTGTCGTGCTTGAAAATTGGAATTGCACAGTTGTGTGTGAGACTATAAATCGATACTAAGAGCCACGAGACCTAATAACACACACTACTAAAATTCTAATTTGCTTCACCTAATATTTAAGTATACTAATCATAATATAAACCTTACTTCATCATTTAACTGATAAACTTCCAATATATTAACACATGATATCAAAATTTTTCATAAAATCTCTCACCAAAATTTAACTCAAAATAATTCAAGGTCAATGTCAAAGTAAAATGTATACAACACTTCGCTACATTTGATTTTATACTCCAGTTGTTAAACATTTCCTCCCCCAAAAAAAACTATCCTTACTAATAAGGATGATTATTTTATACATTTCGTATTTTTCACATGCAGCAAATACATATCTTACATAGGACACACCCCATGTGGCAACATACAAGGGTGCCGCGCGAGTTAAGGTACACTTTAAAATTTGACATTCTAAGTAATTCTAAGTCGAACATACTATATAGACATATGTTATGCTTTGCTTTGTTGTGTATGTTCACTGTCGCGGTCGCCTGCTGGTCACCGAGCCAGCATTTTTACTACGGAGCGAGCTTAGAGCTTATAGATCAATCTTCAGTTAGGAGTGAGACCACATCACACACAGGACCACAGCCTCTCGAGTTATATCCCGTACCTACTTGCTGCTAGGCGAACAAGGGCTAGATACACATCGAAAGGCTTGCCCATTTCTCTCGCCGCGCTTGGGACTAGAACATGGGCCATCTCGGTTGTGAGCCGAGCATGGTAATCACTACACTATGCAATGTGTGTGTATTAGAAAACATCATACGTTTTTTTTTATTTTTTATATCAAATCAATAGATTTTTTTCAAGTTTACAACCAAACTTCTATTGTTTGTTGTAATCACTTACCCTATAGCAAGAGTTCAAAATGTTTGCCCTGACACTGATTTTCAATTCGTTACATCACTGAAGAGGTCACTCCCCTCAGCATGCCCTGGTCATTCCTAAACTACTCTGTAGCCTCGTGAATGCGGTGGGTCAGCTCTTATGTGGAATGTACTTTGTTTTTGTACACCAATCATTTCATGTATCCCCGAAAGTAGAAATCCACCAGTTTTAGATCAGGGGATCCTGCTGTCCACTCCTGTGGGCCTCTACCACCCATTTACCGATCAGGAAACTCCTCATTTTCACCTGCTTGCTGTAATTTGGCGGGGCACTGTCTTATTGAAGGATGATCTGCTGCCGTATGTTTTAAGGCACATCTCTGAGCAGCACGGGATTTACGTCTTAAAAAAATAATAAATATAAATTTTCTAAGAGGTAATCTTAGAAAATGTAAGGTCCAATTAAAATGTCGTCCACGATGCCACACCAGACACATTGACATTGAAGCGGCACTGAAAGTTGCATCCCACTGTTTTGTGTGGATTTTCCTGTGTCCAACAGTGTTCATTGTGAGGGTTTGCTGTTCGTTGTCGTGTGAATGTCGCTTCATCGATATAGAAGATGTTGCTGCAGTGTTGTTGATGTTACAACCAGTGACAGAAATTAAGCCGCCTTTCAAAATCCTCACCTATCAGATGTTGCGTTCTTTTTTTTTTAATGGTATTGATTAAAACCTTTCCACAATGGTTTCCAAGCTGTCATGCCAGGAATACCGAGCCGAAAGGAGAGCCTTCTTGTACTGATGTTGGGGTTTTGAATTGTCATCTAGATGATACCATCCTGAGCCGCTACAATGAGCTTCGCTGTACCAAAACTTCCGGGAAAACATTCTCTCTCACGACAATGCTGATACACGGTAGAATACCCTACTATAAGCATCTCTTCTGTCTGGTTATTTAATCTGTACTCTCATGCAGTAGCCCAGACTTTCCCACCACAATATCCGTAAATTAATATTATTTAAGAATATTCAATGTTATTAAATGTGAATGTCATTTTCACTGCAATAAAATTATGTGTTTTGGTATAAAAGTGCCTGTCACTTGAGTGTCAAAATGGCAACTGTCAATTCAAAAGTGACACCTCTCTAGAGTTGCCATACTTAGACAGTAACACTTAAAATCGCTATACTGCAGTGTAAACTGTACAATTTTTTGACTAACATATTCGAAAATTTAATCTGTAGTTTTCTACCTGTTTACTGTAAGCATACATTTTTTTTCAAAAGGTTCAGTGACTACTGGAATGGGTTTAAGAGGAACTGGGACAATATTATGGTCACTTGGTTTTCCTAATAGCTGAAATACATGACATGTTTTTACAAATTTGGAGACATCCTGTTTTACACCTGGCCAGAAAAAATGTTGAAGGATTTTTTTGTAAGTTTTCTTTATTCGTGCCGTGCCCCCTGTGGCCATGAACTTGAGACTAAGCTTGTCTGAATGTCTCTTTTTACTACAAGAGCGATAGGTAACAGTCAAGGCTGGGGAGCGAGGCATTTTGCTCCAGTGTCTTTTTGTTAGGGACACGATAGGAAGGAATTCATTGTATTTTTTTTTTATTCAAATACAATTTAATGCAACATTTCTATAAGATTTCTATAATACTTCAGGGATGCTGCCACAGCTTAATCCTCTACAAGGAGTTGCATGTGTAATATATATATATATATATATATATATATATATATATATATATATATATATATATATATATATCTATATATATATATATATATATATATATATATATATATATATAACTTGGCATTTCAGTTGTTATTGTATCCATAGGATGTTCCATTTATCAAAATGAAATAATATAAACTCTCTAGCCATGGTGCAGTGGCTAGCGCGCCTAGCTACGAATCCGTGGGCCCGAGTTCGATCCCGGACGAGGACGGCGCGGACCTCACCCAGGTTTTCATCCTTCACTGGTCGATAAATGGGTACCTATGGCAACCTGGGGAAGGTAAACTGTGGAAACCCAGATTTCATGCTGGCCCCATGTCCCGGGGTAAGGGACTATTCCACCACAGGCTCAAAGGCCAAGGAGACGGGAGATGAGCACCCGCAGCCACGCGCTGATACAGCGTAAGCCCCCCATTTTACCTTTTTACCTTTTAAGTAGGGTGTAATTTATAAGACATCACTATATGAGAGAAAATAATTACTTGAACACTAAGGCATCAGACCCACACACCCATCTCAGCATGACATGACCCACGCCAGGGAGTCAGCAGTTTCTGAGGCGTGAGGCGCAGCGGGCCTCACCAGGAGAGAAGAAATCGAGCTGCGGTGTGAGGCGGTTGGGGGAGACTCAACAAGCCGCCGCTGGCCGGTCTTCCGCCGGTTTGCGTGGTGTTTTGGGTGTGAAGATTTTTGTGTTTTGTGTGTGTTCTTGACACTCAGAAGTGTTCTCTAAGTGATTTCCCAAGAGATAGACTTAACACTTCTCCGAGAAAGACAGTGACATTACGTTCTAACCGTGTGTCTTGAAACCCCTGTAATTATCACCCCTAATATATTAACTTTTATAATCTAAGTTTCCCTCCAAACCTGGGTATGAGAAGTATAATATATATATATTAACCAGTTGACCGCTCGCCACAAATATCAGACTGACTTGGACAATTTATGTTGGCGAAGTTACCTCTAGCCAACACTTTGTTACTACAGTTGCGACAGGTAGTCTTTTTGGCTGGACACTGTGCATAGTAATGGGAGCGAAGACAACTGTCACATTTTTTTTTTTTTTTTCTGGTCAGCGTCGGCGATCTTAGTAGCATGTGTGTCATTTTCTTTCGGACTTGTACCGAATCATCGCATAGTCAGATTTTGCAGGGGAGACTATGACAGATGTCGTTTGCCGAGCTACCTCAAATGAATGTCATTATTGTACTGTATTATTGTACTAAGCACATGCACAGCTGGATGTGTTGTTTAGAGAGCTCAGGTGTCAGTAAAGGTTGCGTAATTATCCCATTGTCTCTTCCCCGCCTTATAGCCTGGGAAGATAACATCAGGCTGAAGGGGGGGGGGGGGGGACTGCCTTTGCAGCAGCGTTGATGTGAGATGACATGAGTCGGGTTGAGAGAGGTGACAAGGGGTGGTGGTGGGGACGTGGGTGGTGACGTCATTCTCTGACTGCAAGACTTATATTTTTTTCCTTATGTAGAAGGAAGGCAGCCTAAGGCAACAAAAATAAAACATAAAAGCCCACTGAGGAGCCGGTCCCCGGGAAAGTTCTAAATCAATTGCCAAAAGAATGGGATAACTGTCTTGATACCTCCCACTTGAAAGAGTTCAAGTCATGGGCAGATGAAAATACAGAAGCAGGGAGAGAGTTGCAGAGTTTATCAGAGAAAGGGATGAAAGACTGAGAATACTGGTTAACTGTTGCATTAGAGAGGTGGACAGAATAGGGGTGAGAGGAAGAGGCAAGTCTTGTGCAGCGAGGCCGCGGGAGCAGGGGAGGCATGCAGTTAGCAAGATCAGGAGAGCAGTTAGCATGAAAATAGTGGCAAAAGAGAGCAAGAGAGGCAACATTGCGGCGAGGAGCAAGAGGCTGAAGACAGTCAGTCAGAGAAGAGGAGTTGATAAGACGAAAAGCTTTTGATTCCACCCTGTTCAATAGAGCTGTATGAGTGAAGCCTCCCCAAACACATGAAGCACTCTCCATACATGGATGGATGAGGCCCTTGTATAGAGTTACCCGATGGAGAGGTGATAAAAACTGGCGGAGACGGCTCAGAACACCTAACTTCATAGAAGCTGTTTTAGCTAAAAAGGAGATGTTGATTTTCCAATTTACATTATAAGTAAAGGAAAGACCGACAATGTTCAGTGTAGAAGAAGGGGACATTTAAGTGTCATTGAAAAAGAGGGGATAGTTATTTGAAAGGTTGTGTCGAGTTGATAGGTGAAGGAATTGAGTTTTGAGGCATTAAACAACACTAAGTTTGCTTTGCCCCAATCAGAAAAATCTTGTGATATGTCAAGACGTACAGCAAAAGTTTCACCAAAATCTGTAAAAGTAGATGACCAATACTCAGTAAGGAAAACCAGAAGCCCTACTGGCGATGAGACAGAGGATTGTGAAGTGATAGATGTTTATGAATCTTCTTGTTGAGAATAGATTCAAAAACTTAAGATAAGCAGGAGATTAAAGCAATAGGACTGTAGTTTGAAGGATTAGAACGGTCAATTGCCATTAACTGCTGGAATTCCTCCCTGCATTGTGCCTCACGTCGTTCATCTTGCTCCCTTGTATGTTCCTCTTCCTTACGACGTCGTTCTTCTTCCTCCTGGGACCTTTGAACGTCTTCCTGGCGACGAACCATATCGATGTGTTGTAGCAATTGGACGATGTCATGGTGTACAGACAGTCACGTATATTGTTCTTATCCGGCTACAGTAGGACACAAATACCTCAGCTCTCTAGTGTGTGTCTGTCCTGCGTTACAGTCTGGGGCTTTCTCTCTGATGCATTATGGGTATGTGTGCAGTTGCCAGACGTAGATAAGAGTGTATGTGCAGGATGTGTATTATGTTAGGTGTTGTCTGTGTGATCTACCTTAACTAAATGATATACCAACACACAGACACAGTGGATAACATTTCAGGGTGAGTGTTGTACGTCCAAAACATTAAGCATCTCAGATTCAAAGAGGTTATGGATGAACACACACACACACACACACACACACACACACACACACACACACACGCACACACACACACACACACACACACATGTAATAGGCGTTTCGATGAAATTGTATAGACCTAAGCTATTTGAATAATCATGAATGAAAGCGTGAATAATCATGCATAAGGAAGTGTAAGGTCAGGATGTGTGTCAGCATTTCCGTTACTGGTAGCCGTAACACCTCGAAGCTAATCGACTTGTTTGTTAAACACCGATAAGACTAAATCTCGCATTCAGCTTGTTAGGTAGGAACACCCTATTAGTAGTAGATAAGGTACGTTATTGTCACGCGAACCCTTTATTGCCTAGCTACCTAGTTTGTCGTCACAGCTGTATTAATGACGTCAACACTATAGGGTTCAGTTGAAAATTCTCGTCAGTTAAAGAGAGAGTCAGAATATCGTTGGCTTCCAGATCATTCACACGTAATCCCCGTGAACGTTAACGACAAAAGGGAGAAGCACTGAAAGACAGAGAAGCGAGTAACAGACAGTGTGTAAGAGAGAGTGAAAGTACCGCGGTCGTGACGATCCTTGTTACCCACTTATAAACATATAATTTTGTAATAAAACACAAAAAGGAGAACTCATCTTTAATCAACCAAAAGACTCACCCAGCATAACAGTTATTGGGGACTTCCATCAAAACCCCCATAAAACACACACACACACACACACACACACACACACACACACACACACACACACACACACACACACACACACACACACACACACGAACACACACACACACACACACACACACACACACACACACAAACACACACACACACACACACACACAAATAATTAATTCACGTTTTCTTTTCCAAAAGACAGCTAAATTTGGAATTTTCCGTGAAGTAAAGGAAGCAGGAGAAAAAGGTCGCATCAAACAGCTTCGAGTAAAGGATTACTTATCCATCGTTGAGGAAGACGTTATTAACGGCCGACATGTTATCATTGGTTTTGAAACAAATATTATGCCAATCAGAGGACAACACTTTTCCTTAACAGGTGAATGACGGTATCCAGAACTTCAAGTATCTATATTTTTCCATTTATTTGTTTTACCATTTACGTAAACATTGCACACACACACAAACACTTGCACTTACACACACACACACACACACACACACACACACACACACATATATATATATATATATATATATATATATATATATATATATATCTATATATATATATATATATATATATATATATATATATATATATATATATATATATATATATATATAAGTATATATA
>CM035206.1:3523183-3544096 GCA_020233015.1 Callinectes sapidus | reverse complement strand
ATTATCATTATTATTATTATTATTATTATTATTATCATCATCATCATCAACATAATTTTTGTCATAATTACTATTCTTATTTTTATCTTTCATAACAATCATTCCCTATTATATACATCTATTATATATAACTATAATGATGCTAATCATGATAATAATGATTATAATAATAATAATGATAATAATAATAATAATAATATTATTATTATTATTATTTTTTTTTTTTTTTTATTGTTATTATTATTATTATTGTTATTATTATTATTATTATTATTATTATTATTATTATTATTATTATTATTATTATTATTATTATTATTATTATCATTATTATTTCTATCAATATTATTATTATTATTATTATTATTATTATTATTATTATCATCATCATCATCATCATCATCATCATCATCATCACTATCTTTTTTGTTCTTAGTAATTGATTATAATCAATTATTAAAGGTTTATTGTGCATACATGCATACATAATCATGTATAAAGATATATAAATACATACATATACTGTATATGTGTACACAAGTCGGGCACCAGACCGCTAGTGGTGTGGCGAGATGTGTTGCTCGCCAAATTCGGAGGTGTTGCAGCTGTGGAAGTGAGGCGGAGGTGCCCCTTTTAGCACCCGCAGCATCACGTCTGAGGGCGTACGGCGGACAAGAAGGGCGGCCCTGGCCTCACAGATGGGGAGTAGACCACAGTTTCAAGGCTGGGAGGGTGATGGCCGTACTGGTATGTGGGCGGCTGTTGCCGGACAGGCCAGGAGGCTGTGCAACAGTGAGTGGCAGTTGTGGCTCCTGCAGTGAGTGCACTCCTCTCCCTGGAAACCATCGTACAGTTCTTCCCTGGTGCAATACTCCAACCTTACGCGCTGGTGTAGCACGCCGTCCGCCCTGGGCTGCTGCTGGGAGGAGTCGAGGAGCTGAGAGGCGGTGGCGGCGGTGAACTATGCCGCCTGCTTTCTTGTCCTCTCCTGTTGTTGGTGGGTCTGGTGGGCGTGCCGGGTCGCAGCGCCCCTTGCTTCGGCCTTTTCCTGCTGCAGACTCGGAGGCACATATCGAGTCACCTGGGGACCCGTTGCGACTCTCCTGGTGGCGGCGTCAGCAGCCTCATTGACCGCCACCCCAACACGACTCGGTATCCAGTTGAGCCTCATCCGCCGCCCGTGTGCGGCGAGACTCTGGAGGCTGCCCAGGATGGCGGTGACGAACCCAACATTGCCGCCGGATGGCGGCTGTTGAAGGACCTGCAGACCAGTCATTGGGGAGGTCTCTTGACGGCGGTAGGTGTGGTTGAGAGCCAGCAGGAAGATCACTAGCGCAGTCTGCAGAGATTGGAGCAGCGATCAGGTGATCGTGGCCAACTCGATGCCGACAGTGATGGCCGCAGCGCGTGTTCTGCCTCTAACTGGGTCCACAGAGCCTGTAAAGTACCTGTATCTGTAAAGTATAGTAGTAAAGTATCTGTATAGTATAGTAGTAAAGTATCTGTAAACTATAGTAGTAAAGTATCTGTAAACTATAGTAGTAAAGTATCTGTAAAGTACAACACTGTTCACAGTTATGATAACGTGCTGCCGCAGGGCAGCGGTGGTGCAATGTTGTTTTCCTGCTGGTAGCTGTGTGGCAAAGAAAACTGCCGCCGGGGGCTCCAATGGACCCGGGGCGCGGAGGGGGGAGGGTGTCACGGGGAGTTGGGCGTGGGGCTGTCGGGCCAGGACTGGTCCATCCTGGTGCCCCGAGCATGGTCCTCCTGGTGTTTTGCAACATCTCAAGCAGCCTCTCCTGGTGGAGGTAGAGCGCTGTGAAGGCAAGAGCACTGCGGTCTACCAAAGAGCGTACATAGTACAGCTGAAGGACGGAGTAGGTGGCGCCCGTAGTGAGCCGCGTCATGGCTCGCATCACGTTTAGCCTGGCCTGTGTTCTCTCCCACAGGTAGACGGTGTGGGTTATGAAAAACAGCTGTTTGTCCAACCACACACCGAGGTACTGGTAGGCTTTGCTCCAGGTCAGCTCTACTCCCTGAATCTGGAGCTGCCAGGTTGGGTTTGCTGTCTTCACCATCATGGCCCGGGATTCCTCAGCCGAGATCTTCAGCCCGCTTTCCTCATACTTCTCGCTGATGGCAACAAGAGCTTGCTGCATACGTTTGTACTTGTTCCCCTTGACAGTGACGATAAGAGTGATGTCGTCGGCGTAGCTCAGTAGGGAGGTGTCCTCGGGGAAGGGCAGGGCCTTCTCCATCAGGAGGGCGTCCCGTTCTCCAACTCCAGGAAGCGTGACACAGCCTTAGTATTAGACCCTGGCGCGGCAGTGACGCAAGTAGTCCTGTGGTGCAAGTAGTCCCGTAGCCAGATCAGCAGTCTTCCTCGCACCCCTTTCCTCGAGAGTGCTTCGAGGTGGCCAGCTCGAAGCCTTTTTCCAGGTCAAGAAAGACTACTACGGTGTGGCGGTGGTTGGTCTGGGTTAACAGTGTGACGATGCTGTCTGCCGTGCTCGCGCCACGAATGTAGCCAAACATGTGCGGGTGGAATGGCCGAACACGCCACTGCAACGGCGCAATCACTATCCTCTCAGCTGTTTTAGCCGTGTAACTGAGGAGGGAGATGGGCCTGAGTTTGGTGGGTTTCCCTTGGCGTGCCGTCCATGACGTGTTGAGCATGGCCAGCAGCGCGGCGTCTCCAGACGGCACAGCGTGAACCAGCATAGAGTAGGACACGACGTCCGCCCGCGCCGACGTGTCGTGGCCGCTACTCTTTGTCCGCTCCAACTCTTGAAGGGAGAAAGGTTAGTCAGTCCTGTCAACTTCGCTTTCATGACAGCCTCTTCGCAGTGTGGTTGTAGCTGCTGCTGGGTGTGTTGTGTCTGGGGAAGAAGCGAGTCACTGGAGCCTAGAGCGGCGAACATAGCAGCGAGACTTTCCGCCTCCTGTTGAAGTTCCGAGTGGGCTGTTTTACGGGGCAGGGCAGCACCAGCGGCCGTTCTCTCGATCCTTGAAAGCTGGCCTAGAGACGTGTGGTGGGTGAAAAAAAGTGTAGCACGATTCCAGCCTCTTATCCTCTCTGGCCCTGAGGGACAACTGGCATGCACGAGCCCCCACGTCCTGCAGTAATCTCAGGTTTGTGAGGGTGGGACACTTCTTGTAGAGTTTGCGGTGCTGATTGACTCGGTAATTGTACGCACACACCTCTTCATTGTAGTACCACCAATCTCGCCGGTGGTGGCGCCTTGGGGTACACTTGAGAATAGCAGAGGCGGCTGCGGTATGGATGGCCGCCGTCAGGTCCCTCTCCTGCTGATGTAGGGTCAGCGGGTGGCCCATCACTGGTCAAGGGAGGCCTGAAAACTAATCCAGTTTGCTCTCCTTATGTTCCAGCGTGGGAGAGGGCTGGGCGGGACTGGCAGGGCCAATGGCAGGGTGGTAAGGGTTGCAAAGTGATCACTGGTGAGGGTATGGTGTACTTGCCAGGTCACTCCGGGTGCCAAGTCACTCGACACCAACTTGAGATCGAGCCTCTCCCTTTGGTGTGAGTGGCCTCCCCTCTGTTTAGAAGGCACACATGAGGGATGTCCTCGAGTAGCTCGTTGCGTAGGCTGGGGACGGTGACTGGAGCAACGGGTTGTGCGCGTTGATGTCACCCGCAAGCGAGGGTAAGAAGCTCCCCTGCCTCCAGCTGGTGTTGCTGGCTCCTGTATATATCTTATAACAGGAGGGGGAGGCTTCCTATTTGCAGTTCCAGCGCCAGGACCTCCACGCCGTCCTTGCAGTGAACTGGGGCTGTAACTCTGAGGTGGGGGATGGTGCTCCTCACCAGGTCTGCACAGGTGTGGATGCCCTCCGCTGACGTTAGTGTTTCAAGTAAGAGTACAACTTTGAGGTGCTCCTCGAAGACAACCTGTAGGAGCTCATGCTTTTGGGGTCGCAGTCCCTGCACGTTCCATTGCAGGACTTGAAAAGTGGGGTCCCTGCAGGATGGCCCGCGTGGGTGGCGCCGTCAGCACATCCCTCCGTGCTAGAGGTGGCTGTCCTCTGATTGAGGGGGTATCGGCGTGGTTCTCTAGAGTTCGAATGTGGAGATACGAGGCCACACTCAGAGATGGCAGAGGCCGTTTCCTGGTAGAGGAATGCATCCAACTCATGCATCCTAGCAGAGGCGCGGTCAGGGCTTGCAAGCAGCTCCCCCGTCAGCTGCATCATTCGTGTAACGATGCAGTTGACCACCACGCGGCTTTCCTCGCTGAAACAGGCCGGCACGCCGTGGAGAAGCTCGTGTCGGGGCGTAAATCTTCTCCCCAATGTCAGGCCTAACGTCTCTGGAGAAGTGGGTTGTTGTGATCCATTCTCGGACACAATCAGACTCTTTCTGGAATAGTTCCAGTCTCTTCTCTTAAGGAGTGATTCTAGGTGGATATATAAATATACATATGGTATATGAGTATTGCCTTTTAAATTTATTAATACTTATACTATTTTATGTACTGAGTTATGTATGAGTTATGTACTGACTTTATGTTTTCGACTTCGCGGCAATTTTGTTTCACGTGACAATCCACCAACCATTCCTTTGTCTACTGAAAAAAATATTACTCTTCCTATTAAACTAATGGAATTCCTATATAACCTAACTTACATAAACTCACAAGGTAAATTTAAGTTACTAAATGAGGCCAACCTCCTTGCCTTGTTCTAAGCTCTACTCACGACAAACAGAGTGTAGTATAACATCTCCACCTTGGTTCTCTTCGTTTTATGTCTTCTTTCTTCCTACTTCTTACTTCTTTCTTCTGTCTTCTTTGTAACTTGTAGTCTTATAGCTTCTTGTTTCTCTATAACTTGAAGTCTTATAGTTTCTTGTTTCTTCTTTATACCCTGAAGTCTTATAGCTTCTTGTTTCTTCTGGGTGAAGAAGAGTTTGTTTGAAGAGAGAACGGGGTGAGACCTCTGCCGCCGGAGGACAAGGCAAGCGGCTGGCGCAGTAGGTCCTTATTCTAAGAGAGTTTGACTAGATGTTGACTAGACATTGACTAGTTCCTGTCTTCACTAAGTTCCTGTCTTCACTAAGTGATATATATATTTTGATACATGATGATATTGGACAAAATATTATTTGTATTTGGTACTGCATAAGGCAGGGATTTTATCTTAAACACATCAAAGATATCATGTGGTTTCCGTTTCAGGGGTATCGCAAGGTAGAAGTTATGTGAACCAGGCAAGGTTGTAGGTCTAGAAGTAACTCTTATGAGGTCTCTGTATAGCGCTACATATTCTGGTATTCCTGGGAATAACAATCCAGGGATCCTTATTGAAGCCTCTTTTAATATATCTAGTAGATTTTCGTGAGATTGTATATATATATATATATATATATATATATATATATATATATATATATATATATATATATATATATATATATATATATATATATATATATATATATATATATATATATATATATATATATATATATATATAATTTTTTTTTTTTTTTTTTTTTTTTTTTTTTTTAAAGCCCACTTTCAAGTTTGAATAGTCATTATTAATGTCAATTAGTGCTAACTCCATATTCATTAATGCCTCTAATATTATTTCTTCCCCTTGTAGTGCTAAAGTTTTTAGAGAAAAATTCCTAATTATTTTGTGTGACATATTTTATGCTAATTCAAGTCGCTTATTGTCGAGTTTAAGGATCTTATTTTTTTTTATTGTCATATCAAGAGTAGTTGTGTGGACACTTAATATTATGCATTTTCTTTCATTTAATGATCCTACCCTTTGTATTTTTTAAATTTTTTATGGATTGTATTTATTTGATCTTGAGTAGCAGTACCAAACAAAACATTTGATATGGAACCTAACAAATTGAATACACCCTGCTTCTTTCGTAGTGGGTGTGCAGTTCCAGTCATATATTTAAGAAACTTACTCATTTCTATAAATAATTTAGAAAATTTTCTATCAAAATTCATATGTGCTATATTGCACTCAAGATCAGCAGTGATTTTTCTCGCCCTTATTAAAGGTTCTTGGATGTCCTCTGTTTTGAATTCTAGATTAACTATGTACTGTCTTCCAGTTAGGAGCACTTTGAAGGCGGGCGTGTAGCTTAAACACATTCGTATAGGGGGCTCTGGCGTAGGGCCTTTTGGTACCGCTTGGGTGATACTACACATCTATGGATAAATTAATCCTTTTAGCTTATTTTTAGTCTTTGTTTCTTCTACGAGCATATGCTATAAGAATTTGCATGACGTTCGGGAGTTCGGGAACTGTGCCCGAAGACCTTAGGTTATACCTATTTGAAGTCTCGTATTTTATTCAGGCTCTTCGACTGTACACCGTGTTAAATCGGTAGGCACCTCTAACTCTTTATCGTTTTCATCTGATTTATTGGTTACGTCATTAGGAACGACCTCAATTATCTCTTCATTATTACCATAAAAGTTATATTCACCTGGGTTTGGCATTTTAGCTACATACTCATCATTATTTTTTTATGAGTAGGCTTTTCTTACGTTGGTATGTTTTTTCAAGGTAATATTTTCTTCTGGTATTACCTTTATTCTATCAGTGTGTACCGTTGTCTCTTTACCATGTCTTATATTTTTTAGTTTGACTACTATATTACTGATTTGGTGTATTACTCGGTATGGTCCATTATTAATGGTTGTATTTTCTTTTATATTTTCCTTCCTTATGGGGATATGTTAGAGATATACTATACCTCCTATTTCGACGTTTTTTTTAATATTATTATTTTTCCTCATTTGTGAAATCTTTCCATTTCTTCTAATCACATTTCTAGGAACGCAGCGCATCTTTCATATGTTCTCTTGGTGATCAGCGCCATTTATTCTTTGTACTGATCAACGTTGTACCAGGGTTTAGATACTTTATCTAAAATTTAGTATGGTAAAGGTGGGTCTCTCATATGCAACAGGTAAAATGGACTGTCTTTGATAATCCTGTGGCATGCAGAATTGTATGCATATGTAGCTGCGGGTAACATCTCGTCCCATATTTTTGGATTATCCTCGGTTAAGGTCCTGAGGATATTTACAATTGTGTAATTAGCTCGCTCAATTATTCCATTAGCAATTGGCCTATAGGCCATAATTGTGGCGTGGTTTACTTGAAACCTTTCTCTTACGCCTTTGAATATTTCGTTCACAAACTCTTTACCTTGGTATGTGACCACTGTTTTACGTGCTCCGTGAATACATACAACTTTATTGAACAATACTTTGGCTACGTCTGAAGCTTTTATTTTTTTTTCTACTTAGAGGCGACAACACACTTCACATTGTTTACATGATTTATTCACATCTTTCTTGATCCCTGGCGAATATGCCATTTTCATGTACCTGTTCAGCGTTACTTAACACCTCCATGGCCAGCAGGAAACACAGGGTGAGCTAAACGTAAAGCCTTCTGGGTGTAATCAGGGATAAGGACTACTGCTCTTATGGGTTCCCCATAAGGACCATATGTCTTTCTGTATAGGATGTCTTCATCTATTTCTTGTTCATCTAGAGACAATTTTGCATTGCATTTCTCTAGTTTTAATTAATATTTTATTGCTTGCAAGCTTTTTTTATTATTTTATATCCTTTATTTTCGTTTTGGAGCCTTTTGATCTCGAGATTCCGTTCAACCACTTGGGCCTTGGTGTTGGAGTCCCTTGCACTCATTATTTTGTCTTGTAGACCCACTAATTCTGTTTCGTCTAGCTTTTCCTTCTAGAGACAGAATCTGCTACTATATAACATCTCCATCTTGGTTCCCTCTCTTCGTTTTATGTCGTTTTTGTTCTTTCTTATTATTTCTTTCTTCCTTCTTCTGTCTTCTTTCTTCTGTCTTCTTTGTAACTTGAAGTCTTATAGCTTCTTGTTTCTTGTTTATAACTTGACGTCTTATAGCTTCTTGTTTCTTCTTTATAACTTAAAGTCTTATAGCTTCTTGTTTCTTCTTTATACCCTGAAGTCTTATAGCTTCTTGTTTCTTCTGGGTGAAGAAGAGTTTCTTTAAAGAGAGAACGGGATGAGACCTCTGCTGCCGGAGGACAAGGGAAGCGGCTGGCGTTGTAGGTCCTTATTCCAAGGGAGATTGACTAGATGTTTACTAGACCTTGACTAGTCGTCTCTCTGCTGCCTCTTGTTTTATACCCCTCCTATGGAAGTGTATGGGGCCGTTACTTAGCTGTTCCTGTCTTTGTTGTCGTACCGAGTGTCCTTTTTTTCTACCGTTCCGGTCCCTCCAAATCATTGGATGCTATGCGGGCGTGACAGATACCACTCTCGTCTTGCAGGGAGTGATTCCAACGGGGCGTCGCCGCGATGTCTTCCTATATTATGTCCGCTGCAAGAACCACCATGCTGAGTGAGATTACCTGAGTGGATGGGAGGGTAGGATAAAAGGGTGCGGCTCTCGGTTTCCATGGATGAATGCCGCCCCTTAGTTTGGCGGGGGGGGGGGGGGGGGGGGACGGCTGCCGGCTAAACTTTTCCGTCCTTGGGTACAATTGGGCCAGCGGTGGGAGGGTAGCTGCGGGAGCCCGCCGTCGGACCCATTTTCATCTGATTGGAGGACGGGCAGGGGCATGGGAAAGCCTTCCTGGTAACGTATGTGATGAATGCTGCTGCTGCTGCCGCTGGCCATGTGGTGAGCGGGAGCTTGGACGGTGTTGTTGCTTGGTTTGGTTTGACTGCAGCCGGGTTGCTTGAGGCTGCTGTTTTTGTGGTTGGCGCGGTCAGGGCATCCTGCGGAACCTCTCGTGGCATTGGGGGTGCCACGCGCGGTGTTTTTTTTCCCGCAGATGAAGAAACACTTGGCGGTAGTGGCCTCGTTTTTCTGGCAGGCGATGAACTCCTCCTTCAGGTGAAGCAAGCTGCAGACCCACCACCTGATGGCATGCTCGCATCCTACCTGGAGGTGATTGAACCTCAGGCACCTTTAACACTTGAGGGGTTCAGCTTGATAAGGGGACAGGGCATAACTACATCAGCAGCCAAGATCTAACTTGACAGGAGGCGGCCCCTTGTAGACAAGTAGCACCTGTCTTGTGGGCAGCATGTCCCTTCTGGTTGTGAGGTGGTGGGCAGAGGCCACCTGAGGGTGAGCCTCTACCACCTCGAGGGGCAGGTCAAAGGGATAGCGCTCAAGCACCGCCTTCTGCCTCCCTTCACCTTGTTTCCCTCTTCGTCCTCGTCCTTAGTTCTCGTTCTTAGTAATTTTACTGGATTTGTGTTACTGTGCAAAGAGCCTACACCTACTAAAGTGTAGTGAAGTAGTCAATTGTTTACATCAGTTTCAGAAGGGAAAGATTTTATGAATGATGTGTGTGTGAAAATATATTGAAAAAAATAAATAAATAAATAATAATAATAATAATAATAATAATAATAATAATAATAATAATAATAATAATAATAATAATAAGAAGAAGAAGAAGAAGAAGAAGAAGAAGAAGAAGAATTATCATTATTATTATCATTATTATTATTATTATCATCATCATCATCATCATCATCATCATCATCATCATCATCATCATCATCATTATTATTATTATTATTATTATTATTATTATTATTGTTATTATCGTTATTGTTATTATCATTATTATTATTATTACTACTTTTATTATTATTATTTATTATTATTATTATTATTATTATTATTATTATTATTATTATTATTATTATTATCATTATTATTATTATCGTTATAATTATCAATATAAAAAAAAGGTAAAGTGGGGGGCTTACGCTTTATCAGCGAGTAGCTGCGGGCGCTCATCTCCCGTCTCCTTGGCCTTTGAGTCTGTGGTGGAATAGTCCCTTACCCCGGGACATGGGGCCAGCATGAAATCCGGGTTTCCACAGTTTACCTTCCCTAGGTTACCCTAGGTACCCATTTATTGACCAGTGAAGGATGAAAACCTGGGTGAGGTCCGCGCCGTCCTCGTCCGGGATCGAACTCGGGCCCACGGATTCGTAGCCAGACGCGCTAGCCACTGCACCGTGGCGGCGCATTATCAATATCATTAACATTATTGTTTTTATTTTTATTATTATTATTATTATTATCATTATTATTATTATTATTATTATTATTATTATTATTATTATTATTATTATTATTACAATGATGATGATCAGGATAATAATAATAATGATAATAATAATAATAATAAAAATCAATCAATCAATTATTGGGGGCATACGCCAGGGAGCGTTGCCTCGCTTACCGTACGGCGCCACAACTGGTGATCACGCCTCGCGAGTCTCCATGCAGGCTCCCCTCCCATACCGAGTAACTCACAACAGGAGGCATCGACTTGTCGTAGCCAAGAGTTCAGTGAGCGTCCCCTTGGCCTCCTCCAAGTCGGGTTATCACTTACGGAAACAACCCGATAATCAGGATCGGTTTCCGGGTATCGCGGCACATACCCATATAGCCGCAGTTGGCGCTGACAGACTATGCTAGTAAAACGCCTCGAATCGGTCTCACGGAACAATCACCGATTTGACACAAAGTCATACCAGCGGTATCCCATAATCCTGTGAAGGCATCTAGTACCAAAGACATCAATTCGCCTCTTCATGTCGGTGCTCAGTGTCCATGTCTCACAACCATAGAGTAACACAGGGATCACCAGCGACTTGAAAATCTGAATCTTTGTCCGTCTGCACAGGCATCGACAACGCCAAATGTTGAGCGAGTCCATAACGCCGTGGCCCAGGCCAATTCGCCGTGTGACTTCAAGGCTCGACCCACCATCGTTATGCACTACACTACCACGGTGTGTGAAGTTTTTCAAGATCTCAATGTCCTTGCCACACTCATAGACACACTGTACTCTCTCATCCAGTACGCCTCCAAACACCTGCATCTTGGTCTTGCCCCAAGAAACCTTGAGTCCCAAGGGCTTCACCTCCTCGTGCAGTGCCTCTAGAGCCATTACCAGAACCTTCAGTGACTCAGCGAAGATTGCTGCATCATCATCAAAAACAAAATTTTTAATCTCAGTGTTGCCGACAGATATTCTACAATGACTTCGTTCCACAACTCTACTTAGTATCCAATCCATGCATGTATTAAAAAGTGATGGACCAAGCCTCAATACTGTATTTACATGGATGAAGCTGGACACGCCTCCTCCACACTTCACAGCACTCACACTCTCGGAGTACAGGCCAGGAATCCCATGGAGATGCAGAAGATCCAAGAGTGTCTCTCGATGCACTGAGCCAAGTGCCTTCTTAAGATTGACATAGGCTGCAAGCATTCCCTGTCGAAACTCACGTCGGCGCTCCATCAGTACGAAAAGCGCTACGATACGGTCAGTTGTTGACTTACCGGGCATGAACCAGCACCTTGCCTGGTACGCTGATCAGTGTTATTCCACGGTAGTTGTTGCAGTCTTGACCGTCCCCTTTTCCCTTCCAGATTCTTCCAATCAGGAGGAATGGTAACTGAATACCATACAGCAACAAAGACAGCATACAACACACGGATCATGGTTTCATCTCCAACTTTGAGCAGTTCCGCACTGATGTTAGAGATGCCAGCTGCCTTTTCACCCCTCAACTCTGCCAGAGCCTCTTTGACATCGCCAATGGAGGTTTCAATTCATTCAATGAGTGGATCAGTATGCAGCGTCTGCAACCCTGAAGTCTAAAGCTTTCCGCAAGGAGGATCCATCGTGAACAGCTGCTCAAAGTACTCAGCCCAACGAGCCATCTTCCCATCTGCGTCCGATACGAGGCAACCATCTGCTGTTCGGATAGCACTCACCTGAGAAGTAGACTTGGAGCGGAGTTTCTTCAGAGCTCGATAGGCAGGTCTTAGGTCATTATCATTTAAATGACACTCGACATTTTCATCGAGACCCCTGACATACTTATCCTTGTCTCTTCTCAAGAGAATTGTAGTCCTACGTGACAGAGCCCTGTACTGGTCATGGTTCCCAGTAAGTCTGTCAGCGCGACTCTCCTCAATACTTTTCAGTGTCTCCACCGAGGTGAAACCACTCCGTGACATTGGGGGCTCCCCAATGCATTCCTTGGCAGCCTCAAGAGTCTCACATTTGAAGGCATCCCATAGTTCTTCAGGGTTCTCAAGGGTGTCGAGCGATCCATTCCGAATGGAGATTATCACTGCATACACTTGGGTACATGTCAAGTCCTTCAGTTTCTCAAGACGAAACACAGTGTGGTTACATCTTGGAAGCTTTCTGGACTTGACATGAAGCTCGAGTGTAGCAACAACAAGCCTGTGAACGGTCACAAAGAACTCAGCACTCCAAAAAACTCTGCAGTTCTGGAGGATCCTCCAACGAGTACTGACAAGGATATGGTCGATCTCCTTCGCTATCCCGCCGGCATTGCTATACCAAGGCCAGCGGTGCAGCGCTGGTCTCTGACACCAGGAAACCTCAATTCTCAGCCTTCTGGATCTTGCAAAATTCACAAGGAAAGAGCTGTTGTCATTTATGGTACCAGAACGATGGGGACCAACACATATTTCATACCCAACCCTTTCAGTGCCAGTCGCCCAGGACAATGAGTGCATCACAAAGAAATACAAAGGAATACAGAGGAGGGCTAAGCAGCAGCAGTCCTTTTGGACCTTTTAAGGCTGCTTGGGTACTACTGCTAACTATGTACAGGGAATAGAGACAGGACAGTACAGGAGAAAAACATCGGGAACACTGATCCAGTACAGAGTCAAGTTTAACGTAGAACATCTCTTTCTCTTCAGTTTCACACACCTCGTTAGGGGCATACACTGCAACAACAGACATGAAGCCTAAACTGTGTTTCAGCCTTAATCGCATTAAAGGCTCATTAACCAGAATAACCTCCATAACAGACGGCTGCAGTCTGCTGGAGATGCCCTTGACATGGTGACCATTGCTCATGCCGCACCAGTAGTTAGTAAAACCCTTACTACTGGTCTCGCAACTATCAGGCCCCCTTGTCTCAGAGAGCCCCACCATATCCACTCCCAGCCTACTGAGCTCATCTGATAAATGAGGCAGTCAGTGATTCTTTGAGAGATTCAGGACATTCCAGGAGCCCACACGCAGAACCCTTCGAAGGTTCACCCCAAGGAGTGGTCCAACGTGTAGGCCTACATCTGCAGCGCCACCGTCACCCCCAAAATTAGAAAAAGGGATAGGGGGTCCTCCCGCCTCTCTTAGGACACAGGGATCCTGCAGGCTTTCCCCTGCATTCGTCATACCGGTAGGCAGGTCCCTCTGGTGCCTTGGCACCCGGGAGGTCTGCACTGTTGGACCCTCCAGTATACTTGGATCAGGGCGGTGTCCAGAGGCTCGCCCGCGCTTATAGCCCCTAAGCCGACCTCTGCCTCTAAAACTGGTGGTGGCTGTGGATGTTTTTTTTTTACAGGGAAGTGTTGCAAGCCCCGCCCCAAGCACCTAGGTCAGCCATGGGCAGGGACACTGGTATTCCTGGTGGAAAAAAAACCCTGGCTGCCCAAAAAGGAGGAAGGGGAGGCACAGATGAGGAGAGAGAGAGAGAGGGGGGGGGAAGAGTGAGCTATGGGAGGTATAGGGCACTCACTCCTCACTTGGAAAGAATCCACCACCATAGTAATTATAGTAATAATAATAATAATAATAATAATAATAATTATTATTATTATTATTATTATTATTATTATTATTATTATTATTATTATTATTATTATCATTATTACAACCTTCATTTTTTTCATTGCAGGACGATGCAACTTATACATCGGCCGGGAGAGAGTAATTTCTCAGAGTTTGGGGATGATTGGAAGCAAAACAAATCCGCTGGTTCACTTTATGAGCAAGTGGTAAGTAAAATCAACGCTTTGAATTCTTTAATACATTAGTCTACATATCAATAAAACAAACTCTTCTTTTTTATATAATATTTTTTTTCTTCCAGATTTTTGGTATGTATTAACTATGAAGCTAACAACGTTTGTCTTTTAATGGGGTGTTATAAAAACTCGTTTGTCACGTTAAATTGTTTCTCTTTTAAATGATTTTTCTCTCATTTTTTGGGCCAAATTATTTTATTCAAGAAAGCATTCTCATTGGAAATGATAAGAAAATAACATTATTAGTTTGTTTCTCCATTTTTAACTAAAGCATTTTTTTTTTTTTTAATGCTTGGAAAATTTGAAAAAAATGCCTTTTTAAAAATTTTAAATCATTTTGAAATAAAATTACACTGTTCATTTCATAGACCTTCATTCATGAATAGACCTTCATTCATGAAATAGGATACATACATGGTTATGGAATAATGAAAAAAATAGAAATTGTTTTATAGTTAAAAATTAACATTTAAAAAAAATGAAGAGACTACATTTAATCGTTTTTAGTGTCTCACCTATTGCAGCTTGGATTTAAAATGTACATGGTATACACCTCAATACGCAAGAAAAAAATATACTTAGTTTTGTTTATTTATGTCAATTTATTTTTGGATGTTCTCTTAAATACGTTAGTTATTTTTTTGTGGTGAATTATTTATTCGATTTTGCCACACTTTACACTAAATTAGGTATTCTACAGTGTAAAATTCAAGCCAATATTTATTTTGCAGCCATTACATTGAAAAGAATATGTTATCTAGCCGGAATATATATATATATATATATATATATATATATAAACCTTAGATATACATAAAATACTAGATTAAATATTAAATAGAACTAATAAAATTAAATCGAATAGAATATTAAAGAGAGAAAAAAATACTGGAAATAAAACGCCGACTAATTTTCAAGTTCCCTTTAGGTTCAAAAGAATTAGCCAAAAGACAGAGACAAATGTCTTGAAACCTCCATCTTAAATTAAGTCAAGTCATAAGAAGTTGGAAGCATAGAAGCAGATCGAGATTTCCAAAGTTTACAGAGAAAGAAATTAATGATTGAGAGTACTGGCTAATTCCTGCATTAGAGTTGAAAAGAATACAGATGAGAGGAAAAAGAAAGACTTGTGTATCAACGCCGCAAAAGGGGAGGAAGCATGCAATTGGTAAGATCAATAAACCAGTTAGCATGAAAATAGCAATAGAAGATAGAAAGAGATGCAACATTCCGGTAGAGAGAAAGGGACTGAAGACAGTCAACCAGAGGAGAGGGTTGATCAGATGAAAACTATTAATTCCACCCTAGATAGAAGTACCACCCACATACATGCGAAAAGTATTCCATGCATTGACGGACAAGGGCCTTGTACAGAGTTAGCAGTTCGGGAAAAACAAAAACTGACGGAAATGTTGTTGATAGATGGAGTTTTTAAAAGCATTGAACACTAATAAATGTTCTCTGACACAATTAGACATCTTAGAGAGATCAGAATTCAGGCTTTTTGTGGCGTTTCTGCGTGAATTTTTAACTTTGTGAAGGTCGTCTCTGGAAAGACGTGGAAAAGAGTAGGGTTGTATCATGAGCGTAGAAATGGATAGGGTCAAAATTTTGCTTTAGAAGATTCTTCATGAAAAATAAAAGAGAATTCGTGATAGGACAGAATTCTGAGAAATACTGCTTTTAATAGATGTAGGAGAGTAGCCGACTACCACAACAAAAACAGAACAGTCAGAAAGGAAACTATAAATAAAGCTACAGGGGAAAGAATAGAAACAGTTTAAGTGCAGTTTTGATATGAAATCTTTGTGCTAGATTTTATGAAATGTTTATATATATATATATATATATATATATATATATATATCGATATATATATATATTCTATATATATATATATATATATATATATATATATATATATATATATATATATATAGGGCAATGGCAAAGGTTTCATACATTTTCTAAAACAGGATGGCCAAAAGTCAGTGAGGAAACCCAGTAAAGCAACTTTAATCGAATACTAGCAATCTGATAGTCGATTGTGAGGTGGCGAATTTATTGAGGATAAATTCAAAAACTTTAGACAAGCAGGAGATTAAAGCTATAGGGCGGTAGTTTGAAGGATTATAAATGTGATCCGTTTAAAGAAAAGACTGAATGTAGTCAAATTTCCAGCAAGAATGAAAAGTACAAATCCATAGCCAGTGTTGAAAAGTTTTAGCATGGTAAGATGGAAGCACAGGAGCACAGTTTTTTTTTTTTTTTTTTTTTTTTTTTTTTTTTTTTTTTTGAAGAAAGACCCCTTCAGGTTCATAAGTCATTCTAAGGATTTAGGCCAGCTAGTGCATGGAAAACCTCACCACAAAGAATTTTAACAAAGGCATGAAATAGTCAGAGGGAGGGGAGGAGAGAGGAGAACAACCCCCCAAAACGTCCTTCAGTAGATGAGTGCTGATCCGCATCGGCAGCTAATGGGCTAGAATTATGCTGGTATTCTGGGCAGTGTTATACCACTGTAGTTATTGCCGTCCTGATGGTCTCATTTCTCCTTCCAGATAGGGCTGACCAACTATTTTTTACAGTCAGGAGGAATGGTACCTTAATGCCATTCCGCAGTCAAGACAGCATACAACCTATTGATCATGGCTTCATCCACAGCTTTGAGGAGCTCTGCACTAATGTCACAAATGCCAGCTACCTTTACACCTCTAAACATTACCACAACCTCTTTGACATCATCAATGAATGGTACAGATTCATTAAAGGGTGGCTCAGCATACAGCATCTGTAACCCTGCAGTTTGGAGGTATCTACTTGGAGTATCCACTATGACCAACGGTTCAAAGTACTCAGTTACATGAGGTGTGAGGTCATTACCATTCAAATGATACTGTACATCCTTAGCGAGCCCCCTTGTTTCTTCTCAGCAGAGCTTTAGGCCTACTTAACAGAGCCCTGTACTTGTCACGGTTCCCAATAATTCTGGGTTCTTCTCAATATTTTCCAGCATCTCAACCGAGGCAAAGGCACTCTGTGACCTCAGGCACTTCCCAATGCATTCCGTGGAAGCCACAAGAGTCCCAGCATTAAAGTCACCCAGAACAATAAGTATATCACAATAGGTACACCGGTCTAGTACAGAGTTAAGTTTGGCGTAGGCCATCTCCTCTCCAGTTTCACACACCTCGGGAGAATACACTTTAACAACAACAGACATGAAGCCTACACTGTGTTTCAGCCTTATCGCATTATACGCTCATCAGCCGGAGTAAAACCCTTGCTACTGGTCCCACCACTGCTAGGCCTCCTTGTCTCAGAGAGCCCCATTATATCCACCCTCAGCCTATTGAGCTCATCTAATAGTTGAAGAAATGGGTGATCCTCTGAAAACCTTAAAAATTCTAGGAGCCCATGTTAAGACCCCTATGAAGGTTTACTCCAGGAATAGTCCAATGGACAAGCACCACATCTGCAACTCAGCCAGCATCCCCAATGTCGGAAATAAAGCTAAGGGGTCATCCCTCCTTTCTCAGGACACCGGTATCCCCAGACTTTCCCCTGCATCCGCCATATGGTTAGACAGGTCCCTCTGGTTCCTTGCTACCCGAGGAGTCTGCACGGTCGGATCCCCCATGAAACCCTGATTAAGGTTGTGGCTAGAGGGTTATCCATACACCAATCCCGACCTCTACCCCTAACTCTGGTGGCAGCTGTGAACGTTTTTTTACAGGAGGGTGTTGGAATCCGCATCCCCAGCCAGCTAGATCAACCATGGGCACTGTCCATGGTTGATCTAGCTGGCTGGGTTTTTTTTCCCTCAGGGATACCAGTGTCCCTGCCCATTGGGCAGGGACACTGGTATCCCTGAGGGAAAAAAAAAAAACTAAGACATTTTTCCGAACAGCTTAGTTTTCCCTCTGCTGACTTGGGAGAAAAATTTTTATTTCTAATTATGTAGCAATTGAATTTAATACTTTTAATTCAAAGTTTCACAATCTTCTATCTCTCATCTTACAACTTCAAACTTCTGTCGGTCGTGTTGCAATAACCATGGATCTGCTTTGTTTTTACGATCAAACATATTTTAGTTCAGTAATTATTTCCCTAATCTGAGGACTATCAAATATCCTTGCCTTACGCCTCTCCATGTTAATTCGTTTGAGCTTCTCTTTATAGTGCATTTACAAAATTCTTCATAATGCCGAATTTGATGCGTAATAGTAGAAGTAACACCTTCCTCCATTTAACCAGAAGATGGGACAGGACATTGTGTGACTCGGGTTCTAATCCTTGTGTTGATGCCACATTTGTCTAACATAATGCCTAACTATCCCACATACACAAAAAATAATGGACACTTTGTATACACACCTTGAAGTCTTAGGACGAGTCTAACAATTTCAAGATTTTCACAAATCATACATTTATACTCCTAATAACTGAGAGCAGACAACAGATAATATATGCCGTTGCGGGGATTCTTTCTTTTCAACCGAGTGTCCATTAAGAATGATGAAAACTTATTTCTGTTATTCAGAAGAACTACCTTGAGACTTCTGTCCGATGAGTCAACAAAAGTCTCAATTTCATGGTATCGTACTTGATACCTATTAGTCTAATTATTTCGGCAATTTTGGTAATAGAGATCAGTGAAGATGTGTTATCGCACATAGAAATAAATCTGAATTTTCTCTCAAGTTCCCGATACTAATAAAATGTTGCTCCTAGACCAAATAGATGTTTTTCTCTAAGATAAAAAACTTAGTAGCTGGGCAGTCTCCTTAGAAAGGTTCAGGTTTCTTATCAAGTCGTTGAGTTCGACTTGGGTTCGGGTGTTTTCTTCTGGCTTGTATGCACCACACTCACCTGCATAAGTCATGTCGTCTGCAGAATCAGAATCGGAACTAGATTCCATGGTGATATCAGGCTTAGGAACAGGAAAATCCTATTCATGGGGATTGGGTTTATTACCGAAAGAACATCAGAATATTGAACACGGTGCTCGTTTTTGCGATTGGCGTCTTTTAGATTTGTTGTGCAGAAGTAGCAGTCGGTAACGTCATCTTTCCCTTCCCTCCACAATCAATCAATCAACTCCTGTGGCACCCTGAGGGATGCATAGGGCCTCAATGAATTCACCCCACCACCATCTATCCTGTGCCAGCTCCTCCAAATCCTCCCAACACTCTTCACCAGCTTCTCACCTCATTGTGTGCATCCACGGCCTTTCTCCCCTCCCTTCCCTCCACACCATTTTTTTTTTTTTTTTATCAAAACAACCTGGGCTTTTATGGGAATTTATGGGTTAAAGGAGACCATCTAATGGAGACCTCCTATCTGAAAGCCTACCCACTTTGGAACCTTTACCTAGAGTGGACGCCTAATCACGACTCGGACCGTAGCCAGGATTCGAACCCATGTGCTTGGCGATCCCAAGACCACAAGCGGTTCCACTGTACCATGACGGCTCCCTTTTGAACACCGAATGGCATAATCTTCCTTTTTTTATTCCTTCAATGGCGTAAGTTCTCCACACATGTTTTACAACAGATATGGGGAGAAAATGCTTTATCCTGGTCCCCTAGGTTGGCTTCAAAGTAAGCGTGATAAGCCTTCTTCAGGAAATCTGTGACTTTAGCTTGGCGGTCTGGAGGGACCAAACCGTCGGTTTACATACCCTGGGAAGCAACACATCAGTTTGATAGCCTGCGCGATAAACTGTCTCGGAGTTCCAAGAGGTATTGTTTCTCTCCAAAGAAGAGCTCCACTTTCTCTGCCACTCCCTGCAACAACTGTTCTATGATAGGGTCCCTTAGTACATAACCTCTACCATTTTTTTAACACTTCTACCACATTATATGGTACATTCCGCCTAACCCTTAGTTTCTTACACACCCTGTACTCATAATCTCTCATTTTGCCCACACTCAGATCCATATTTCTTTCTTTGCGTTATCTGTTTGAGACCCTCCAATCACTTCGAGTCATTTTCTCATGACTTTCTCGAATAGCACGGCGGGCAATGTCAAGATCACTCTTCTCACCGTTTACAGTAACTACTTGGATACCCACGATGCATTAAGCAGAGTGCGAGGAGAAAGCAAAGTAAGGTATAAGGCAGCCAAGATAGACTTGAGGATGCGATGCAGTCGTTCGTTGATCACTTTCCCTTGAGGGTGGTAAGATGTCCTGCAGTACAAGGTGATGATGTATTGTTGGCAGAAGTCTTTGTTAAGTCCCAAAATCTGTTATTAGACTCCAGGTGTGTGTTTTGATTTTAATGGTGGAATTTTACAGAACCTATAAAGACAACTTTCCACATTACGAGTATTTGCGAATGATATAAGCTCTAGGTGAACTGCTGTGGCTGTAAATCGCTCCGATAAGCCATAAATGTGATTTTTGATATATGTACCGATCTTTGGTGTGCTTGCCCAGTAAAGTTAAGTTATTGGTAGCGTGTGGCTTGAGTGGTAGGCTTGGAAAGCGTGGGTAAGTGGTGGTATTTTTCAAGCGGGGTAGAGATAAAACTTGTAGAAGTTGATTCAGGAACTTGTATTTTTCTCGTTGATTAAGATGATAGGCGAGAGGATACGTAGCGAAGATGCGATGCGGTGATGATAATATAAACTGTAGAATGGCTGTAAATGATGAATGATGCGTGCGCGCGGGGAACAAAGCTTTTTTAAATAAATTGGGGGCGTGACTAAAGGAGAAGCCGCGACAAAAGTAAACAGAAAAACTAATATGTCCTGATAGAAGTGAGTTGGGTTGAGTCGGACGAAGAGGGTCACGTTTCCCAGGGGACTAAGTAACCAACAGAAATTTCGCACATTCATTAGGGTTTCCCCTGAGACGGAAGTGCGATATATATATATATATATATATATATATATATATATATATATATATATATATATATATATATATATATATATATATATATATATATTATATATATATATATATATATATATATATATATATATATATATATATATATATATATTA
>CM035206.1:3453808-3500794 GCA_020233015.1 Callinectes sapidus | reverse complement strand
TACTGCGTCACACTTTGAAAGCACGGGGAAAAACTAAGTTCATCACTCTCAAAATCACTTTCATCCAGGATCAAACTACATGCAACACTGGACAAGGTTTGGGGACGATCATACAGTTTCAACATGTTTACATGACAGAGCTGATGCCTTTTCCGCCTATCAAGTGTTTCTACAAGATAATCTGTCTCACCCACTCGCTTGCAAACTCTAAAGGGCCCGGAAAACTTTCCAAACGATGATAAAGCCAAGTAGGAATAAAAGTGTAATAGCCGAAAACGAGACGAGACTCGTATTTCACCATTGTTGTATCCTGACACAGAAGAAAGTAGGCATAAGAAAAGAAAAAATGAAGGAAACAGAAGTAAAGGAAAAGGTAATAGAAAATAGAGAAAGTCAGTGTCAGTGTATTCGAAAAGGAAAGTTGACAAGGACTAATCGGAAGGTCGTTTCAAACATGACCGTGTTTAGGGGAGTGTCAATGAAGGCAGGACCAGATGTAACGTCAGAGAGTTGTGAAAAATTGAGAAGGCACAAAGAGAGACGTTGTTTCTGGGAAGCCTGAAGGAGCTTAAACCGCAGGAGAGGGACATTGTAAGCCTAACTTGAAAATGCATTGTCTTAACTCCGCCCTCCCATTCCGCAGTGGGTGTGGCTACTTTTAAATATTGGCCATTGCCATGATACCCAGGCTGGGTATGTCACGTTTGGCCACGCTTAGTGGCGTGTCTTATGTAAGAGGTGTAATTACTGTATGTGGAATATGTGAAAAGTATGGAAAATTCAACCTTAGGAATAAGAATAGTTTTCTGATGGAAATGTGTAACAACTGAGGTATAAAATAAGATGTAACTAGAGAGTAAAGTTAGTTGGTTGTTGGTTGGAGAGATTTGGAGACGGAGAGAGAGGAAATCAGGAGAAGCCAAGAGGGCTGAGGGTGTTGGCTGGACGGAAGTCAGCACATAGAGAAAATCATTCTTGTATCAGTAAGTAAAGCTTGATATTGGTAATGCAATCTAAATAATTTTGTCATGATGTGTAAGGAGGAAATAGTTGACAGGATATTATATTGTTAGGATGTATAGAGTTAAGATATTGTGTTGATCTTTTGTGTTGTGTGGATTTTATTTTGATGCTGATATTTGAGTTTCTTGATATGAATTTTGATGACATTGAAGATTGTTTTGGTACTACCGTGTGTTAAGTTTATATGTGCTGCTGTGTATTTACTTTGATATTGAATTATATTACTTGACTTGAAGTTGAACAATTAAGTTCATTAAATGAGAAAATTTTAACAGTGTATATTATCGCACCTCGTGGCTATTTAAAATTGATTTACCTACACCTATGCAATTGCAACGTGCATGCAAGAAATTGCAGGGCACGCCATTGGTGGCAGCGGTGGGATAGATTCATGCAATTGCATAGTTGCAAGACAAAAAAAAATGTGTCAGATAAAAATTGTAAGATCGAGGTGCAGTGGATATTACGTTGGACATTTGTTATATTGCTGAATGAACATTGAAGAGATTCGTTAATGCCATATTGCAAATTGCAAAGTTTGTAAATGAAGCGTATAGTGGATAGAATTCGGCAAAGCAGCGCACCCGTTAATAATCGAGTAGACCAGTTGTCATCCAGACCAGTGTATAAAATGGCGCAGTCACCCACCACTTCCCCATACTCTATCACCACCATGTATTAGCACTGGAGACATAGCTGTTGCCATCACTAATAATGCCAAAAATAATTTTGCTAAAGTAATTGGGTTGCCTTACTTTTGTGGGGGAGAAGATATAAGTCATACTGTACCAAATGTGAAATGTGCTACCAGTGCTCATGCATGGATTAAGGATTTGGAAAATAGAACACGAAGAAAGTGGACCGATGATGGCAAAATTGTACTAACAAAACAGTATGCATTAGATAGTGCTGATACACATATGATTATTCACTGTGCCACAAAATATCAGAATAATTGGGATGAAGTAAAGACTAGTATCCTTGGGATTTATCCTGAGGATCGATCGCTCCCAAGTCTAATCAGTGAGCTATCATCTGTAACGCGTCACCCCAGAGAAACAATTAATGAACTCTTCATTAGAGTAGAAGGAATTGTAGCTAAATTAGAGACCATGAAACCATCAGGTAAGGAAGTGTACAATGACATCTTTGTTTCCATAATAGTGAATGCCTTACCAAAAGATTTTGCATATATGCTGGCTGATGCAGACATGAAGAAGCCACTTTCACTATATAAAAGGGCTCTTAAATATGTCGCTTCACATCCTAACCTACAGCTAAATGACGCTGCCTTAAGAAAGGAGAACAGAGTAATTCCTGTTAATGCTGTGAGTGTCAGTACTGTCACACAAGAATCCACTGGGTATCGGCCTCAGAGAAATAAATATAACCAGTATTGTCAGAGATGTGGTAGAGATAATCACAATACTCAACAATGTAGAGCTATTGAGTGTTTCAGATGTCATTAGAGGGGTCATTTTGCTAGGCAGTGCACAGTTAATTTACAGCCATGGATGCGACCCACGGTGACTTGTTTTAACTGCGGAATTCAAGACCATACAAATAGAGAATGTACCCACATGAACATTACAGGGCAGACACACACACACACAAAAAAAAAAAAAAAAACGCCAACTTATCACCAGCTCATCACAACAATAAATCGGAGCAGGTAGTCCTCGCAGCGGTAGACACAAGTATGGGGTACGTCTCCATTGAAGTAACCATTGAGAGTAGAAGTGTTTTAGCATTGATTGACACGGGAGCAGGTGTATCGCTGATATTGCGTGATGTGGTGGACAGACTTGGAGAGAAACGAATTACTCCAACACATAAAGTGATTCGCAATGCGAGTGGACAAGTTATGCTAACCTCGGGACAATGTAAGCTGACTTTGAAAATTGGAGGAAAGTTGTACACACATGAATTCATAGTAAGTGAAAACAAAGCCTTGCCATCGCAAATAATACTGGGTGTAGATTTTATAAGAAGATTTAATATGAATTTGAATACTAAACCTTTACAATTGTACATTGAAGGAGAGAAAACTGTGATTGCCAATATGCCTATGAAACATGCAATATTGGTAATAGATGGAATGGAAACAAAATTGGAGATGAATGATTCAAAGGATAATCCCAAATACAAATGTTTAGTAGATGAGGCATCAATATTACAAGGTGAGAGGGTGAGTTATGTGACTTTGGAAACTAGTTTAGTTGAGAGTAACACAGCTATATTTGAGCCAGTCCCAGGAGTTATAGGAGCTCAGTTTTTGTGTTCAGGGTTAGTGAGGCTAGAAAATGATAAGGATAAAGAGAAATCTAGATTTGTGATAAGATACATACATTTCTCCATGGAACATACTCAGATAGGGCCAGGAAAAACATTATGCTATGTGCAAGCATGTGAGAAGTAAACATTACCAGTGGAAAATGATCAGTATGGGGTTAATGCTATAACAGAAAGGAATGAAGAAGAAAAAATTAAAGCTCCTCGTAAAATTATAAATTCTATGTATCTTGAGGGGACTCAGGAAAATAAAATTTTAAGGAAGTTAGTTGCAAAATATCCCTCAGTTTTTGCAAGTGGGGATGTTACCCCAAGTGTGTCACCTTTTTTTCTATCACACTGTACAATTACAGTCCATGCCTAAGCCCAAAAAGCCTTACCCCATACCAGCTTGTTTTTTATGAGAGGGTAGCAGAACAAATTAAAGTAATGGAAACACAAGGTATCATAAGACCCTCCAGATCAGCTTTCCACTCACCAGTAGTACCCATAGTAAAAAAAGGATGGAAAGATTAGACTTTGCATTGATTTTAGAAATCTAAATCAACATATAATGAATTATTCATACTCCCTACCCAATATTAACAATATTTTGCATAATCTGGGCAAGGGAAAAGTTTGTTCATGTCTTGATTTTAAGCAAGGGTACCATCAAATTCAATTAAATGAAGAGAGTAAACCATGGACTGCATTTGTAACACCAGAAGGATTATATAAGCATAATGTCCTACCCATGGGACTAAAGGACTTTCCTGCAGCTTTTTGCAGAATTATTAACCAAGTGCTAGCAGGACTAACAGGGTGCGACACACATGTATACATGGATGACATTATTATACAATGAACAGATCTACATCATCATGTAGAAAATTTAGAGAAAGTCCTTCTTAGCTTTCAAGAAGCTCAGCTAAATGTAAATTTGAAAAAGTGTAATTTCTTTAAGCATAGTGTAAATTATTTTGGGCATGTGATATCAGCGGAAGGATTAAAACCCCAGCCTGGTAAAATAACAGCTATCAATAACATGCCAGCCCCAACCATAGTAAGAGAACTACAATCATTTATAGGACTAGCTAATTACTATAGAAAATTTGTGAAAAGCTATGCCGAGATAGCAGCCCTATGATGACTAACCTCCGATAATCACTATAGAATTTCGCCAGCTTGCTCCCCGGTTGTTTGAATGCTGCCTTATACACAACTATAACTAATCCCTAATATATGTAATTTGAATTCATATAGTATAATAGGGACTTAGCGTGTATGTTGTCGTTGTTGAGGCAGTCCGGGAGGTGCTGGCACTTAAAATTGTAGATGTTGAAATGATGGACTAGTGAAGGTGTTCTCTTCACGATGAAGGACGTCTCTCTGTCCCTTTCCACACGCTTCACTCCTTCCAGCGTGATCTCACGCATGCGAGCTACGACTTATATGACGTGTCGTAGTGATTCACACGATTGATTTAAATTCATTTTAAATTATGTGGATTTATTATTTTTACTTTAATTAATTACGTTATACTAATAATTATTTACGATTAATCAATGACGATATAAGCCAACAAAAAATACGATATTTAACAGCTGTAGAATTAAGTCCACAGACCTTACTTCAACATAACCCATCTTTATTTATATCAGTTTAGTCCCGACAGCCCCTCTAACCAAATTAACTGCAGGGAAAGTAGAAAGAAAGAAAAATAATACCAAAATAACTTGGAATGAATAGGCAAATATTGCATTTCAAACTCTGAAACAACAGTTAACACAAAAATGTTACTTTAAAATTTCCCGATTTTACAAGACCATTCTTTTTAACAACTGATGCCTCTAATAATGCAATAGGAGGGGTACTACAACAAAAGGATGACATGGATAGGTTAAAACCATTATAATTTTTTAGCAGGAAGTTAAATAAGGCTGAAATGAATTATAGTACCATTGAAAGAGAAGCTCTTGCCATAGTTTATGGACTTAAGATAAATAGAGATTTGTGCCTAGGATATCAAATTTTTGTTCAAACAGATCATCGCCCATTGATCTGGTTACTAACTACATCAAATGCCAATAGTAGGATAGCTAGATGGCAGTTATCAATTGCAGAATTTGATATCAATGTAAATGATATTCCTGGAAATGTAAAGAAAGTAGGTGATCATTTGTCTAGATTTAGAGAACTAAATATAGATGATATAGATGAGCAAATATTGGTGATATCAGAAACAAAAGAAAGTATAGTGGACTGGAATTTGAAGGAATTAATAAGGTTGCAAGATGAACATGAATATATGAAGTTAGTAAAAAAGAGATTTCAGGAAAATGTGAATCAAGAAGACATAAAAAAAGAATTGAGTAAGCACAATGTAGATATAAAAATATAAAAAAGATAAAAATAGCAGAACTGGCCTTGGAAGATAATATATTGTATAGAATCACACATAATGCATATGGAGAACTGACGCGTCAGATATTGATTCCGGAATCATACGTACAAGTTGCTATGCACCTGGGACACCTAGCCAACCGCGGGGCATGGGAGTGTAAAAGTTACCTTAAACAGGTGTCAAAAATTTGCTTATTGGCCAGACATGAGAAAAAATGTTGAAAATTATTGCAAATCTTGTCTCGTCTGTACCAGACTCAAGAGATTGAGGGACGCTCCGGCACCATTGAGACGATACCCAGACGTAGAAAGACCATTCCAACATATACACATGGATCTCATTGGTCCAATGGGAAAATCAGATAATGGATATATGTATTGTCTTGTGGTGATTGATGTGCTTACTAGATATTTAGTGGCGGAACCACTTAGAAGTAAGACGGCTGTAGAAGTTGCCAGAGTATTTTTCAATTCTGTGATATGTAAATAAGGAGTACCAGAAATAGTAGTTACAGATCAAGGAAGAGATTTCGTCAATGCTGTATTAGAAGGATTGACAGAATTGTTACAGTTCAAACATATGAAAACCACCCCGTACCATCCTCAAGCTAATGGGATCATTGAAAGAGCAAATCCAACATTGATTAACATATTGCGTACATTAGTACAAGAAAATTTGACTATATGGGATACCATGCTCCCTATAGCTACTTATGCATGTAACACTGCATACCATAGAAGTATTAAAGAAAGTCCTTTCTACTTATTATATCTCAGGCATCCTACATTCCCATTTGAAGTAAAGAAAGAAAAAAAAGTTTGGTATAATATTGTGATTTTAAACAAGAAATGGCAGTTAAGGCTAATAGAGTGTATGAAAGATGTCAGCAATATTTAGAACCTAAAGGGATGACTGAAACAGCTCAAATAAAACGAGCTAAGATAAAACCCATTCAGATAGGTGATAGAGTATATATCCGCAGAGTGCCTACTGCAGGAACACCTTCTAAATTGCAATCAGCTTACACAGGACCATTTAGAGTTGTGGAAAACGTGAGTGATGTGGTAATAAGGATAAGAAATATTAGAACTGAAAATACAAACACATTACACACAGATAGAGTAAAAATTATTCATGAGGATAATGCTACACCACAAATTAATCCAAATGTCAGAAGAGCATATCCTATACATAAGACAGATGAAACAAAAACCACTAAGGTAATCTTACAACCAGTAGATCCTTTTCCATTTTTAGCAGAGGAAACCAGTGACAGTGTTGATACAGATGAAGATGATATATCACAACCAGATGGATATAATAATGTAGATGCTTATAATGAATATATTGCAGGAGATTTACAGGAAACATCTCAAAGAACATCCAGTGATTCATTCCCATATATTTTACGGTCAAGAACAAATGTTCCAAATTTACCATTGACAATACATAAACCAATAGAATATAGTAGAAATAAATAGTAAGATGAAATATTATATTGCAGACTGTGGGGCTATGCTTGGGGATCATTCAAGGCCTGGGATATACCCCAAAGTTCTCCTGCACAAGGATTAAGTTTTACCCCAAAAAATCATCTCATTGTCACTGGACAAGCTTATGTGGTGCCATTTGTACTGAAATATGATGACATCTATGAAACTATAAGAACAGCCAACCAATCACTACAAAATATAATAAATAATTTAAATAATGACAATTTTAGCATCTTTAGTATCACAAAATATTGTTTCATTTCAAAGAAAGTTTAAAGGATTACATGATAATATGCAAGATTTCTTACTCCATATTGTGAAAAATAATGATGATAAGTCCACTTCAAAAAGGAAGCCTACAGGTTTGATTAATTTGGTGGGATCTTTGGCTAACACTCTTTTTGGAACAGCGACCCTAGCTCAAGTTGACTTCATTCACAAACTATTGGGTTCATTGGATACTTTCACTGAAGAAAAAAGGAAAATTATCAATGTTCATTCTGAAATTATTAATGTTACACTCAAGGAGTTAGCAAATGTCCACCATGCTTTAGAAAATTTTGAGAAAGCTACTTATATCACTAAAACACTCTTGCGTCGCATGGAGTCACATATTGAACATGATGAAAAATCAATTATGTCATTAGAAATATTATTGCATATACAGTTTGCTTTAACATCCATTGCAGCTGATCATATTAATATTAAGATAGGATTACAAGAATTGATGGAAACCAAATTGTCTCTAAATATTATCACAAATGCATTTTTATTGAAACTTTTAGATAAGGCATCAACTAAACATGAATTACTATTTCCTCCAAAAATAGAATTTTTAGGATTACACAGAACTTCTATACGTGTGATCCATAAGACTGCATTGCACAATTTAAGCTTCTACTTACTTATTCCTTTGAGGGGGATTCCAGTTGACACCTTTGATGTCTTCCGAATGAACCCATTGCCATGTCCTATTTCTAAATCAAATGCATTTCTAGTGCATAAGTCCTCAAAGAAATATTTGGTGATAAATAAGGCAAGAAACAATTTTTCCTTGTCAGATGACTATGATGATTCTAATATGTATGATAATTTGTTGATATGTCATCCTACATATCCTATATATTCTACAAACACAGCGTGTTGTGAAGTTGCTGTTTTCCTTCACAAACAGTCTGTCTCTAAGATATGTAACACCCAAATTATAAAGACTTTTGAACCTGTATTTATTGAGCAAACACATCGTTGGAATTATGCAACAAGTATGCAATTAACAGTTACTATGATTTGTCAAAACACCTCTATTCCTACAACTAGACACACTATAAATGGTACTGAAATTATGAAAGTAAATCAAGGATGTTCTATACATAGTGATACATTTTCTCTACCAGCTTCTTCCACATTCATGAATGAAGCACCACTGATTATAATGCTTTATCCCTTTTCCACTCCACTTGCCTTCTCATGGAAGCATTTTGTAATTGTGGATTCCACTAACATCAGTCTTCCCGACAGTTTTAGTCTGGAGCACTGGTCGGTGCCCCAGTATATTGTCCATATACAGCTGTTACAGAAACAGTCTATTCCAAGGGAATTCAGCTTCCAGGAGTGGAAAGATTGGTTGTGGATCTTGCTGCCATTCGGGGTCATTGCCGTAGGCCTAATAGCATACTACATATACCGTCCCTGTGCTGTCCTAGGCTTAGCAAGGTCTGTGCCAGCACAGATCACAGTTGGCCCCCACATTGGAAAAAAGAAAATTGACGCAGCGTACCCCTCTTGCCCCCATCATTAGCGGTAGCGCGGGACGCGCTACTGAGGACGGGGGTATGTGGTATCTTGACACAGAAGAAAGTAGGCATAAGAAAAGAAGAAATGAGGAAAACAAAAGTAAAGCAAAAGGCAATAGAAAATAAAGAAAAACAGTGCCAGTGTATTTGAAAAGGAAAGTTAACAAGGATTAATGGGAAGGTCGTTTCAAACATGACCGTGTTTAGGGGAGTGTCAATGAAGGCAGGACCAGATGTAACCTCAGAGAGTTTTGAAAAATTGAGAAGGCACAAAGAGAGACGTTGTTTCTGGGAAGCCTGAAGGAGCTTAAACCGCAGGAGAGGGACATTGTAAGCCTAGCTTGAAAATGCATTGTCTTAACTTCGCCCTCCCATTCCGCAATGGGTGTCTACTTTTAAATATTGACCAATGCCATGATACCCAGGCTGGGTATGTCACGTTTGGCCACGCCTAGGGGCGTGTCTTATGTAAGAGGTGTAATTACTGTATGTGGAGTATGTGAAAAGTGTACTGGCGGGACTGGGAGAGAAACAACCTTGGTCGCTTGCTTCCTTTACTTGACTGCCCCAGCTTCAATTCACCGATCCCTTCATCAGATCGGCCTGAAGCTCCGAAACACAAAACCACCACCACAAACAATCCTTAACACAAAACAAGCCCAACCGCAGTCACACATTACATATATGAATTACATCACACTCCCCCCTGATCCTAAATTAAATCATTATATTCAAATGGTCTAGCTGGTTGGCGCTCCCGTGAGCCCCGACGAGACAATGGTCTGGCTCTCTCCGTGGAACTTGGATGACAATCGGCAGCTCGTCGTCATCTGCCGACACACTTTGCTTGTCCATAGCCAATGGTTTCTGTGCGGGAAGAGGCGGTGGAGTGGCCGCCATTCTTAGGTCACGGACGTGGCGGGGCATGCCATCTACCTCCACATTCTGATCCGACACCACCTTGGTTACCGTGCCAAATAGACTATTCACGTTGCAGCACCTGCTGGGGTGTCTTATCACACACGATCCCCAACGTTATAATGGACTGGTAATTGAAGCTCCTTCACTTTATCGATGTCCAGCAACCTGACTTTATATCGAAATAGCTGGTTGGCAGAAGCGGAGTCAGCATCATTCCCTTTCGGCATGGTGTTGTAGTGGTATGCTGCCTCGGTCACTGAACAGTTCTTCCGTGCTTGTATAGTCTTCACAGTTCTGTGACATCGCTCAGATATTCCATTTCCAGAAGGAACATTAGCACAGCGATATTTAACTACCATGCCCCAGCGCCTGGCGAAAGCACAAAACATGCTACTGCGGAAACTAGTTGCATTATCAGTTAGAAGCTCCTCAGGTGCTCCCCGTTCGAAGAATACAGACTCCAGCTGTTGAAGAACACTGGCAGTGTCTTGTCGACGAATTTTCCTCCAGATGGTGTAACGTGCAGGGCCACAATCGATGAGACTTAAGTAATGTTCGTTCTTAACATGGCATACGTCCATGCTGAGTCTCTTCCAGGTTTCCGAAACCCCCAGCTTCCCCTTTTTCCATCTCTCTGGCGCCGGGTCGAAAGACTGGCACTGTTGACAAGCACGAACGACACTCCACACCTGCCGTCGTTGAACAGCTGGGCGCACTTGCCTGCAGAAGTACAAAGTGCGCCGGATGCCTGGATGCCCGGCGGCTTCATGTACTTTTGCGATGTCATCTTCAGAGAATACCGTCACCGCTCCACATGGCAGTGGCTCGGTCTCACGACAAAGCCATTTTTTCGGTACTCTGGTGAGAATATCTGCTTTGTTTTCAGCAGATGACACCAACTTCATATTCAGGTCCAGACGGTACTCCTCAACTATGGTTTTCACAGTTTCCAGTCTCCTTCGAATTAACATTTCTGCCGCGGCTTTTGTCTTCACGCGTGCTTTCCCCGACAAAGTATCCGTGATCCAATGGTACACCGTCTGTGAATCGGTCATTAAGGAAAGCTTCTTCATTTTCCAAGAAACGGCAAGGTTAATACCTTTGACGACAGCGTCCAACTCAGAGAGATTAATGTGGGAGCAGTCATCCTTCCGCAGCCAACACCCGTCTTCTATTATGTCGCCATTTACGTCTATGGCGGCACCCATTGCCAGAGAACTAGCATCTACCCACACAGTGGCTTCGTCTCCTGCCACATCCCATCGTCCACGAGCTGGATCACACTCCTCCACTCTCTTCAGTGTCTCAGCAAGCATGAAATGCAAACTGGGGCCGGCAACTTCATCGTCCCACGAAATCGTGGTGGCGTTGGCGCGTCTTTTCATGTAAGACGCCAGACTTACATGAAAAGACGCGCCAACGCCACCACGACTTCATAGGACGATGAAGTTGCCGACCCCTTAGCCACGCACATACTGGCAGATGACTCGTCAGTTGTCCGCAGATTGAGAAAACAGCACGTCTTATCAGCTTGTCCGGCATTTCACTCGCCACGTTGTCACGCTTCCATCGCAGGACACTGTGCTCCCCCCAGACTCTGATGCCGAGCACACGGGAGCCATCAGACACCCGCTCAGCCGGTTTGCTGGTCGGGCCGTAGCGTCGTAGATGAGCCTCAACCTCGACTGCTGACGCAATACCTTCGTCCACCAAAAATGTCATCCAAGTATGGCGAGGTGGCTTGTTCAATTCTCTCGTTCCAGCTGAGAACAGTGCCAACGACCTTTTTCAGAACGAGCGGCGCTATGTTTAATCCGAAGCCCAGTCTTGTCAAACAGTACCTTTGTCCCCGTAATACTACTGTCTGACACGACCAGAGCGAGGGATGAACATGAATCTGCAGGTAAGCTTTACGTAGATCCATGAGAGCAACCTTCTGACCGCGTCTGCGCCACTCTCTGAGTTTTATTGTGAAAAAGTAAAAATTGCATTGACCCTTCACAATGATTGAGCACCCAAGAGAATCAGAAAGGAGAAACCACCCTCACCTGCACTTGACAGTGGTTACAGGGCTGCCATAACCAGCCAAGCAGCACTTATTTCAACCACACAGAAATACTTACGGCTCAAAATTGTTGCAACAAAATTGCCTAGCACATCTATGTTCTAAAATATAATACTACTTAGCTGAGGTAGCAGAAGTTGGTGGTTTCAAGGCAAAAAGTTCTCTTGAGTGGCCCGAATGTAGTAATTCGGAGCAGTAAGGTAGTGTAGTGGAGATAGACTAACTGGTCACGGACGTGAAACTGACGAGTGACTAACGTGAGGAACGCCGGTCGTGATTTATATACCGCGCCACCAACGCCCTCTGTCTTATATTCCCGTAAACTTCAACTACTTAATTAGCTACTTGATTTTACGTGTCTCATTTATTAAGGAAACATTATTATTTATTTATTTATTATTAAATATATTTATTCGTATATATTCTTATTTGTAAGCATTATGCTTGTTTTATTTGCAAGCATTATACTTGTTTTATTTTTGCCTAGTTAAATTCCTAACAGTTTCTCCACGCAAACATCCGCCTCGGCTGTATGTGCGTCAACATATGAATAGAACTCTCGGAAGTCCAACACAGAGCACACCTTTTTCTTATTCTGTTGCACCACAGCCATCAGAGGAATAGTCCCTTTTACTGGTCCGTGAACTCTCTCATTGTACGGTACCAACCAGCCGTCCTGTATCCACTGATACAACTCGTTTTCATACTATTGTCGAGCCACACGAGGTATCGAGTACTCCGAGACTCTGTTCTGTAGCCACGGTGGACCCTCGTTTCCGCGCCACTTCCACGACATAATCCACTTGTTAGCTTGCCCATCACAAACCATTCTAAAGTCCTTCTTGTTAATGATAACTGATTCTGTAGTCACTGCAGCGGCCGAAGCCTTACAGTCCTCGATACCGAACCGTACACTTCTAGACGGGCTAACAGTCACACCACAAAGGGCCCTTACACAGTTCATACCCAAAATAAACTCATAATTAAGAGGTTTAAAGGGCACCGCAAGCGCACTCACAGACACAGACCCGCCTGAATGCAACTGAATCTTTACCTCACTTGTCCCTAAGCACTTATAGCGCTCTCCGCTCACTGTTGTCACGCTGACGTTCTCTCTTATCCAACGAGAACACAAGGAAGCGTGCACAATACACTTTGTACACCCTGTATCAATTAGGGCGTCGTAGTTCACGCCATTCACCAATAGCTGCATCTCTGGTAGCGCGCCATTTACTGATAATCCGGAGAAGGGGCTGGCGCTGGTGCCCGGGCATGAAGCGGCGAAGTGTCCTGGTTGACCACATCCATAACAGCGCGCGTTACCACGCCCTCCTCTGCGCCAGCCACGCCGCGCCGTACAGGAACGAGCAAAATTATTGGGCTGATTGCAAGCCTGACACAGGACGCCAACAATTGTCGACGCTGCTCGGTTTTGATGGCAGACTGAAGCAGCACCCGCGCCTACATTCTCTTCTGCCAGGACGGCACGAGCGCGGGTCACAATTTGATGGATGTCCAGTTCTTCGAGTCGCGAGCCGGCCCTCAGGACGTGGCTAGCGGAGTCAGGGAAGTCAGCTACAAAAGCACAACTCAGTCCAGCTTCTGGTATGCCTCCAAACAGCTCAGCAAGCCGGCGCAGGTCTGCCAAGTAGACGTCGACTGACTCGCTGTCTCACAGTTTCCGGCCAACAAACTGTTCGTAGGCGATGAACTTGTCCACCGCAAAGGCCGAAGTGAGGGCAGCTTTTATCTTGTCGAAGCTCCCTTTGTCTGCACTGCTGAGCTGCTGATATACAGAAAACGCCCCACCCGTGAGGCGAAGCGGCACCACGTCCCCCAACTTGGTTACTCCTCGCAGCCAGCAGACCAACTCCAACTTCTCCAACAATTCTGCTATTGCTTGCCCAGCGCTGTCAAATTCTGGTATCAGCCGGAGATCCATCGAGAGAGTGTCTGTACCGTCTTCCTTCCCCATCGTGCAGATGTCGTAAAAGGCCTAGATAGCTTGTACTGGCGGGGCTGGGAGAGAAACAACCTTGGTCGCTTGCTTCCTTTACTTGACTGCCCCAGGCACAACTCACCGACCCCTTCATCAGATCGGCCTGAAGCTCCGAAACACAAAACCACCACCACAAACAATCCTTAACACAAAACAAGCCCAACCGCAGTCACACATTACATATATGAATTATATCACAAAAAGTATGGAAAATTCAACCTTACGAGTAGGAATAGTTTTCTTATGGAAATGTGTAACAACTGAAGTATAAAATAAGATGTAACTAGAGAGTAAAGTCAGTTGGTTGCTGGTTGGAGAGATTTGGAGATGGAGAGAGAGGAGATCAAGAGAAGCCAAGAGGGCTGAGGGTGTTGGCTGGATGGAAGTCAGCAACATGGAGAAAATCATTCTTGTTTTAGTAAGTGGAGCTTGATGTTGGTAATGCAGTCTAAATAATTTTGTGCCATGATGTGTAAGGAGGAAATAGTTGACAGGATATTATATTGTTAGGATGTATAGAGTTAAGATATTGTGTTGATCTTTTGTGTTGTGTGGATTTTATTTTGATGCTGATATTTGAGTTTCTTGATATGAATTTTGATGAGATTGAAAATTGTTTTGGTACTACCGTGTGTTAAGTTTATATGTGCTGCTGTGGATTTACTTTGATATTGAATTGTATTACTTGACTTGAAGTTGGATGAAAGATTTGCGATGTAACTTTAAATAATTTTATGTTTTATGATTAGATGAAAGTTCATCAGCAACCTGCTGAATTAAGTAAGATAATCCGTAGTGTACGTAACTATTAAGTTCATTAAATAAGAAAACTTTAACAGTGTATATAATTGCACCTCGTGACTATTTAACATTAATTTACCTACAACTATGCAATTGCAACGCGCATGCAAGAAATTGCAGGGCACGACACCATAAATAGACAGGAGAAAAGTAATTTCGACGAAAGATGCAGTAACCTCATTCGCAGTCTTTCTGAAGCTTGCAGACATTAAGAAATTGCCGTCAGTTATCGTATTCACATGACCGAGGCAGCTGAAATGCGCTTCCTAAAGGGCACGTCCCACACAGCACGATAAGAGACGATAATACCACGACTGGGCATGACTTGCACTTTTTTCACGATAAGCGTCGAATCCCCCTGCTAACGACAGTCACACGACAGTCACACGACAGTTGTACGACAATAAACCGAACGGGACGACAGCTGTACAATTGCCGCACGATACATCGTGTCATATTCGCCCATTTTTCACAAACGTACTGCGAACACACACCGAAGTTAGTACGAACCACACGATATAAATATGATGTTGGTTGATAGCAAATCGATAACCGTGCGATTCCCCGCCGTGTGTGGGTGTTGGTGGGGCGTTGCGAGCAGCAAAACAGCGTGCAGACGAGCTCCACACAATTTGAGTAAATTACGAGCAAATAACACTGCTGCAGCAATAAGGTGGCACCGAAGAGGTTCTAAACATGCCTAGTTAGCATAGGACATGTGACTGGAGATAGTGCCTGTTTGGACTTTGCTGTATAGCTTAAGAGAAAGTGAAGTGCTCAAGACCCACCCTCCCTGCCCGAGCCAGCCCAGGGTTGCGCAAGCGCAGTTAACCCTAGCAACGCGTTCTTGACAACGACCCCACCTATCTACTGCCACTCGTTGGTTCCTGAAGCAGGGCAAAAATGGCTCGATCACTGAATGATTTACGCAAGCTACAACGCAGTCAGCTGAACAGTATGAAGAAAGACGACTTGATAGAGAGTATCTTGTCGTCCCCGGAAGATGACACTGGAGCATTACAGACAGTTATAGAGAAACTTACCCAGCTAACGGGGGAAGTAGCGATGCTTAAGTCGTCACTCGCATCCCAAGACACTAATATGAAGACAGAGGTTGACGAACTAAAAAAGCAAGTCAACAAGCAAGGGGAAGTAATCGCACAACAACAGCGCTACCTTGAATATCTGGATCGAAAGGAACGAGAATGTAACCTGGTCATGTTGGGTGTTCCTGAAAACCACGAGAGCCTGGATGGTGCGACCACTGACTCGGACAAGATAAAGAAGGTGTGGAGTACGGCAGGCATCGAGGGCAATGTTCTGTCTAGCCGTCGACTTGGGAGGATAAGTGAGACTGGAGGCGTACAGCGCGACACCCGTCGACGGCCCATCCTTGTTAGTGTAGAAACCAGGGAAGTACGTGATAAGGCACTTGAAAAGGCCAAAACACTTAAGACAAAGGGTGAAATGTATGACAAAATATACATAAAGAAGGACGTACACCCAAGTGTCCGACAGGAGTGGAAACGGTTGTGGGAAGCAAAAAAGAGAGAAGAGGTGAGGCCGGAGAATGTCGGATGCCGCGTGCATTTCAACGTGAGAGAGAGAAAATTGTACAAAGATGATGTTGTGATCGATCAGTGGAGCTTGCAGGGTTTTTAGGGAGACCACACCAAACAAAGAAACTGCTGAAAATACTTTCTTGGAACGTAAATGGTGTTAAGACAAAAATAGAAAAAAATAATGTAATATCTTTCCTCCTTCAATTTGATATTGTTTCTTTGAATGAAGTGAAAACTCCATTACACATATGCCTCCCAGGGTATATTGCTTTTAAGAGTTATAATGAAAGAAATGCCCATCGGGGTGGCACAGTTGTGATGGTTAAAGAGTCCTTGTCAAGGGAAGTGATCAATGTGGATACAAGCATAGAGGATCAGGTGTGGATGCAGTTGAGATGTGCCCCGGGAATAATATTTGGGTTCTGCTACATCCCACCTAGTGATTCTTCTTATTTCTCGTTTAGCTCGTTCTCTGCGATCCAAGAAAAGGTGGCTGATAGTGCTACTAGTGATATGTTTTGTATTATTGGTGATGTTAATGCACGGTTTGGCAGAAGTGTTCGAGATTTACTACTGTCGGATGAAATACCTAATGGAACATTATATAAATATCCACAAATACCTGATGATGTAGTGATACCTAACGATAATGCTCACGTATTGTCGTCATTGTGCTCTGGAAATGGTTTACTTGTTGTTAATAATTTACAAGCAAACGAAAGGTGCTTCCCAAGCAAGAAAACGTTTAAGAAAGCAAATCAGTGGATATCAGAACTGGATGTTGTAATTGCATCTTACCAACTAATTGAAAACATTGAAAGCTTGGATGTGCATCAAACGGATTGCTTGCCATCGGACCATGCCCCCTTATCTCTACATATGACAATACCGAATGTTGACCTTGACTCACTTGTGACTCGTGCTCGTTGGTTGGGCGGCCATGCCGCACTAGAGGGGCAACGAGAGAGGGTAGTTTTAGCTAACAAGCCTATAAGTTATGCAGATATAGATATGGAATCTTTTTCTCATAAAATGTCTTATAGTGCACTACCGGATGCTGATGCTGATGTTGAAGCTTATGTTCATAATCTGTCTGGTACTTTGTATGCAAGTGCCCGTTCATGTACACGTAATAGAGGAACTGAAAATTATGTAGAGGCTGGTAATGTACGTGATAGATGGGAAACGATCCTTCAGGATAAGGATGATTCACGGGTGTGGATGGCAATTAACTGGAAGGGAATGCTTCAGGATATTGGTCGAGATAATACCTCGCCATCTGACCAGGAATTCAAGGAGTTTTATGAAGGTAGTTTATGTAGTGATGATTCCATGTATCAGCCGTTTGATCCTTCCACAGATGTCAGTATACCTATTTTAGATGACCCTATATCCTACGATGAAGTAAGTACAGAAATCAAGAACATGAAACCAAATAAAGCATGTGGCCCTGATGGTGTTCCACCTGGAGTGTTTCGAAGCCTACCAGCACACTGGATAGTCCTAATCATGGGTTTGTTTAACTTAATATTTTCCTCGGCTTCTTATCCAGTGTCTTGGACAAATGCTAAGATGTTCACAATTTTTAAGAGAGGAAGTCGGAAAGAACCTAAAAACTACAGAGGAATAACTATTATAAATTCAATGGCAAAGCTCTATGATTTGATACTGTGTGCAAGATTGAACCAGTGGTTTAAGCCTTTTAGGGAACAGGCGGGAGCACAGAAGGGTCGTGGCTGTATAGAACATATTGTCACATTAAGATTACTAACAGATCTAGCTAGGAAAAAGAAAAGAAAGCTTTACATAACATTTGTTGATTTCTCACAGGCTTACGATCGTGTACCCCGAAGAGTACTTTTTTTCTGTTTTGAAGAGGCTGGGATGTGGAGTGGTAATGTTAGGGGCCATAGTTGCAATGTATCACGTAACCAATAGTATTATCGGAACAGTTGTGATCTCCACAGCCGTAGGAGTAAGACAGGGTTCTCCTACATCATGTTTGTTATTTATTATTTATGTTAATGATTTAATTAAAATGATAAAGGAAAACTGTGAGCCAGGTGGGTTTTTATGGTGGTTACACCTGTTGGTCTTAATGGATGACACGGTGTTATTATCGACAAGTCGGATTACTATGATAAGGAAGTTGTCAATACTATGTCAGTTTTGTAGGGAATACGGCATGGAAATAAATTAAATGAAGACAAAATTTATGGTTATTTGTGGATCGGAAGCAGACAAATTTCCCATCACTGTGGAAGGTTTGCAGGTAAATCATTGTAATAGCTACGTCTACCTTGGATCACCATTCACGGCAGACGGCTCGACATCCTCAGCAGTCAAGGCTCACGCTAAAGATAAGATAGCACACTTTAATAAATTTGTTTCCTTTTTACATAAGAATACTGATACTCCATTTAGTGTAAAGAAAAGAGTTTTTGATGCAATGGTATTATCTGCAGTCTTATATGGATGCGAGTCGTGGCTGAATGCTGATCTAAGACCGATAATTAAATTATATAACTGGGGCCTAAAACAGATGCTTGGCGTTAGAGGGACAACATGTAATGACATCTGTTACATTGAGTCAGGTTGTCCACCCCTTCAGGCTCTTGTTAAAAGGAGACAAAGGAAATTTTATTCTAAGATGTATGTGGAACGCGCTAATATGGATGATGACCCCTTTGGCTTTGTTATGGGGATAGTAATGGATACGAGGTATAACACCAAAGCGTATGTTACGGAACTCATTGAAAATAATATTGATGACTGTGCAGTTGCAATGGATACACTTAAAGATAACGTTAGACTTTCGCTATCATCGAGAAGGATAACATATGTAAATACAATGAATCCTCACCTAACCGTGCGATCGATCTATACTGATAAACACAACATCAATGAGGCACACCGAATAGCATTCACTCGCTTTCGTGTTTTATCTCATTCATTAGCAATAGAGACAGGTAGATGGAATAGAAGGGGACGCGGCCGTCTGCCAGTCGATGAAAGACTGTGTGCTTGTGGCAAGATACAGACAGAAGAACATGTCGTTGTGGAGTGTCCCTTAACATTAGAGGTTCGCAATACCTACAGAATTAATAGTATTCATGATCTGTTGTTTGGTCAAATGGAAGATGATGATATATGTAAAATTATCTACAAAATATTAATGATTTACTCTTGAACAGGTTCTGGGTATACAGGATTATAATTAAATGTCATCATTAATATGTACCTTTTTGATGGACCATATTTTGTATTATGTACATATGTTATATTTTATTTGATTTTGGTGTGGTCAATAAATATCTATCTATCTATCTATCTATCTACGACGACACCAAACGGCAATGGGACGACAACACACCGAATACTACGACCGCCACACGACAAAGACAAATGCACCATTAACGGTGCTTCCGGTTTTCCTACCTGTATAAAAGGCGCCGGCCCACACCTGGCGGCCGGGGGACTTTTCGCCAGACCTCCGCAGCAGACAATCCTCTCCACCTCTCCCTCCACCGCCAAGAGTACCAGCTCGCCTGTCCGCCCGTCGCTGAGCTGCTCTGCTCTTCTGGCTAGTCTGCCTGCCAGTCTGCCGTTGTCTTACGGCCTCGCTCTTACGAGCTGCCTTACGGTGCACTGCTGACCTGGGTGTCTCCCTGTCCGGATGAGACGCCTGCCCAGTGTTTCCTACTCCCCTTCCTACTCTTTCCTTGCCCTTTTCTCTCGTTGGCAGACTTGTACGTTCTGCTGCCCCACACCTTGTGCTGCTGGTGGCAGGCGTCTCTGTGGCAAATTTTGGCTTCCTTCTGTCTCTCTCTCCCTGTTACGTTTCCTTTCGCTTCCGCTTGTGAAGCAGCCAGCGATACACGAGGGGGGTAGGCACTGATAGCTCTGCCTTCTCTCCTGTGTGGTGGGGCCTGGTTTCTTACCATACTTAGACGCATTCCCTTCGGGGCATTACCAGTCCCTTCTACGACGCCTCCAGGTGGGTAGGGCTTACAGTTGGTACCATAGGTAGGGCTATAACAAAACTATTTTACGCTCCGTTCCTTTTCACACTCCTCTTTCCTGACGTTTATCTTCTTCTCTCGTTAAGCTTTTAACTGTTTACGAAACTGCTGCCGTGATGAGGAAGCCCCGTGTCCCCGTGGCCGCGGACGCTCCCGACCCCCCTCCTGAGGAGATGGACGCCGCTTCCGTCTCGATGAAGCGTCACCGCCACTCTTCTGCCTCCAGTGATGACTCTGGTGCTACTGCCGTCCCGACTGCCGCTCCTCTCCACAAGAAACCTGCCACTGCCGCTGCCTCTGCCTCCTCCAGCCGCTCTGCTTCTGCCACTGCTCCTGACTCCCTCGCCCGCAATGCTTCTGCCACCAGTTCCACACTCGCAAGTCCCGCTCCTGCCTCTGCTGCTATGTCTGCCACCGAGGGTCCTGATGACGGGTTCACGGTGTTTCAAAGCAAACGCTCTCGCCAACGCTCGAACCTCCCTGCCTCTGCTGCGCCCACTGGCTCGGGAAACGATCCTCGCCCGCTACCTCGCAGCACCCCTCTGCTCCGGCCAGCGGTGAGTGTTGCCCGGCAGTTGCCCCCGACGTCCTACGATGCGGTGGCGGCGCTGGAGACGGAGTTTCCATACCTACGGATGTGGAACATCATCGGCAAGGACGGGAGTACCGTACTTCTCCCGGCGACCGAGGAGTGCTTCGAGACGCTCGCGGGGCTGGCTGCCGATCCTGGTGCCTGGCTGACTCTCGTCAGGCTGGACCCAGGTACACAAACTACGAAGGGCATTGTCATGGGCTACACTACGAAGATGCCTTTCACTCTCCTGAAGAGGCATCCCCAGGTGGAGGAGGCGACCCGTTGCACCACAACCAGGCTGCAGGAAGAGACGCGGCAGGTGCTCGTGACCGTAAGGGGCCCGCTCCCGCCCCATCTCGATCTCGGGAAGTGGGGCACCTTCTACCTCCGCCTGTACGTCCCAGAGCCTCTCCGCTGCTTCCGCTGCCAGCTTTACGGTCACCACAAGGACCACTGCTCACGGCCTGCGGCTTGCGGCATTTGCAGCTGGCAGCATTGGACCGAAACGTGCCTGGCCCGCTACAAGCAGAAGCTCGAGGTGGTTCACCGATGTGTTAATTGTCGGCAGGAGCACCACGCGTGGATCCTGGCCTGTCCGGTCAGGTTGCGTCTGGTTGGGCAAGGCCGGGAAAGGCAGGCTCGGTGGGTAGAGGCCCAGCAACTCAAGACTTCGACGCCGGCGCCGACAGGTACATTTGTGTCGGGGACGCAGGCCACGGGAAATACATCGCCGCCGATCTGTCAGGACGAGTTTCCTCCTCTCTCCAGCCGAGACGCCCAGACTGCCGAAGCTCCTCTGCCTCCTCATCCCCCACGGTGTCCCCCCCTCTCCTCGGCGAGCCGTCTTCCCATGCCCCGGTACCGCCTCCTCTGGCCGCGAACGTATCTCCCGCCGCCTCCCTGCTTCAGTCGCAGCCAGTACCCTCCCCCTCACCTCAGCTGCCTCCGAATGTCTTCGTTATGTCGGCAGAGGTAATGAGGAACTTCGCGAGGGAACTTACTCTGAACGTGGCCACGACTTTCCAGGCGGCGTCAGGTGTCAAGATCGACATGGGGGCGTTCGAGAAACTGGCGGACACACTCGCGTCAAACCTGGTTCAAAACATGCTAGACAGCCAGGCGCAAATGTGCATGCCTCCGCCACCAGGCCGCGCGCCGCGTCCGTCTCCCTCACCGGCCCGCGCGCCACGCCAGTCTCCCTCACCGTCCCTCGCTCCCGGCCGGGCGAGAGTCAGCAGGAAGCTGTCGCTATCGCCGGCTCACAGGTGCCTGTCGCCCCGCGACCCACGACCCCAGGCGCGCCGGGGACGCGCAGAGACTCCACCACATTGCGATTCTGCCAATAGAATTGCTGTGGGTTGCGCGCCCACTATGCCGCCCTCCTCGAAGCCTGCAAAACGGATTCTGTAGACGTCTTCCTGCTGCAGGAGACTCTACTCCCTGAGGGGGTATCAGTCACTCTACCTCTTTATAATGCTTACCACCTCCCGTTCGTGCAGCGGGGGTCCAGGGGCCTCACCATCTTCGCGCGCAGGGAGCTCCGCTGCACTGTTCTTGACCCCCCTCTGGAATGTGGTGGAGGAGTTGAGAGGCAGGCGTTACGTATTGATACGCTTTGTGGCAGCATCGTAGTATACAATATCTACCGTCCACAGCTTCCCGCTCTCGATGTTAGCGATGTCTTTTGTCTAGCCTCGTACGAGCAGTTGCTGGTCGCGGGTGACTTCAACTGCCATCATCCCTGGTTGGGGTCATATAGAGCGGCGAACGATGCTGGCAGGGCCCTCCTCGCCTCGTTTGAGGACTCTGGTCATGTTTCCCTGTTAAATGACACGCGTTGCCCCACGCACCAGCACCAGGGCCACCTCGACCTTGCCTTCATCTCGTTGCCCCTAGCTCGTTCCTCATCATGGCGCCTCTACCCGACGCTCTCCTCTGACCATTTTGGTGTCATCATCGACGTGGCGGTCTCTCGTGCTCCTCCCCTCCATCTCAAAGGCGGTTCCTTATGGGGCAGGCGGATTGGGGTCGTTTCAAAGACGGGGCTGAGGTCTTATTTGAGGGAAATGACTTCAGTTTACCGCTCGATGAGAGGGCTGGGTTGGTGTCCTCCACCATCATTGATGCAGCTCGCCGTGCCATTCCCACTACCATCCGGGTAAACAGGCGCGCGTACAGGGACGCATGGATCTACACTCCCAGGGTGCAGGAGACGTTTTCGCCGCCACCAGTCTGAAACTAGTCGCTGCTCTCTCCAGAGTGTGGCTAGGCACACAAACGGAGAAAAGAACAGGCTCCGTGAGCAGGCCTGGCAGTCGTGGTGCCACTCTCTCGGGGCCCACACTCCGCTGGGCCACATGTGGCGCATGGTGAAGACGATATATAATGGCCGGCCCCCTGCCTTGCCTCACCACCCCCACCCGCAGGCTGAGGCTGAAAACCTGGCGAAAAGTTTTGCTGTGAGAAATTCCCCCGCCCTCCTCCTGGTGAGGATCCAGTAATGGCAAGAGCGGCTCTCTGGTGACAGGCTTGAAGGTGTCTGTCGTGCTTGTGGGGAAGAGGCTGTCACCGATGCCCCTTTCACACTTGAAGAGCTGGACGCTGCTTTTCCTCGTAAACAGTACACGGCGCCTGGGGATGACGGGATTACATACTCGATGCTCTCTCACCTTGGCCGTGCCGCTAAGAGTGTGCTGCTCGGCCTGTATAACAAGTCCCTCGCGGAAGGGTCACTGCCTGCGCCTTGGAAGACAGCTACAATCCATCATATCCCGTAGCTGAACGACCCGGGTGCCATGCGGCCCATCTCTTTACTCAGCTGGGTGGGGAAGGTCTTGGAGCGCATGGTACGTTACACCCGTACCTCTTCGCCTTCCAGCGGCAACGCAGTACAACAACCTGCCTTCTCACTCTCCTCGGTGCGCTCCATTCCAGGTCTGGGCTCGTCATCTTCCTTGACCTGGAAAAGGCATTTGAGCTAGCGAACCCGCTCGCTATCCTCGACACGCTCACCACCAAGGGCGTGAAGGGGAAACTCCTCTGCTTGCTACGGGAGTACTTGCGCGGGCGCGCCGCCAGAGTCCGGTTTCAGGGGCATTTATCGAGTATGCACCCACACCAGCTTGGTACGCCTCAGGGCGGCTGCCTCAGCCCCTTTTTATTTATTATTCTGGTAGAGAACTTGCTCCACGCAGACTACGCTCCCAGGTCGCTCCTACTCTATTATGCTGACGTCTTGGCCCTCTATCTGCCAAAACATAACGTGGAGAGGACTGCACCGCTCACATTACGCACCCTCCACCATCAGTGTGCGTCCCTCGGCCTCAAAATTAACGCCAACAAGACCAAGTACATGACCTTTGGACTGCCTCCACTCTCTCAGCCCCTCCTCCTGAATGGTGGGCCACTCTTGCATGTAACGGCACACAAGTACCTGGGCATCTTTATAGACCGTGGCCTCACCTTTAAACAACATGTGAATTACATCCGTGACCGTACTGCAGCTCGGATGAAGGTGCTCAGGTACATTTCTGGGAGGGGTTTAGGTGCCTCACCATCAGTCCTACGCACATTTTATATAGCTGCCATCCGCTCCATCGTGGATTATACCGCCCCCTGCCTCCCAGGACTCTATGCCTCTCACGTCCACCACCTGGAGGTACTCCAAAACCAGGCCATGAGGACGATCCTACGTGCCCCCCCCCCCTCCCCCTTGGACTGCCATAGTCACGCTACGCGAAGAATGCCGCTTCCTGTCCTTTCAGCACCGTATTTTTGCGCGCGCCTGTGTTGCGTTTACGCAACAAGTCCGCCGTTGGCCTAACTCCTCCCTCAGTAGGAGCTTCCTCCACGCTTTCCGACGGCCACTCGCGGACCGGCCTGACGGCGACTTTCTTCATGCAGCTGCTGATGCTGCGAGACGCCTGGGTGTCGACGCCTCGGTGCGCAGCGAGCCCGACCTTGCTCTTCCTGACTACTCGCCACCGCCACCTTGGTCTCCTCCTCTATTTGATATTATCACCAGCCCTCACGCTCCTCCTCGGGCCCTCCACCCACGTCAACTCCACCAAGAGGCCCTTGAATGCATTCACGACTGCTTCTCGCCTACCACGCTTGTGTACTATACAGACGGTGGGCGAGCGGGGTGCTACAGGTGCGGCTGTCATTCATGGTGACGTCACCATCAATCACCGTCTACTAGCTCACGCCACCAGCTTTCAGGTTCCTCCTGGCACTGCGACACGCCTGCGATGCAGCCGCTACCGGCGCTTACACCCATGCGCACATTTTCAGACTCCCTTACCTCGCTCCAGTCCCTACGTGCGCCTTCTACCAAAGGCAACCACCAGCTGATCTCCTCTGTCCTTCTCCAATTACAGCTCTTGTTCCGCTATGGCATCACCACTGTCTGCCACTGGATGCCTGGCCACGTCGGCGTCTGTGGCAACGAACGGGCGGATGCAGCCGCACGAGTTGCCAGCACTCGACCATTCGTCACCTTCCCTATCATCCGCAGTATGACTTCCATCGCGGCTGCAATTAATACCGCTGCTCTGTCCTGTACGGGCAGAATTTTCGACGAGAAGTTGAAGGAAGGAACCTGCTCTACAACGTGGCACCTGCGTGCCACGGACCGCCTCCCGCTTCTCCCCGTAGGTCTTCTACCGGGAGTGGCGTATGCCATCACACGCCTCAGACTCGGTTACGCCTGCCGCTCTGAGGTGCTCACACATGAGTTTTACGAGTGCCCCTACTGTTTCTCGTCCGACCGCCACCCTCTCCTCCACTATCTTCTCCACTGCTCTGCCACGCACACTCTCCGCAGGGACGGCTTCGCACGAGACGACGATCCCGTGATGGCTGCTGCTAGCATCGTGCTTCACACCCCCGTTGATGTTTTGGTGCATGTCTGCCGTGATTGTCCCCCTCCCCGGTGATGTGTGACCCCATCCATTAGCTGCAGCCTGTAATGGGCTTTCCATGCCCGTGTGTCCTTTACAGGACACAATATTAAAAAAAAAAAAAAAAAAACCTGGATGCCACAGTCTTACTACACCACCCAACGAAGCAAAACTTCTCCCGCAACATGGCCCTGCCCCAGCCCACAGCCATAGATACCGAGGATTGGGACCAGGAAGTGCAAAGAAGTGCTCTTCTGTTGAGTAGCACCCGGATTCAGGTGTACCTCCACCTGTTGCTGAACCTACCGGAGGAGAAAAAGACGCGGAGAAAGCGGAAGAGCAGGCCTCGCAGGTGATGTGTGAGGCCATGGATTAAGGAGAGGGCCCAATATGGACATTATTACCAGTTCTTGCCCGAACTCCAAGCCCATGACCCCGATACCTTCAGGTACTACCTCCGAGTCGACTATGGCCTATTCCAACAGGTTCTGCAGCGCATAAAACCACACATCCAATGGCAGGACACGAACCGGAGACAGGCACTGGAAACAGGGCTTCGTTTGGCAGTCACCCTACACTTCATGGCAACAGGCGAGGCCTACAAGAGTATGGTCCTCAACTTTCGCACTGGCGCCAACAGCATCTCGAAGGTGGGAGGCCATTATCCAAGAGTTCATGAGAGAGGTGATTGTGTGCCCATCGCCCCCGCAAGAGTGGAAGGAGGTGGCAGCAGGATTTGGCAGCTCGTGGAACTTCCATAATACCCTGGGTGCCATCTACGGAAAACATGTGGCCATACAATCCCCTGCCAACGCCGGATCGTACTTTTTCAACCATAAGGGCTACCACTCTTTTGTGCTCCTTGCGATGGTGGACTGGGCTTTGGTGGCCCACGCCTGGTCCTTCTTCTCCCTGTCACGGTAGGCACGCATCTTCTTATTATATAGCAACTCGTGCTGCCGATATTACTCCACCACGCCCTCCTCATGGTTCTCCCCGATTGTGTGGTAGTTCCTTTGTCTTTTTGTCTTGGGTTTGGGATGCTGTCCTATCTGGTTCCGGGTCCTTCTGTCTTGAGTTATCTGGGTGGCGTTGTCGGTCGGTCTATCATCGTGGTATTCGTGGTGTATTCGGTGTGTTATTGTGTGACGGTCGTGGAATTCGTCATGAGTAACACGTGGCGCCATTACGATATATCTATCGTGTTTTACTCGGTTGGAGTTCGTGTCATTCGAGTGACCATCGTCACGATTGTCACGAATTGGGATGATAGTGGCACGATATATCGTCTGCTGTTCGTGTGATTGTCGGTCTAATGTCGTCCTTGTCGGACAATTATCGTCCTAAGTTTGGACAACTATCGTCAATGTCGGACTGCTGGGACGATATATGAACCTGCTATCGTTGTATTATCATGCTATGTTCGGCTTGATATCGTGTGATGGTCGTACCATATTCGTGTGATTCGTGATGGGGCTTTGAGGGACGAATGCAAACCCACTGTGATCTCTGTCAACGGTCTTTCGATGAGACACATCTTATCATCCTCGATGGGATTATAGGAATCCTGGATTGATATGTGTAAGCTGTATATTGTTAAGTATTATGCATTATATTATGATATGTATTTGTGTACTAAAAAGGTGAATGAGTTAAGGGATATGTTACTTTATTTCTTGGAGATCTGTTAAATGGCATAATTTCTGTATATGCTAGTGTGGGCATGCCGTTGCGTTTTTTTTTTTTTTTTTATTGTTTCAACCCATCCTGGGATGCAGCTCCCTGCTTAATGTTGATATTCTAGACTGTTCTTGACGTGGAGGCGGTTGTGGCATTTTAGAAGATAAAGGTATTTGTTTAGCGCAACTTCCTTCAATATATGGTGTTTAAGATGTGTTCATGATACACGAAGAGTTGTACAAGGCTGAAATAGCTGTAATGCAGGTTAATGTTACAGTGGCCGGTAGAGGACAAAATTAAAGTCTCAGGAGATTCAGAAGGTTGTGACGATGAAGAAATGGATGAAACATTTGGGCCAAGATTGAGGACCCGCCCACACTTTCCGAATCAGCGTGAACTGAATGATCTCACAAGAGACTTGGGTCTCACTAAGTCAGGAGCTGAGCTTTTAGCATCCAGACTAAATGAATGGAACCTGTTGAAGGAGGACTGCAGATCAACTGTATACAGGAAGCGCCACAAGGAGTTTGGAGTGTTTTTCGATATCCGTGATGATCTTTGCTTTTGTAAAGACATTAATGGCTTGTTTTCAGCTATAGAAATAGATCACAACGACTTTTCAAAGACAATTCTACAAAGAGCCTCAAAGCTGTTTTACTACATAATGGGAATCATTATCCATCTCTGCCTATAGCATACTCGGTACAGATGAAGGAAGAATATGAAAATGTAAAGAAACTTCTCGAGAAAGCAAACTATAATGAGTTTGAACTGGACATTTGTGGTGATTTTAAAACGCTTGCCCTCTTACTTGAATTGCAGGGTGGATACAACAAGTATTCAAGTTTTCTTTGCCTGTGGGACAGTAGGGCGGATCATGAACATTACCAGAAGGTTGAGTGGCCCCCTCGTGATGACTTGCACCCAGGTAAATTGAATGTTATTAGACAGCCTCTTGTAGAGCCTCCAAAGGTGTTGCTACCTTCACTTCATATGAAGCTTGGTTTGATCAAAGAGTTTGTGAAAGCTTTAGATCATTGTGGAGAAGCATTTCAAGATATTCGTCTACTTTTTCCAAAGGTATCAGAGGCCAAAGTTAAGGGTGGAATATTTACTGGACCGCAAGTAAGAAAAATGTTAAAGTCAGCACAACTTGAGAATGCAATGAGTGATACTGAGAGAGACGCATGGTGTGCATTTCGAGGTATAGTTAATGGATTCCTTGGTAACAAGAAAAACCCAAAATACAAGCAGTTGGTAGGAAAACTTTTGGAAAGTTATAAGAATTTAGGCTGTAGAATGTCATTAAAGGTGCACTTCTTGCATTCACACTTGGACTTTGGACTTGGACGTGAAAACTTGGGAGAAGTAAGTGAGGAGCATGGTGAGAGGATCCATCAGGACATTGCAAAAATGAAGAAAAGATACCAAGGGAGATGGGACACTGCAATGCTGAGGGACTATATATGGTCACTGGTGCGTAAAGATCAAGGAGATCACAGTAGAGAAGCACGTTCTTCAGTGCACTTCTAGGAGGCCTGTTGTCACTTATAACCTTATCACAGTCGTTCTTTACATTTTCTTGCTTAATTGTAAAGAAATCCAAAGAAAAAAATGCAATTATATGTCGACAAATAAATTAAGTGAACTGTTGTTGCTATTTATGGTTCATTATTTATACAAATCTCAATTTATTTCCTAAAATATTGATGTTATGCAATTTCTTGTGGTATATTTGGAATCAGGAGGAAAAACTGCATGAGAAACACTAAAAACTTTTAAAGAAACAAAACCAATGTTAACCAGTGTTATTTGCCTTAAGAGGTAAGAAATGTAATTTGCACGCAAAATTAATTTTTACTTTATGAGTATAATATTGATTTTGAACGCTGTCATTCCGCGAAGCACTCAACGACACGCGTAAAGCACAAGAGCTGCCCCCCGGAGATTATGAGCTTGCCAAAAATGTCTAGAATATAATTTCTGCACTGCGACCTCGATGCGCAATTATTGGCTGCCATTTATCTCAAATATAGATCAATCCTTCATGAATTTTATGTTCTTGATGTCGCCCATTACGTGTCATTGTCTGCTTTTGCTTATCACTCGTTTTTTAAATCTACTGATGTCAAACTTGACATGCCTTATGACTCTGAGGTGTATCACCTTATGAAACGTAATATAAAATGTGGGTTCATTATTTTGTTCTTTAAAAAGTTACCTGGAGACAATTCAAGAGGCGGATGGCGGTCCCGGCATGTATGTGTTTTACCTTGACTATACCTCATTATATGCAACCGTTATGTGTTCCCTCCTGCCTATAAGAGACATTGTAAAACTTTCAGAGTTGGCGATGGATGATTTTTTTTTTTAAGTTGGGATAGCGAATCATGCGACAGACGGTGACTTTGGTTACTAGATACAACTGGACACAAGGGACGTTTCCTCCCGACGTAGCTAGGATTACAGACGAGTTACCTCTGTGCCACAGCCATATAGTTACTAGTGATGGCGACCTCTCACCTTTCAGTAAAAAGGCTGATTGCAACCGAGGGTCGTAAACTTGGAAAAAAATCAAGGGGCAAGTCACAAGGGGTTGAAAGAACATCTCATCAGTTTAGAATTGTTGAAGTTATTGACGTTCCTCGAAATGGAAATACAATGCATGGACACAGTTTATCGCTCTAGACACAAATCTTACCTTAAAACTTCCATAGAATAGAATGTCACTCAACATAAAAATGAGAGGTACGACATCAAACATCGGATCTACGAGTTCATGTCGAATTCAGTTTATAATAGATCAATGCTGTCTGAGGTGAAGTATGGATTACAGCAAAAAATAGTGCTGCCAAGAGAGTCTACCTTAAAGTGTGTGAGATCGCCATCATTCAAAATGGCGCATGTATTAGGAGAAGACAGAGTACTGTGCATTTCTGATAAAGAAAAAATAACCATGTTAATAAAAAAAAATAGATGAAAAAAATATATTCTTAGGCTACCATATTTTAGTGTTAGCCAAAAAAAAAAAAAAAAATATGTACTCCTTTTGGTATTGTGCCATAAAAACTAATTATAGGAAGATAATAGAATTAGCATATCATAGCACCAGCTCTTTTTTGTTTCAAAACTGCAGTCCCTTTATGATGAGAGCAATCAAGGACGCATGGCAAAGTTTCTAGACACTAGTAACTTTCCCTCAGATCATCAATGTTTCAATGGAACACGGATAGGTCACATGGGTCTCCAGTAGTTTGAAACAGATTGCTCTCTCATCAAGGAGCTCATCGTTTAAAAGTGTAAGATGTATTCCATCTTACTGGAGGCTGACAAACAACTATCCGAGATAAAGGCATTCCACCGCACCATCAGTAAAAATAAAGTCATAATAAATATCGTCAAGCACTTAAAGATGAGAAATGCGAGAAAGTTACCTCTATAATAATGTAAATATGAAAATACAGATATGCACTACTCGTATGACAAAAAAAGACTCTCCCATTTTAAATGTAAGGGATTTCACGTCGATAAATACTACTCGGTCACGGTCAACCGAATAATGATGATGATATGGAAATTAATGGAGAGTTATCAACCAATCAATCATGGGGGCATACGCCGAGGGGCGCGTTGCCTCGCCTACCCTACGGCCCCACTCCTGCCGGTCACGCCTCGCGAGTCTCCATACAGACTCCCTTCCTATACCGAGTGACTCCCAGCAGGAGGCATCGAATTGACGTAGCCAAGAGTTCTGTGGGCGTCCCCTTGGCTTCCTCCAAGTCTTGGTTGTCCCTTACGAAAACAACCCGATAAGCAGGATCGGCTTCCGGGTACCGTGCCACAAGCCCATATAGCCGCAGTTGGCGCTGACGGACTATGCTAGTAATATACATCGAATCGGTCTCACGGAAAAATTGCTGATTTGATACAAAGTCATACCAACGGTATCCCATGATCCTGCGAAGGCATCTAGTACCAAAGACATTAATTCGCCTCTTCAAGTCGGTGTTCAGTGTCCATGTCTCACAACCATAGAGTAAGACAAGGATCATTAGCCACTTGAAGATCTGAATCTTTGTCCGTCTGCACAGGTATCGACAACGCCAAATACTCGTGTTGAGCGAATCCATACTGCCGTGGGCCAGGCCAATCCGCCGTGTGACTTCTTGGCTCGACCCACCATCCTTATGCACCACACTACCAAGGTATATATGTGAGGTTTTTCAAGATCTCCATGTCTTCGCCACACGCATGAACAGACTGTACTGTTTCATCCAGTACGCCACCAAACACCTGAACCTTGGTCTTGGCCGAAGAAACCTTGAGTCTCAAGGGCTTCACCTCCTCGTACAGTGCCTTTAGGGCCATTACCAGAACCTCCAGTGACTCAGCGAAGATTGTTGCATCATCAGCAAAAACAATATCTGTAGTCTCGGTGTTGCCGACAGATGCTCCACAATGATTTTGTTCCACAACTCTGCCTAGTACCCAGTCCATGCATCTGTTGAAAAGTGATGGAGGAGGCACGGAGCCCTGCCTCACACCTGTATTCACAGGGAAGAAGCTGGACATGCCTCCTCAACACTTCACAGCACTTACAGTCCCGGAGTACAGGCCAGTTAATAGACCAATAATCCTTGTAGGAATCCCACGGATACGCAGAAGATCCCAGAGTGTCTCAATAGGTCAAACGCCTTCTTGAGATCGACATAGGCTGCAAGCATTCCCTATCGAAACTCACGTCGGCGCTTCACCAGTACGTGAAGCGCTAGGATACGGTCAGTTGTTGACTTACTGGGCGTGAACCCTGACTATTCAGGTCTCTGATGCTTCAGCAGGTGAGTGCAGATCTTTGTCAGCAGCAAATGGGCAAGCACGGTTGTCAAGATTGACTGGACAGTCTGGTTAAAGGAGGGTGAACGACGGCAGCCTCTTTAACCTGGTCCAAGGAATATTATACTCAAGCCAATGATCTAAGGAAATATGTATGGAAACAACACTCTGTTGGTGCACACGTATAATACACCGCCAATACACTCCCCACGAGTCCACCACTCCACCAAACAGGACAAACTTGTAACAGGAAGACATCTTGATCACGTGTAGCAGTAGCGTAACTCCTCAAACAGGCCACGAAGGTGAAGGATGACAGCATTGGATCCACCAGTCGTGGTGACTTGGCGTGGGTGAGGAAGGCAGGAGGCAGACACCGCCGATGCACACACGGCAGAAACAGCTCCAGCAGGGATGAGAGCGAATAGTGGGAGGCTAGTGGCTCCGTGGGACGTTCTGGGTCCAGCAGGCTTGTTCAAAGCTTGCTCCGCTCTGCCGGTCCACAGTGCAGACAGCCAGTCGTCACCTCGCTTTGCTTCACTCGCCAGCAGCCGAGTCTGGGCAGCGAAGCAGCGAGTGAGATATCAACCCGACCTGCTCGCTATCGAAACTTGTAGATGAAGATTCAGGCTGACGGTGAAACACATGTTAACGAGCAAACAAACCATTGTGTGTGTGTGTGTGTGTGTGTGTGTAAGTGGTAGTTCGGCATTTACACAAACCCCCTTACAAAAATCTACTATAAGTAGATTAAACTGAACTAGCACGAGAAAAATAAATAAATAAAATAAACAAAAAAAACATACATGTAGGAACGCCTAACGTTCACTACACAAGGAACGACTCAGGAGGTCAGCTCCAACATTGTCACGGCCGAAAATATGAACCAACTGGAAGGGATAGTTCTGCAGTTGAAGAGCCCACCTCATAAGTCTGTCATTTGAGCACTTCGACTGGTGAAGATTTATCAGTGGCTTATGGTCAGTCTCTAGAATAAACTCTTTACCTCGGAGATAGAAGTCAAACTTTGAGATCCCGAACACGATGGAAAGGGCTTCTTTCTAGATGGTAGCGTACTTGCGTTCGCGGTCCAGCAGCTTCCGACTAGCATATGCCTCTGGATGAGGGGTTCCATCATAATACTGCAGCAGAACGGCCCCCAACCCGAAGTTCGATGCATCTGTCCTAAGAACCAACGGCATGACAGCGTTAGGTAATCGTAAGACTGGCTTTGACGACAGGGCGTCCTTTAGCTGCTCAAACCTCATTAACAAGTCCTCACTCCACTGCAGTGGCTCTCTTTGGAATTTCCGGAGAAGGTCGGAGAGAGGACCAGTTAACTCGGACGCCATGGGGATGAAGCATCGGTAAAAGGATACCATCCCGAGGAAGCAGCGTAGACTCTTCTTGGTGGTCAGAGGCTTGATCTCCTTCAGGGCCTCAGTCTTGTCCTGCATGGGTCGCAGGTGGTCCCCATCAAGTACAAAGCCCAAGTACTGGATAAAAGGGAAACCAAACCTACACTTAGATGGTCTAGTTGTAAGGCCGTGATGACGGAGGCGTTCAAGGACAGATGTTAGGGCAGTTACGTGCCTGGGCCAATCTGATGAGTAAATAAAGATATTATCAAAATAAAAAGAGATGTTGGGCAAATCTGCAAGAACAGTCCTCATGAGGCGAATGTAGGTAGAACAGGCAGTAACGAGACCAAAGGGAAGATGACAGAACTCCATCAAGCCCCGGTGGGTAGAGAAAGCGGTGAGAGTCTTGGCACGATCAGTTAAGGGGATCTGGTAGTACGCCTTACACAAGTCAAGTTCTGAAAAATATTGGCTCCGACAAACTTACACAAATCCTCTTCCACAGAGCAGGTGAGCTCGGCGTCAAACACTGTGACAGAGTTAAGCTGCCGGAAGTCAATGGCCATCCGGTAGCTACCGTCAGGCTTGCGTACCATAAACACATGAGAGCGATGTGGCGAAGACGATGGCTGGATGACTCCAAGTTGGAGGAGGTTGTCAACTTCTTCAAAGTAGTGACGAAGGTGGATGGGCACAGGGTAGTTCCTAGAGGAGACCCTGCCGGTGGTGGTCAAGACGATGTCATGTTGCAGGGTGTTGGTGCAACTGGGAGACTCTGAAAAGACATCGCTGAACTCTGACAGGAGGTCTTCAAGTGATGCTCGTTGGTTCCACTCCAGCGATTCGTTGACGTCCAGTACCGGGTTGAGGGCAGAGAAAGAAGTCGAACAGGCTGAAAGACAAGGGACAAGGTTGTCAAGATCCTCTGCTTCCAAGGGTCCTGCTGATGAACAGGCATCTTCCACGGTGAAGGTGTCGTCCATAACATAGGCAAGGTTGATCTGCGCTCGGCGATGATATTTCTTCAAAAGTTTGGCGTGGTACAGCTTAGGCCCCATAGGGTCGTCAATCAGGTAATCCACCTTATTGCGTCTTTCCCAGACTTTCAAGGGGCCACACCAGGAAACAAGCAACTTCTTATTGTCAGGGAGGAGTACTAGAACTTCATCGTCAGGCTTGAAATGACGATCTTGGGATCGAAGGTCAAAATAAGACTTATACCGAAAAATACTCACATCGGCTTTCCGGGCGGCGAGTTGGGCACACTTTGTCAGCTTCTCCCTTAGCTCAATGACGTATTCCAGGCTTGTTCGCTCTTCCTCCTCCAGGTCACGGTCTTCCCACAAGTCTCTTAGGACAGTTAGTGGCCCCCTTACAGTGCGTCCATACAAAAGATCAAACGCCGAGAAGCCGGTGCGGCCGCTCGGCAATTCCCTGAGGGCAAACAGAGCAGGGATGAGGTATCGATGCCACTCTCTAGGTTTCTCATTGCAGAGCTTTCGTAGAACAGCTTTGAGAGGCCCGTGCAGCCTCTCCACTCGTCCATTACCACTCGGATGAAAAGGGGTAGTGAACTGAGGTTTCACTCCGAGAAGCTTGTGAAGCTCTGCCATAAGGTGTGATGTAAACTGGGTGCATCTGTCGCTAAGGATTTCCCGGGGAATTCCGACCCTGGAAAATATGGTTAGGAGAGCTTCAGCAACAGAAACAGAGTCGACATCCTTGAGAGGGATAGCTTCAGGATAACCAGTGGCGAAGTCAATCAGAGTCAGAACATACCTACACCATTCTGAAGACGGGGGAGAAAGAGGGACCACCAAATCCACAGCAACTCTTGAGAAGGGTTCGGTGAAAACAGGTAATGGTTGGAGAGGGACAGGTTTGACCCGGCCCTTGGAAGATTTACGCTGGCACACATCACATGACCGACAATAGTCACGAATGTCGGCTCCCATGCCAGGCCAGAAGAAGTTTTCGCTCACCTTCATCTCAGTTTTCCGATGTGAGAAGTGACCGGCGAGTGGACTCTCGTAGGAGACTTGAAGCACTATCGGTCGACAATCGGAGGGGAGCACTAAAGTCCGAGTATCGACCTTACCGGGCTGGCTGGAGGCGATACAGTCCCTATAATTATAAGAGTCCATCCGTCCAGGAGAATCTGTAAGACGCTCCATTCCTGGCTACCTCGGGCAGTCTGGTAGTAGCCTTAGCCCGTACAGTAACGAGAGAGGGACACGTTTCCTGCAAACGGGCAAATTCTGCTGGTGTTACCTTATGGTTGTAGGTTGGGGAACACAAGTGGATGCAGTCGTCTTGCCCGGGTAGCAGCTGAGCGAGTCTGAGCAGTACAGGCTGTCTCAAAATCGGCAGAAGAAGCGGTGTTCTGAAGTATGGGAGGTGGATCTTCCAAAGTAGGAGTGACATGGAGCGAGGAACGATCACCTTCTGCAGTACAAGAGATAGAAGGTATCACATTAGAATTGGACGACCGTGCAGGGTCATTAGGCTTACGGGCTCCAGGAATGTCACCAATCAGGGCAGTTGCAAACTTTATCGGAGCACGGATGGCCTCAGCCCAGCCATCATAATACGGGCACTTTAAATAACACCTCACGACAGGGAAGGTGTCAGGCCGGCCCAAGTAGTCATATACAGTTTCCTTGCGGCATTGGGTCGTGTCCGCATCGGGTAATGCCTCCTCAGAAACGATGAGGCTGGAGCATCCGGTGTCTCGGATGATGGTCGACGTCCAGGCCCCGTTGATAGTTCCCGACACACAGTAGTTTGAGAGTTGGCGTGTCTCCCAATAAAACCCTACCTTAACGGTTGATGAAGGCTCGTCCTTGAAGGCGCTAGGGTTTTTAGGGCATTTGGGTCGAATGTGGCCTATTTCCCCGCAGTGATGGCACTTCACGACAGAAGCAGGTCCTTTGGTGGCTTGGAGGATGGAGTCTGAGGGAGTTTCCTTCTTGTTGGATTTCTTGTGTGTAGCTGACGACTGGCAGGCCCTCGGGTAAGAGTGACGAGCAGAGGACCAGTCGTCGGCCCGCTGAACGGCGGCAGCCAAGGTGTTTACACCCCGCTCCTTGATGAAGATTCGAAGATCTGGTGTAAGAGAGGAAATAAATTGGTCTAGAAACATCAAATCTCTAAGAGAGGTATAAGTGGGATCGATGTTACAAGCTTCCAGCCACTAGTCGAAGGAGCGCCCAAGCTGAATGCCGAATTGCTCAAAGGTTTCTCCGGGCTGGATCTTGGTTGACCGGAAGTCCATCCTGAAGCCGTCAGGAGTCTTGCAGAAACTCTTCAGCAGGCATTTCTTCAGCAGAGTGTAGTCAGCCACAATCGCAGGAGAAAGAGAAGTATAAATCCTAGCTGCCTTTCCGGACAATAAAGCTCCTAATCTCACAGCATAGGCCTCCTTATCCACCTTTAGAAGTTCCACGATCCTTTCAAATCTGGTTAGGTAGGAAGCGAAATCATCCCCATCTTGGTATGCAGGCAAACGAGGCCGATCAACATACTCACCGACAAGAGAAGGAGATGCAGGCTTACTGGAGGCGTCGATCCGGGCCCGCTCGAGGTCTTTCTCGGCTTGTAGCTTTGCCAACTCGAACTATCGTTCCCGTTTCCGTTCTTCCATTTCATCTTGCCGCTTCCGTTCTTCCACTTCATCTTGCCGCTTTCGTTCTCCTCTTTCCAAGGCACGTTCTTCTCTCTCCGCCGTTTGCTGGGCCAACACATAACGACCGACTTCAGGTCCATCGAGACCTAGTGCCAGGGCCTGGGTTTTGAGCTCCTCGAAGCTGGCCATTCGGGAAAGAGACTGAATTAACGACAGTTAAGTAGAGAGCCACCACCACACAAACAAACACCCAATACCACAAAACACAGTAACCGGGAGGACTAACTCCCAGGACAGGACAAATCAGCAAAAGGCATAACAATGCAGTTGCACAAAACACACAGAGCAGCTTAAAGCTGGTGACTGAAAATAACCCTGGGGAATAACAACCACCAGGCGGCAGCGTGGCTCTACGAAACTCACTTCTGGGCCTGAGGCGAGTTAGCTGACATGGAGGTAAACAAGAGGATGGAGGAAGAGGAGAAGGAGGAGGAGGAGGAGGAGGAGGAGGAGGAGGAGGAGGAGGAGGAGGAGGAGGAGGAGGAGGAGGAGGAGGAGGAGTGAAGGGAGCAGAAGGGAGGAGGAGGAGGAGGAGGAGGAGGAGGAGGAGGAGGAGGAGGAGGAGGAGGGATTCAAAAGAATACAGAGGAGGGCCAAGCAGTAACAGACCTTTCGATCCTTTCAAGGTTGCTTGGTAACTACTGCTAACTATTTAAAGGGAAGAGAGACAGGACAGTAAAGGAGAAGGATCCTCTCCACTCACCACTCTCTCCAGCTTTTGCTGGCATGGGAAATAGTTTGGAAAAATACCATGCAGTATGGAAAAACTGACATGGAATTTTCACAGGATAGGATGAAAGGAAATTCTGTTGTTTACCCATGATGAGCTCTCTATGTCTATCTCAAAAGAAAAGAGACACAGAAGAAAGCTTGTTGGGGGTTAGCTTTTAAAATATTTATGAATTTTGTTTTTGAATGATGGAATGCAATTGCTGTTTACAAAAGGCAGCTTATTTCAGCTCTTAACAATTCGATTAAAGGAGTAGGAGGTTGGAAACCGGCAATAATGTCACGCTACCATTAAAAAATTGAAGTTTTCCCCTGAGATGTAGAAAATTAGGAGGAGGGAAGGTGTGGGTAGACAGGGATGTGTGGATACCTGACAAAATAGAGAGATAGATAAAGAAAGCGAGCACGTGTTGTAGGTGTGAAATTATTATTATTAAATTATGATTAATACAATTGATACAACAATGCTTGAAATACAAGATACATGTGCACTCGACGTGTGTGCGGATGGCAGGTGTGAAATCACCAGCTTGTGAAAATAATTGGGTCTGTGATGTTTGTGCAAATAAAATTAAGGGTATATTAAGTGTGTTTCATGAAATCAAGGTGATGAAAAACGAGATGTAAGGGATTAAAAAAACTATTATAGAAAACGATGTCGATTATAAAAATCCACCAAATAACACCAATCTAACATATAAATGGTGATGGTGGGATACACTTAAACAATTTATGTTGATGAAGCTACCCCTAAGGCCAATATAAAATGGCCCAAAAGCTTTTCCCCTCGTACCTAACTACATTGCTAGCTGGAATTACTATCGTCCGCTCAGACTTCATAGCTGACAAACCTAGAAGACCATCCGAAGGCAGCCCAAAGTTTGAAGCTTCGTAAAAATTCAAACGCATAGTAGCAGTACCTTTACCCAAGTTAACAGGGAGGCAAACATTTCCCAGTATTTCCAGTGGGTCATTAATAACTCACCAGGACCTCTTGAGCGCCTGCTACTCCTGAGCCAGCCATGCAGTACTCACCGCCCTTCTCAATTTTTGTTTTCAACTTCATGGAAAATTCATGTAACCTTTCCGTATGTTTATACTCTAGAGACCTGGTATTTCTGCGATACTTCTCATTGAGTAATCCTTTGTAAAAGATGAATTCCATGAACTTTTGATGTTTTTTTTTCAGGGAGATGTTATCCCTATTAACCCATCCATTATTTTTTTAGGTAATGGGTAAAATCTGTGGATATTTGATTCGCTTCTACTTGAGCCTCCAAGCTCAAGGAAATAATTGTGAAGGATGACTCGCCGTGGTTTAGTGATGAAATTTTGAGAAAAAAAAAAAAAATATGGCGTAAACAACAGACAAACCAACGAAGGAAGGACTACAATCGGGCGAGATATTATGAAAAGAGACTTATCACTGTGAAAAAGTGAACACTTTATAGAGACAAAACTACACAAGAAAGCCCCAATCTTAATCATTACAAGGTGCTAGATATTCTGCCTGGTAGTAAAAAGAAATATTGGCTTCTGGATGGCTACTCTGATGGTGAACTAGCAAGTTGTGTTTCTTGGACTATTTTGACAATAAGATTAAGAGAATTACTGGAACGTTCACTAATACTCAAGCTGAAATAATAGATAATATCCAAGTGCCTGTAGAGGAATTAAGTTCATTTCGTGAAGTTAATAAATCTGAAGTGAAAAATGTTATAAAGAGTGCTAAGTATACATATTGCGCTAATGACCCTGTGCCCGTGGGTTTGATTGCTGGAGGTAAATTTTTGGATAGACTGGTGACTGCAATTACCTGTATGGTGAATTTGGAGATTTCAAAAGATGTTTTTTCCGAATTCTGAAAAGAAAGCTATAGTCAAACCAATACCAAAAGGTATTGTAGATCCCCAGTGTCTGAGTTCATTTCGTCCGATATCAAACCTAACATTCCAGTCAAAGGTACATGGAAGTGTTCTTCTACAACAACTAAATAATCCCCTGAACATGGCTGAAGCTATTCCGGATGGTCAGTCTGCTTATCGTTGTTAATACTCTACTGAAACTGCGTTGTGTACTATGGTGAGTGATATGCGTGGACTTTTAGATGAGGGGAAGTGCGGACTGTTCTCAATGCTCGACCCACGTCCTACGTTCGACACTGTAGCACACAGTATCCTATTACATGATTGTGAAACATTGGCATAGAGGGTTCTACTCTAGCAAATTTACGAAGATATCTTGAAGGTGGAGCCTATTGTGTCCAAATAGGTGATGAGTTTTCTGATTCGAGACCATTGAAAGGGGTGTTCCCCAGGGTAGTGTGATGGGTACAGACTTGTTCAATGTCTGTACGGCATATTTCTCTGCGGTGCTGGAAAGACATAGACTTAAATCCAAACAATTTGCTGACGAGACTCAGTTTTTTTCTGTCGTTGACGAATGTACAAGAGGTGGAGGAGCGATTGAATGCGGTGATGTTGGATATTAGACAGTGGTCAAATCCGAGAAAATTGAAACTAAATAAGGATAGAACTGCGTGTTTATTTGTTGGCCGTGAGCTTGACCGGGAAAAATTAACGTTCAGTCCTTGAGTGTGAATAATTCGGACATTAAAGTGGGTGATCAGGTGAAGAGCCTTGGTGTACTATTGGATACTGAATTGCTTATGAAAGAACAAATAAATCAAATAAAAGTGGCTGGCTATCATCTGGTGAACATATCTTTTATAAGGAAATAGTTGGATGAAGACTCCATAAAGAAAATAATTAACAATCACGCTTACTAGAATAAACAAAGAAGACCTGATCGAGGGTATTCTGGCGATATCTAATGTAAATGAGGGTTTTACTTACGGTTTGATGGAGCGACTGGACGAACTTGCCTCAGATGGCAAAGAGTTAACAAAAGCTGTTGTTGCACCCGATACCCATATAAATAAGAGGTTTGATGAGCTGCAAGCTCAAATTGACAAACATGCTGAGATTCTGGCCAACAAATAACTGGATAGAAAGGCAAAGGAAAACAGCCTGATCGTCATCGGAGTTCCCGATGAAAACTAGAGCCTAGATGGGGTAATAACAGTAGAGAGAAAAAAAAACTGGAGAAAATTAGGTCCAAGGTTTGGGGTCCATGTAGATATGCAGTCACACCGGAAGCTGGGTAGGAGAGACAATAAAAACTCCTGACGAGCAATACTGGTGACAATGGTCGGAAAAAGCATAAGGGACAAGATCTTTGAGACAACAAATCAGCTAAAGAAGGAGGTAACTACATCAAGAAAGACATCCATCCCAACATCAGAAAGGAATGGAAGCTGCTCTACGAGTCAGAGAGGGCAGAAAAGCAACGTCCCGAGAACGCCGAATGTGTGGTGCAGCTGGGTGTTTGGGAGAGAAAATTGTATCGGGACGCAGTAGTGATCGGCTCCTGGAATCTTCAGTCTTTTTAGATGGACCACAGCAAGCAAGTTTTCTAAGTATATTATCATGGAACATTAGTGGTATAAAAAAAAAATTATTATAATATGCTAGAGAAAAACAATTTTACTAATCTTCTGTATAAATATGACATAATAAGTTTTGAATGAAGTAAAGACACATTTATTTGTCCTTCCCAGGCTATATTTAATATAGAAGTAATGAAGGTACAGCGTTGCAAGTAAAACAAATATGTATCTAGGTTCATCAAGAAAATAGAGACGAAAGTAGAAGAGGAAATTTGGCTTCAATTTTAGTTTGCGCAAAGATGTTTACGTTTGCTTTCTGGTATCTACCATCACCTGATTCCCTTTATTAATCTCATGAATCCTTCTCAAGTATTCAAGATAAAATATTGGCAAGTTACCCATGGAAGGAAAATTTTCTTATCAGAGATAGAACACAAGGTTCGGTTGATCTGTCCGAAACTTACGGAGGTTTCCTGGTTTAATGGATCATGAGTTTTCCTACACACGTATACTTGATTATGTCATATTCCTGAATGATAACGCTTTTATTCTCGCAGAAACATGTCAAGAGTATTAGATAACCTCAACACACCTAAAAACCATTTTATGAGTAATAAGACATAGAGAAAAGGTACAAAATGGACATCAGAGTTAGATGTGTGTGTGTGTTGAGCCCCGCGATGGTGAGCAGGGTTAATGGGTTCTCAGTGATTAGCGACAAGTCTTTATAGTCTAAACACGCCCCTTTGATTCTAAAACTCTCACTGCTTAACGTCAATGTGGAGAACCTGCTCCTTCGTGCCCAACGTCTGGGGGAACATACGTATGATGTGTTTGCCAAGAATTAAAGCTAGTGTCCAGCCAGTTAATATCAAAACTGTTAATGAAGAAGTATTACTGAATAATCTGAATACTATGGATGTAGATGTGACAAACATTGATGACACTGTAAAAAAAATCATAGAAACATTATATGAGTGTGCTAAGGTTAGTAGGCGAGAGGCACAGGTACAGACTGTAAATGCTACTTTAGGGAGATGGGAGATGGTGGTGGAAAACAACAATGATTTGGATGTTTGGAGTGGTATAGACTGGAAGGGTGAATACGAGAATGTTCATAAGTCAGATGCCAAGCTAACAACTAAGCAATTTAAAGAGTACATAAAAAGCAGGCAGCTTCAACCCGTCTACCGATGTGAGACTTGATCCTGATAGGTTTACTTCAGATGTAATGATACCTTTTCTAGAAGAATCCATTACGAGATTAGAAGTTAAACAACAAATAAAGAAATTAAAATCTGACAGGACCATTGGACCTGATGGCTTATCTTAAACTATTACCCGGGCAGTAGCTTGTATTATTTGCACATTTTCAACGTAATGTTTTATGCTAAAGTTTATCCAAAGGAATGGTCAAGAGCCAAGATATGTACTATTTTTAAAAAAGGTAACAAAAAATATGTCAGAAACTACAGAAGAAATGGTATTATCAACAGTATGGCTAGATTGTATGACATGGTACTGTGTTCACGCTGGAAGCTTTGGTTTAAGCCTTTTAGAAAGCAGACTGGTGCCCAGGAGAAGAGAGGGTGCCTAGAACACACCATGTCTTTACGATTGCTGTGTGATATGGCCAGATGGAATAGAAGATTAAAACTTTTTGTTACATTTTTTTATACATTTACATTTTTGTTACATTTGCCTCCTGCTGGGAGTTACTCGGTATAGGAAGGGAGCCTGCATGGGGACTCGCGAGACGTGAGCGCCAGGGGTGGCGCCGTAGGGTAGGCGAGGCAACGCGCCCCCCGGCGTATGCCCCCCATGATTGATTGTTACATTTAAAAGGCCACATGTGCTTAAATTTGTTTTTTTTTTTCACCAAGAAAAATAATGGAATACCTTACCTGGTGAAAAAAACATTTTTTTGAAGATGTACTCATGTCAACACTGTTATATGGGTGCGAGTCATGCATTGGAGAGGATATGAAACCAATGGCTAAGTTATATCATTGGTGTCTCAAACAGCTACTAGGTGTAAGAAAATGTACATGCAATGACGTTTGTTATGCAGAGTCAAGGTATCCTCCTTTAAAAGACCTTATTAAAACTAAACAGCACACGTTTTATTGAATAATTTTTTTGTATTGAATTTTGTAAAGGATAATAATACAGTGACAGGAAAAGCGGTGCTAGAATTTATAAACAACGGTGTAAAGGATCTAAGTGTTGTCATGGAAAGTGTAAGATCAAGTATCACAAAGTGACTCTTCCAGACGTGTAATATACAGAGACGTTAACCCGAACATCGTCGTTCACAACATTTATAAAAGCAAACGCCTAATTAATGAAAACTATAGGCTGTCTTTTACAAATTTTCGCGTCAGTAGTCACTCCTTAATGTGCGAGACGGGAAGATGGAACAGGAGCGGTCACGATCGCCAGGCGTTGGAAGAGCGCCAATGTGGATGTGGCGATATATAAACAGAAAGACATGTATTTGAGGAATGTATATGGACTAAACACATAATTTCTCGACATTGGAGAATTTATTTGATGTCAATTGTTAACCGGATTGGACATACAAAATAATTCACAAAGTCTTGTCAACTATCTAAGATCACACGCTGAATAATGATTGTATAAATATCATTTGACTGCAGTTCTTTATATATATATATATATATATATATATATATATATATATATATATATATATATATATATATATATATATATATATATATATATATCATGGGGGCCATACGCCGGGGGGCGCGTTGCCTCGCCTACCCTACGGCACCACTCCTGGCGGTCACGCCTCGAGAGTCTCCATGCAGGCTCCCTTCCTGTACCGAGTAACTCCCAGCAGGAGTAATAGACTTGCCGCAGCCAAGAGTTCTGTGGGCGTTCCCTAGGCCTCCTGCAAGTTGGATTAACCCTTACGGAAACAACCCGACAAGCAGGGTCGGCTTCAAGGTATCGCGCTATATGCCCATATAGCCGCAGTTGGCGCTGACGGACTATGCTAGTAATAGGCCTCGAATCGGTCTCGTGGAACAATCGCTGATTTGACACAAAGTCATACCAGCGGTATCCCATGATCCTGCGAAGGCATCTAGTACCAAAGACATCAATTCGCCTCTTCACGTCGGTGTTCAGTGTTCATGTCTCACAACCATAGAGTAAGACAGGGATCACCAGCGACTTGAAGATCCGAATCTTTGTCCGTCTGCACAGGTATCGACAACGCCAAATATTTGTGTTGAGCGAACCCATAACGCCGTGGGCCAGGCCAATCCGCCGTGTGACTTCTTGGCTCGACCAACCATCGTTATGTACTACACTACCAAGGTATGTGAAATTTTTCAAGATCTCAATGTCCTCGCCACACGCATTGACAAACTGTACTGTTTTATCCAGCACTCCTCCAAACACCTGGACCTTGGTCTTGGCCCAGGAAACCGTAAGTCTCAAGGTATTCACCTCCTCGTGCAGTGCCTCTAGAGCCATTACCAAAACCTCCAGTGACTCAGCGAAGATTCCTGCATCATCAGTAAAACCAAGATCTGTAATTTTAGTGTTGCCGACAGATGCTCCATAATGACTTTGTTCCACAACTCTGCCTAGTACCCAATCCATGCATGTGTTGAAAAGTGATGGAGCAAGCCCACAGCCCTGCCTCACACGTGTATTCACAGGGAAGAGGCTGAACACGCCTCCTCCACACTTCACAGCACTTACAGTCCCGGAGTACAGGCCAGTTAATATACCAATAATCGTTGCAGGAATCCCACGGAGACGCATAAGATCCCAGAGTGTCTCTCGATGCACTGAGTCAAATGCCTTCTTGAGATCGACGTAGGCTGCAAGCATTCCCTGTTGAAACTCACGTCGGCGCTCCACCAGTACGCGAAGCGCTGGGAAACTGTCAGTTGTTGACTAACCGGGCGTGAACCCTGACTGTTCAGGTCTCTGATGCTTCAGCAGGTGAGTGCGGATGGGTAAGCACCCTGCCTGGTACGCTGAGCAGCGTTACTCCACGGTAGTTGCTGCAGTCTTGACGGTCCCCTTTCCCCTTCCAGATAGGGACGACCAACCCTTTCTTCCAGTCAGAGAGATATGTACCTGAATGCCATACAGCAGTCAAGACAGCATGCAACCCATGGATCATGGCTTCACCCCCAGCTTTGAGCAGCTCCACACTGATGTTGAAGATGCCAGCTGCCTTTCCACCCCTCAACTTTGCCACAGCCTCTTTGACATCGCCAATGGAGGGTGCAGTTTCGTCAGTGGGTGGATCAGCATCCAGCGTCTGTAATCCTGCAGTCTGGAGCTGTCCGCTTGGAGGATCCACCGTGAACAACTGCTCAAAGTACTCAGCCCAACGAGCCATCTGCCCATCTGCGTCCGATACGAGGTAACCTTCTGGTATTCGGATAGCACTCACCTGAGAAGTAGACTTGGAGCGGAGTTTCTTCAGAGCTCGATAGGCAGGTCTGAGGTTATTAGGATTTAATGACACTCGACATCCTCAGCGAGACCCCTGACGTACCTCTCCTTGTCTCTTCTCAGAAGAGTTCTACTCCTATGTGACAGAGCCCTGTACTGGACATGGGCCCCAGCAAGTCTGGCAGCGCGGGTCTCCTCAATACTTTCCAGCGTCTCTACCGAGGTGAAGCCACTCCGTGACCTCGGGCGCTCCCCGATGCATTCCTTGGCAGCCTCAAGAGTCTCACGTTTGAAGGTATCCCATAGCTCTTCAGCTTCCTCAAGGGTGTCGAGCACTCCAAACCGATTGGAGACTGTCACTGCATACTCTTGTGCACATGTCAAGCCTTTCAGCTTCTCAAGATGAAACACAGTGTGGTTGCGTCTTGGAGGCTTTCTGGACTTGATATGAAGCATGGGTGAAGCAAAAACAAGCCTGTGATCGATCGCAAAGAACTCGGCACTCCGAAAACCCCTGCAGTTTTGGAGGATTCTCCAACGAGTACTGACAAAGATATGATCGATCTCCTACGTTACCCATCCGGCATCGCTATACCAAGTCCAGCGGTGCAGCGCTGGTCTCTCATACCAGAAACCCGCAATTCTCAGCCTTCTGGATCTTGCAAAATTCAGAAGGAAAAAGATGTTGTCATTCCTGGTACCAGAACCATTGGGATCAACACATATTTCATAGCCAGCCCTTTCGGTGCCAGTGACAGCATTAAAGTCGCCCAGGACAATGAGTGCATCACGACTGGGACACTGGTCCAGTATAGAGTCGAGTTTGGCGTAGAACGTCTCCTTCTCTTCAGTTTCACATACCTCGGTAGGAGCATATACACCAACAACAGACATGAAGTCTAAACTGTGCTTCATCCTTAATCGCATTATACGCTCATCAACCGGAGTAACCTCTACAACAGACGGCTGCAG
>CM035206.1:3430015-3453708 GCA_020233015.1 Callinectes sapidus | reverse complement strand
GTGTGTGTGTGTGTGTGTGTGTGTGTGTGTGTGTGTGTGATTCTGGTGGTGATAAAAGATAAAAGGCATACATAGATCATGCCTGAGATATGAGATAATGAGTTCCACACCATAGGTTAGTTATTATACAACTGTACAAACAGTGATTCAGTATGTACACAAACATGAAAAATATCATTCAGAAACCACACACACACACACACATACACACACACACACACACACACACACACACACACACACACACACACACACACTTAAAAACTAAATCGTAGCCTTCTACACCAAAGTGATATGGCGCCACTAAAAATCTAAAAATACGAAATACAACAATTACAGATTTCAATATTTGTATAAAAAAAAAGTATATTGTTGTAGGACGAATATACGATGCCAAGCGATGTTAACTCTCTAATTTCAACATGTATGGGTAACATGGCATGAGTCATACATACACAAAATCCCTATCAAACTGCATGAACAACATAGCTTACGTTCTACTATTTCTAACATTTCACATAATGTTTCATCCATAGACACATCATCATGTCAACATATTCAGCCATAAATTTCATGATTCATCCATAAATACATCACCATGACAGCATATTCAGTCATAAATTTTAAACCCGCAAATATTTCCAAACCCGTTGATTCACTCACAGACCAATGTAAACATAATTCCCATGCATAATATATTATTCAACACATAACTTACTTCATTGGCCTACAGCATATTCGTCCTAGCCACAGCATATCCCACAGTATCAGGTATCCAACAATAGACGTTGGCCATGAGTACCCAGGTGGCACCACCTATCAAAACCCAAACCCAAACACTGTACCTAGGCAGCCACTCATCCCCCGATCACAAGTAAATTTACAATGACAAACTACAATACCCAAATATCTCACAGTTGATGATTCAACACCTACACTTCTCAAACCCAAATATATAGGTACTTACTTCACTGGCAATAAGGCAGTGCCAAGTATAACCGGCATATAAATTCTTGTTAGCGTGCCAATCACCACCACCTCCCAGCTGAACCGGCGCACAGCAGCACACCTCTAATACACCAATTCCCTGTGCCACTTGTAAAAACACAAACATCAGATACATGACACAATAATCCAGGGCAGGGAGGTGGTGGCGATGAAGTAAACACTGGAGCCCAACTGACCCCTCACAATGGCTACCCCCTCCCATGAAGGCAGTGACGTGACTGACTGCCGTCACGCTAGGAAAAGACATACAACAAGCGCATTGACCAAAACAAACTATGTGCCACACAAAACATATCATGTATGATACACTCCCGCCCCTATGTCAGTTATTACAAAAGATTACTGTTCCTCAACAGGGAGAAGCACAACAAGTCTGTGGACGGATGTATTCATAGTTTTGTATTTAGTACCATGATACTTTTCTCCAGGTTTACAAATTTTGTATCTGCGCTTCACTTCTCTAATCATACCATCTCTACTCTGTCCAATATTTGCTACCTGTGCTAATTTCCACTTTCCTCTTCCTGGGTTAGGATCTTGTACAAGTACAATGTCCCCTATTCCTCCATTTCTCTTTTCAACATGCCATTTTTGTCTGATCAACAATGTGAGAAAGTAGTCCCTGTGCCACCTTTTCTAAAAAGAGCTAACAACAGATTGAATAAAGTCTAAACTCCTCCCAGAATCTTCGTCAGGGACAAATAATCCAGTGGCAACTCGTGAATTGCTGTGTCCTAGTAGCAAATCATTAGGGCACAGGTACATACTAAGCTCTATACTATACCCTGGTTTGATGCCAATCGGTCTGTTATTCAATAAGTTTGCTACCTCATACATTATGGTCTGAAGTTCACCGAAGGTTAGAATGCTGTCTCCCACTGATTTAATGAGACCATTTTTCACCAGCCTCATAAAACTCTCACAAGCACCGTTCAACCAGGGAGCATCACTGGAATTGAACCCCACTTCACACCCTTGTCACTACCAAATTTTGAAATTATGTTAAAGTCAAACTCTCTACTGGCATCCGTTAGCTCAGGGGAGGCCAACCTTTTGTGAGATATGATCTACTTTTCTACAGTTACCCAGATGCGATCTACCAGCCTAAAACTCGAACATATTCCATAGCATAAATATAACTAAGTAAGAGTGTAACATCTTACTCCCACTCGAGGTATGAGAGAGAGAGAGAGAGAGAGAGAGAGAGAGAGAGAGAGAGAGAGAGAGAGAGAGAGAGAGAGAGAGAGAGAGAGAGAGAGAGAGAGAGAGAGAGAGCATTTTTTACCGTAACTGGTACACTGCTACAATTATGATAGAATTGTTAAAGTACAATTACAAAGTACAAACATACATTATTAATGAGATGATTGGCACTGCATGCTGTCTGCTAACTTGGTGTGGTTAGGGTTGTAGTTGGTGATTGCTAGCTTTAAGCAGGCATCCAGGTGTTCATCTGACAGTGTTGATCGGTATTTGGATTTTATGTATTTCAGGTGTGAAAATGTTGATTCACAGAGGTAGGTTGAACCAAAAAAAGCTGTTAGGTACATGGAACATTTTCTGACATTAGGATACTTCTCTTCATTGAGAAGGTTCCAGAAACTGCCTCCTGTTCCCATGGATTTTATCTAAATATCATTTTGCAGTTTCAAAATCTCATTTTCAACTTCAGATGTTTCCATGTTAAATAATGTGGCCATTCTAGATGCAATATCATCAAAATCTGTGTCTTTGCCAAAGGGAAAACACATGTATGTTGGAATGGGTTCCATTGCTGCTATATCTTGAAAACGTCTGTCAAAATCTGAGACAAGGTTTTGTACCTGTTCAGTATAGCGACCACTGTTAAGTTGATCACATTGTTTACCTTGATTTTCAAGTTCTGACAACATATTTCTGAAATTTCTCAGTGTATGTTGCTGTAGCTGTGAAGACACTACTTTTAGTTTCTGCTTGAATGCTGTCACAGCACTAATCATGTCAACTATAGTTTTATCTTTTCCTTGCAAATCTAAGTTCAATTCATTCAACATACCACTTATGTCTACTAAGAATGCTAAATCCAGCAACCATTCTTCATTGACAATGTGGGGGTGATGATAAGGCCGACCTTTTGAAGCCCAAAACACTTTTATTTCAGGCAGCAAATCTCTGAATCTTTGGAAAAATTTACCTCTGCTTAACCACCTGATATTTGTATGCAACAACAGATCAGAGTGTTCTGCTTCTCTTTCTTGTAACTGGCTTCGAAACAGGCGCCTCTGAAGACTTCTGGCCCGAATTGAATTCACAATCTTAAAAGAAATATCCATGACTTCTGTCATATTTAAAATTTTACCACAAAGTGCTTGTTGATGAATGACACAATCATAATTAAAGAAGTCAGGAAATCTATCATCACCCCTGCAAAGGGCAATGAGCCCACCGGTTCGACCAGTCATCGCAGTTGCCTCCATCAGTTGTCATTGATACGAGCTTGTTTACTGGCAACTGTGTCCTATTGACAAAATCACTGAAAGTTTGAAAAAGGTCCTCACCTCGGGTTTTTCCTCTTAATGGTAGAATCTTTAGCAGTTCCTCCTTTGTGCTCAGATCTTCGAACACCATTCTAATGAAAATGCACAGTTGTGATGTATCAATCATGTTAGTAGTTTCATCAAACTGCAATGAAAAGAAGACACACTCACGTATGTCCTTGTTCAGTTGTTCACCCAAATCGTCAGCCATAAATTCACAGCGCCTCAGAACAGTGTTTCTTGATAACTAGACTTCTTTAATGGCAGACATTATTTCAGACTTGTTTTTGAAATTTTCAAACAGTGATTCTGCTGCCTCTAGAAAAGCCTCCTTGAATATTTCTCCATCCTGAAACGTTTTTTTTTTTTTGTGCTTTGCAAGTACTAGGCTCACCTTGATTTTGAAGTTGCTCCTGTAAAAAGGGCTTGTTGTGCTGAATGCTGTGCCTTCAGCTCTCGAATTTTCCTCTTTCGTAGCTCACTTTTGGGAGGAAAATCACTATCATACTTCTTGTCAAAACTTTTGTAATGCCTTTCAAGATTTCCTTTCTTCGTCAGCGCTGGTGATACATGACATATCAGACACACACACTTCGAATTGTTCATTGTAGAAAAATAATCGTCCTCCCACTCACTATGAAAATGGTAAGTTTTGTTTTTTTTAGCACTCGGTCCGACTCCAGCACTACTCATTTTGGTTCAGTTGATGTCTAATAACCTGTTTGAAAACTAAAAGTTTTACGTGAGTGTCAAGCCACTATTACACGGGCGGGTTTTGCTTCAGCGTTAGTCACAGATGGTACTGCTTGACGCTGTTTTTCACAGCAATGAACAACACTTTACAACACTTTATAATTGATGTAATGAAAGGAAACTAAAATAAATGCAGGTTCTACTGTCCTTAATACTGACTATGTGGAATATATCATCGTATTATTACGTGACTATTCCAAGCCACCAGAACATTTCTTTACGAGACACTGATCCCAACACCTCTACCCATCCAAGGTTTGCTGACAACTGAGGAGACTTGCGGGGGAGGGGACAGAGATGCCAATTAATGTTTACGTTAACAATGGTCAAATGATGGTTCACGAGTGTGGACAAGACACCCTAACTCTGATTCAACTTCTTATTTAACATTCATCAGTATTTGTAAACTAACAAAGCACACACTGGCCCTGGATGTAATTTACAAATTTGCAAATCAGGTTGAACAGCAACCACCTACCACCATCCTGCCCGAACGCGTACGGTTCCTGTCCACTGGTCAGTTTCCGCCAATCCCCCCTCCTCCCAAGCCTAAAGACTGCCAGTTCATGATAACACACAGGAGTAGTCTGTCTTTATAAACAATTATATGGTGATCAGACATGTCCATCGTTATGGATATAAGTATAACTTATACATAACATGAAAAAAAGAAAACTATAATGATAGTATCATGAGTGCTAAACTCTAGCTGCATCTCTTCCAGCATATTCAAGTCTTCATGATACTTGGATTATTATATTATCTAGCAGCTAGAGTATTGCAGCTATTTGCATGGTGACTTCTGAAGGAAGAATTATTATCAGGTGCAGTAGTGCGATCGACATAAAACAGACTTGTGATCGACCAGTCGGCCACCCCTGCCTTAGCTCCTTGTTAGCAGCAACCAACTGTGGTCCATTATCTGAATGTAATATACCTGGATATCCTCTAATACTCACAAACCTCCTAAATGTTCCTAAGAATGCCTCAGTACTATAGTTTTCAGCAATTTCAAGGTTACAGCCCTGGTGGTTAGAAGCATATAAATGACCCCAAAACATTTTCCATGTGTCCTCCTTTTCACTCAAAAAAAAAAAATCATGCCAGTCCTTCACACAGGTTTCAGCAAGTGGCTCATCCCAATCAATGGTCTTGTTAACACTTCCTTCCTCCTTTCTCATCATACACCTCATCATCAGCTTAGCTTTTAATGTAACAGGCACCAAGAATCCTAGGGGATCATAAATTGATGATACTTGACGAAGAATCATTCTACGTGTTAAGTTGTTAGGGAAATTACGGAAACACATAGCTTTGGTCATACCAGGGGTAGCATGTGCACCATTGACCTTCCTGGAAAAGTTAATCAGAATCTTGAAACAAAATTATCTTGTACTGGAATTCACAACAACCCTAGTACTTTGGCAGCGTCAATACTAGAAAGATCTCTACCTCCTGGTTGCTGGTTTTCTCCACTGATCACCCATTGCTTCATATGGAAGTTTCCTCTGCTCAAGACAGTCTCAATATCTGAAGTTACAGTACGTGCTTCAACAACATCAGCAGCTGACAATATGATATCGTCCATATATGTATTCTTGCGACACAAGGATATTCATCTTGGTTCATGTCTGTAGTGTATCCTAACGCCATAGTAGCAATAGTGCCACTAGGACGATCACCGAAGGTTACAGTGTTAAGAACATACTGGTCTGGATCTCTTTAACTGTTCACATCTCTCCACAAAAATCTATGCACATGTTGGTCAAGTTTATCTATCTGAATTGAGTGATACATCTTAGAAATGTCCCCAAATTACCCACCTGGTCTTCCCTGAACCTAAACAAAATACCAAGGAGGTTGTTAACATATTAGTCCCTTTAGCCCAGTAGTCATTTAGTCTATGACCCCAAAAGTTACTTGAGGAATCAAAAACAATCCCTACAGGAGTAGAACATGTTTCTGGTTTCAGAACTTCATGATGAGGTATAAAATGTATAGGCCCATCATACCCTTTAATTTCTTCATCTTCCAATGTAACGGCTACGTTTCTCTTTACCATATTCATGATTTCATTTCCATAAGCCTCAGCATATTCAGAGCCCAGCCTATTCAACCTCCTTTTGGTAGACTCTAATCTTGAAATTGTTAGGTAACATTAGAGGATCCTTAACCCATGGGTATGAGACATCCCATCTTTTCTCCCTTTCGTTATAATGCAGTCACCTTTCAATAAAAATAAGTTCAAGCTCCTCTTTAGCAGAAAGGTTCCCATCACCAAGGTTGTTTTTACATAAACCGGAAGTGCATCGTGGGGTGCATTCTGTTCCCATAGTGTCCAACTTGAAGAACCCATCTAAACTCTCCTTAAGGCTATCACTTCCCTCAAATGATAATGAAATCTGATACACGTCAACAACTACCTTGTTCATAGTAGTTGTCAGTTGACTATCATTACTTGACTCCATCTGTCTCTTCCTCTTGATTATTACCATCAAAGAAAGTGATCACATTCTCACATTTTTCCCTCCAAATGTCTAAAAGCACTCACTACTTCACTGTGGATAGCCTCCAAAACATCAAACGGATCACCTTTGGTATGACGATTCATGAACAGGTTAACCTTATGTGTGAATCTACCCCTTGCTGTCCCTCGCTCCTTCTTCAGTGCAGTCTCCTTCACCGGCTCCATGGCTCGAAGTTGGAATGTAGGAAATATACGATGCCAAGTGTTGTTAAATCTTTAATTTCAACCTGCATGGGTAACATGGCTTGAGTCATACAAACACAAAATTCCTATCAAACTGTATGAACAACATAACATACGTTCTACTATTTCTAACATTTAACATAATGTTTCATCCATAGACACATCATCATGTCAACATATTCAGCCATAAATTTCATGTTTCATCCATAGACACATCATCATGACAACATATTCAGTCATAAATCTTAAACCCGCAAATATTTCCAAACCCGTTGATTCACTCACAGATTAATGTAAACATAATTCCCATGCATAATATATTATTCAACACATAACTTACTTCATTGGCCTAGCATATTCGTCCTAGCCACAGCATATCTCACAGTACCAGGTATCCAACAGTAGACTTTGGCCATCACCACCCAGTTGGCGCCACCTATCAAAACCCAAACCCAAACACTGTACCTGGGCAGCCACTCATCACCCGATCACAAGTAAATTTACAATGACAAACTACAATATCCAAATATCTCACAGTTGATGATTCAACACCTACAATTCTCAAACCCAAATAGGAAACATATTGGTACTTACTTCACTGGCCGTCAGGCAGTGCCAAGTACAACCGGCATACAAATCCTTTTTAGCGTACCAGTCACCACCACCTCCCAGTTGAACCGGCACACAGCAGCACACCTCTAACACACCAATTCCCTGTGCCACTTGTCAAAACACAAACACCAGATACATGACACAATAATCCAGGGCATGGAGGTGGTGGCCATGAAGTAAACACTGGAGCCCAACTGACCCCTCACAATGGCTGCCCCCTCCCATGAAGGCAGTGACGTGACTGACTGCCGTCACGCTAGGAAAAGACATACAACAAGCGCATTGACCGAAACAAACTATGTGCCACACAAAACATCCCATTCATAAGAAAATAAATCAGATAATAATAATAAGAAAATAAATCAGATAATCATGAGAAAAACTGCTAAAAGACTATATTTTTACTATTTATTATTCATTAGTTTGATTTGAAGTGAAGAGGTAATGATCCACACTGAACCAAATCACTGTGTCTGACGATGTTCATTAGGTATTCAGAACACTAACCGCATTGACCCAAATATCTGGCTTTTTTTCTCTTACATTGTTCTTCGACTCTCTGTACCATTTCTGTAAGTCTGAAGTTGTTTCCGCTGTTACCATCATAACGTTACCATATCTTATGTTAGTATACTCTACTTCGATCATGTCTACACCTCTCTCTTTTTCCCACAGTGATTTCCTGCCAAACACTATCATTCTTAGTGTAAATATTAATGTATGCGTATAATTTTATTCTTAAATGGGCTATATTTGTTCAAGATATAATATTTATACATAACAAAGTATAAAATGTAAGTTAGGTAATATCTTAAAATAACTTACTAGTTGAACCACAAAGGTTCAGTGGTTTTCATAAATTCTAACTCAGGTAGTCAACATGTTGAACGTCCGACATTTAATTGGTAAAAGATCATTGTATTGCCTTGGGTGACTTTCTCTCCCACTTTCGAAAGGCTCCACAATTGACAACAGTTTTATACCAATGGTATAACAAGTGAATTGTATAATGTCATCATACGACTTCTCTCCCGTGTCCATAAAGTGCGGAGAATCAAGCCAACCTGACTTCGCGCTTTCTTTTTATTTCTTCTATATGTTGTGTAAAATTTCTCGTTGAGCTAAAGGTAATACCTAGGCCCTTTATTCACTGGTGTCTATATGGGAACCATCCAGTGCTGTATATATTTACTCGTACACTATTGTATATGCTCAAATTTGTTGTTATTAAAGAACATTGTTATGATCTACCCATAATCAGAGTGATGTTAGATCGGCTTGTAATTGTTCCACCTCGAATTTCAAAGAGACCTTCTTTAACACCCTGGTGTCATCGGCAAATGAAGTGTGTAACTTAACTGTTTATATCAGTGATACGATTTAGAAAGGTATGAGTCCAAGGACTGATCCAAGCGGCACTTCACTTGTTATGAACGATGGCCGAGATACTACATCACTTGCCAATACACGCTACTTCCTACCAGTGAGAAGAGAGTGCAGCTACATCCCAAGGTTTCTAGTAATACTCATTTGTTTTGTCTTGTTTAGGAAAATGACGTGATCCACGACATGAAAAGCTTTCGCGAAATCATACTATTTTTCTTATATTCCCGCTTTTCTAGAATGGTTTCATAGTGATTAAGTAGTTGTAAAAGACATGAACGTCCACTGCGAAATCCGTATTGGTCTTTATTCATTTTCACTTTTTGTCCAAGATATGTAGCCATATATTTGATAATTACTATCTCCAAACCTATAATTATATAGGAGGTTAAAGCCACTGGTCGATAATTTTTAGCTTCAGCTCTCGACCCTTCCTTGTAAATTGATGTAATGTTGGCCCTTTATAATTGCTTTGGTGTTGTTCTTGAGTGAGGAGAATTTATGTAGAAAATCAGCAGAGACACTAAGCTCTGAAGCAAAATTTTTGAGAAGCACAGCAGGGAATAGGTTAGGACCAGCTGCTGAGTTTGCAGTTATTTCTATAATAACTTTTTATATATTGTCTCTGCTTAAGTGTATGTCTGTCAGTTTTGGCACACTATTAGTGTCTTGACGAAAAAATTCTTTTGGTGAACTGATGATTTTGCTGGGCTGCTGAAAATCCGTTTGTATTGAAACAGTAGTTCATGGACAATCCCCTGGGGTTCACTTATGGTTCAGTTGTCTGAGTCAGTAAAAAAACAGATATTTTCTCTCACTACTGATTTTTTAGCAGCATATTTATATAAATAATTAGGGTTGGATTTAATGCATGACATCAACACCAGTGCTATTACATCTGCACTGACGTAAGTTAGTGGTGCAGCCCTAAGGGAGCTCAACATTCCTTCAATTTGTCGATTAAACTCATCACTAGGAAAATCTGTCGAACTACTGATTGATGTTTCAAAGCTCTCCTTCCAGCTAATGGTTTTCTAAACTCTAGTATCATCCGCATCATCTGTATCATTCTAGTTTACATGTTCTGTAATTGTTTGCCTGCTTTTCTAAGCAAATGTAAGTAACATAAGTAACAAATATACATGTACATATGAAACACATGGAAACCCATGAAATGCAAAAGAACATCCATAGATCATATGAAACACATGGAACACATATGAATTTCATAACTCATAAAACACAGATAACTCGTATGAAACCCATGAACCACACAGAAATCCCATAAAATGCATAAATCATATGAAACATATAAACTACCTATACATCGCATGAACCACAAAACACACATCAAAGGTGAATTCCAGGAAAAAAAATAAATAAATAACACGAAAATACATGCGTTATACAAAATACTTGTAACATGTTAATTTCATAAGATACATGACTTGCACGAGAAACATGAAGCACATCAAACACATGAAATGTCCATTAGGTACATGAAACACGTGGAACAGATATGGATTATATAAAACACACACACAAAAAAAATATATGAGTTACATAAGGAAATTTAAAGAAACATGGATCAAATGAAACCCATGACACATACTAGAGACACATGAACCACACTTAAATTACATGAATATTTAACACATAAAAAAACAAGAATGCGTGACAATGTTAACAAAATGAATGAAACGTGAACATATGAAACCCCAAACATATTGAAACAAATGTTAAACTCATCATGCCCATGAAGCGTATCATCAAGATCACGAAACCCTGCACATACAACTCAAAACTACGCATACATGTAAATCACCTCATGGATATAGTCACACAATTCAAGCACATTGTTTCCCTCAATCATAATCTCCTCAACACTGCCAAAGTGTGCACTCCTTTCGAGGAGTACGTCTCCACCACCCCAACTCCACTCTTAAATTGTGAGACGTAAGTCTTAATCTAGGGAATGATTGTCTTTTAATATCCGGGATACAGACGTTGCTGGAATATATTGGATGTGTTGACATAGTCGAATTCATGTTAGCTTCGATGCTCCTGGATCCTTTTAGCGTATATAAGCTCTTATTGTCTCTAACGGATCAGCGTCCATATTCTCAGGATCTAGACACCTATATCCAGGTGTGTTTGCCTCCCTGCATAAGAGGTATACAAAGTGGAAGGTTCCATCTGCGTCATCATAGCTACGTTTAGACTGAATGAAAGATACCCTCTTCTGCTGAATGTTTGTGTGGGCGGGAAGAATGCCTGCTTCCAACAAGCACAAATTCATACTCTTGTTCCTCCTGATGCCCAGCAGACACTTCACCAGGTTACTATATTGTTTTCTCAACACATTTCGTTTTCCCTGTTAATCATGATTCAGAGCTGTATACAGTAGTGATGACGGTATTACTGCTGCGTCAAAAAAAAAAAAAAAACTCACCACTGCTTCTGATGTTGTTTCATGACGTGCCACCGTTGCATCATATTTCGCAGAAACTGTAAACCATGAGCCAAGATACAAATATTCAGAAACATATTCAACGTATTCCTCCACTTGCCAAACAGCGCCTGTCACATTCTTGGCCATTTATAACAAAAAAATAAATAAATAAAATAAATAAATAAATAAATAAAATAAATAAATAAATAAAATAAATAAATGAATTGATTTCTTTTTGTTTGTAGGCTTCAGGTACTTCACTAACATAAATTGTCCAAGTGAGTCTGATACTTGTGGCGAGCGGTCAACTGGTTAAAAAAAAATATATATATATATATATATATATATATATATATATATATATATATATATATATATATATATATATATATATATATATATATATATATATATATATATATATATATATATATATATATATATATATATTATACTTTCCATACCCAGGTTTGGAGGGTAACTCAGATTATATAAGTAAATATATTATGTGTGATATTTACAATGATTTCACGACACACGGTCTTTTCTCAGAGAAGTGTTTAGTCTGTCTCATGAGAGATAACTTAGAGAACACTACTGAGTCCTGAGAACACACACCTTCGCGGCACAACACACAAAAGTCCTCACACCCAAAACACCACGAAATCCGGCGGAAGACCAGCGGCGGCCCTGTTGGGTCTCCCCCAACCGCCTCTCACCGCAGCTCGATTTCTTCTCTCCTGGTGCGATTATACTTTGATAAATGGAACATCCTATGGATACAATAACAATTGAAATGCCGAGTTATATATATATATATATATATATATATATATATATACATATAAACACATGCATCTCCTTGTAGAGGATTAAGCTGTGACAGCATTTGTGAAGTATTGCACCATCTTATAGAGATGTTGCATCAGATTATATTTGCACAACGAATTCCTACCTATTATGTCCCTAACACGTTAACAATTATTCCACTTTCATAACAAAACTGAGGCACAACAACGAGTTCCCTTTCAAACCTTTCCCTTCTACACGCTAATATCACTGTATCGTCCATCACTAATAACGCATGCATGTTGCCCAGAAATCCGTCGTCTCCGACCATTGTTTTCAGTATACGTACCATGCGGTCCACATATGTAATAAACATCAGGCGGCTTGTTGGAGCCTCTTGCCTTACGTCAATAAAAGCATTTATACTCAGTTGCTGACTGTAGGAAGTTTTTAGTACACACGTACATCTCTAGTATTGCTTTTACCATAGTCGTCCCACAACCTTATATCTTCAGGCAATCTATCGGCTGTAGCACCAAACAAGGGCGTAACTCCCGCTTGTGAACACAATATTGAAAATAGTGAGGGAGAACATTAACCATGATACTGGTAACCTTTGAACAATGCCTGGACACAAACCGCTTTAACTTTTCGTTACATTCATGCCATTCAAAGCTTGTTCTAATTCCTCTGGTGTAAACGGGTCGTTCAATACAGGAATGTATGGTAAATTATTTATTTCCTCATTTTCAAGACTTTCTGAGTCAGATGCCTTTAATAATTCTTCAAAATGCACTTTAAATTGTTCTTCACTTGGCTGCTCTAAACTACCATTTGCAATGTCACCTTTCCAATTTACCGATTTCCATATAAGTTTCGAGTCTTTGGTGTCTAGTAGTCTCCTCCATCGCGGGTGCGCCTCATCTCACACGTGGTGTGCAATGAAGCGCCGCATGGCGTGATTGGTGGCTGTCTCCAACACCATCCGGCAGCCCTCCCCGAGCGCCGCGTTCACGTCCACAGCCTCACCCCCCAATGTTAATATTCTTATAACAGACGCTCTTTTGAAGCCCGTGACGCTCCTTTAATTCTTGGTGTGAATGTCCAAAGGTGGCCGCTCTCAGCAGTAATTGGTGTTGTGCTACTGTTAGAAGGGCGTCAGTGGTCGGAGTAACATACAGCGGCGCATGGTCAGATCCCCGAATGTTCTGACGTACTTGTACATCCTTCAGTAAAAGTATGCGCGTTTGCTTCGTGATGCATAAGCCTATTTCAGAAATACGGTGTGACGTCGTTTAAAGGATAAATTACTAACTAGCTGTCTGTCAAGGTGATACAGGTGGTTTGACACGATAATTTCGTTATTGCAGCTAGTATTTTGTAAAGCTCTGCCATGATGGGTTACAGTTTCATCCTTCACTCCTCTGTATAGGTAATGGAAGTCTTTACTGTCTTCTAGGTGTTGCACAGCCATCCTAGCATTTAAGACACTCATCATGATAACGTTGTCAGACTCAGCAGCATGTCGTGCCGGCGCCTTGCTGTTCTGGCTGGTAGTAGGGCGAGTAGTCCGGCGGTATATAGACCCCGTCAAGCTTCAGGCCCGTTCACCAGGACACCGTCACCTAAATTTGGTCCTCAATACTGATGTCTACATTAATCATGTCTTGTGTCAGCCAGTCCTTCAAAAACATCACCACATTTTCTCTCCGGTGGCCTCCTCTAAAGATATTTTCTTATAGATGCTGAAGTCCGGAACACTCAGGTTGAAATACTTTTTCGCATCCAGTATCCATACAATGTCGCATTCCAGGATAACGTTTAAAATAGCTTGATCTTGTAATTTATCATTTAGATCGCGAATATTCACTGAGCACAGCTTTAACTCGCGTTTCGTGTCAGTGTTCAGAAAAACTGTGGGGTGAACCTATCAATGACAACGCCATCTCTGAGCAATACACGGTTTTTCCAGTCGTAGTTGATATTCATCCCAACATTCTCTGCCTTTTCTCTTTCTTCTCTCTCACGTCTTCGCAATCTAGCTGTTTATTTTCTTATCGCAGGATGTACGTCCTTTTTCACATATACTCTTGACATTGATTCTCCAGTATTCTTCAGATTCTTCGTCACCCTCAGGATGCTCTCGGGCTCGGTTGGTTAACTGTGATGAGGATTGGTCGCACGTTCCTGTCGTTTCATTGTCCTATCCTTCTCAGCGTCCAATCAGCCACGTTCACATCATTATAATTTGCAGCTTCAAGGACATTTTTTTACTCTTTCGTAGTCAGTTGCTCCAATATCGTCAGCATCCTCGGCCACTCCAGTTATGACTGGAGTGGCCTCTCCTTATTATGCAAAGATTTTAGAAACAATTGCTGACTGTAAATTATTTTATAGGCGTCATCCAGCCTCTCCGTTATGACCTAAACCTCCTTTTTAAGGCATTCCCTTCAGCAATTGATTACTTTACGTTTCTGGAGTAGCACAGCATTAGAAGGCTCACTGTTTTGTGTTTCATTTATCAGTGTTGACAGGGCCCTATTTAACTGCGCATTTTTTAGCTTCTCAATCTCATTTAAACACAATTATTGATCTGTCTCGGAACCGTCCAACTGAGACATATCGGTGTATTGTTTACGGGCAGTATGGCGTGACAGGGGTGCCTAGCAACCATTTCGGTGGGCTTGTTGCTATGGACGCGTAACCGAGGGCTAATGACCAAACGCAAACCGAGGTGAAAACTTGTATAGGGGACCCAACTCTGTAGATCTATCTTTCAACAGTAAATATTTCAAGTCCTTTCACCTCGCTTTACCCTTTCCTAATGTTACGGCAACTAGCACCACTTATACACTTTCTCACCAAACCTTGATGTCGTATAGGAGCCAAGAAGTAGGGAAAAGCGATGAAAATTTGGGAGGTCACTCAGCCCGTGTTTACATGTCTGCAACGCCCTCTACACACACACACACACACACACACACACACACACACACCAACAACAACATTCGAGCGAGTGAACACTGTTTCATATGATAAGCCTGGAAAGTGGCGAGTAGAAAAACAAGGTGATTACATCAGAAGTATTGATGTAAATAGTGAATGAATTGTTTGTTAAGGTAGACGAGATGTCTGTTAATGATAATAGTGTAAGGACCAAAAGAGTTGGAAATGTAGAAAAGAATACCATAAAGCCAAACACAAATATAACCTAAATAAAACCAACAGGAACTACAACACTATGATAGAAAAAAAAGTAAAAAAATACGAAAAATGAAATTAAAATAATAGAAAAAAAACGTACATAGTGATAAGACTGAAAGATGTAAAAACTAAAGATGCTAAATCATGTGGGAAAATACTAAAGGTTAATAAGAAAAACAGTGAGATACCAGTACAGTTGAATGTTTTTTATGAACATTTTAAGTTACTAGCGAATGACGATACTAATCATGAAGAAGAAAACATTGTGTATGATGTTAGTTCTGATGTTATACTTTTATATAGCAATCCTATAAATGAAGATGAAATAAAAAAAAAGAGTATTAGGAATTTAAAGAACAATAAGAGTCCTGGAATGACATGATAAAACATGATTATATTAAGAGTACGCAAGAATTGCTTTGTCCTGTATATGTAAAGCTATTTAATACAATATTTGACAGTGGCGTTTTCCAGGATGAGTGGCTCACTGGTACAATTGTGCTCTTTTATAAGAAAAAAAGGTGATGTTCATGAACCTAGTAATTATTATTGAGTTGTATCGGGAAATTATTTACATTATTATACCTTTGAATGCAAAGATTAAATTAGGATTCTGAGTGGCACCCTTCAGACATCTCTTGAGGAGGGTTGGGTTTGCAAGGTCTTTGTAAACCAATTTCATGTACTGAGGAATCTTAGCAAGGAAAAGGTTTTTCTTTTTGTGGTCTTTTGCACTTTCTGGAAGTCCTGCAGTTGCCTTCCTGTAGAACCACTAGGACTCTGTACCTTTTGGGCAAAAATGATGGTAAGAAACAACATTTGTGGAGATAAGGTGATAATATGAAGCCCAAATTGCACCTTGCATTTCTTTTACAATGCCATTTTTATTATCTCTTATGGCTTTACTATAATATGATGAGAGTTTGTCCATCACATCATCCGTCACTCCTCCCAAAATGCTCCTTTTTTATTATCTTACCAGTTTTGGTTGTTATGGTGTCAAATATTTCTTTTGTTTTACGTAATATTGTGCCCATCCTTTTGCTGACGTGGTTGACGCATTACTCTTTCACGACTGGCACTCTATATGGGCCTTTTCCTCTATTCAGTTGGAAGACGGCGTTATAAGCGCCCTGGAGTCGCCGTCGCCCACAAACTTCGTGCACTGAATATTGTGCCTGCTTATCGGGTTGTTTCCGAAAGGAGATAACCCTGCTCGGAGGAGGCCAAGGGAACGCCTACAGAACTCTTGGCTGCGGTGGCGCCGTAGGCTAGGCGAGCCAACGCCCCCCCCTCCCTCCCCCCGATGTATGCCTTCCCATGATATATATATATATATATATATATATATATATATATATATATATATATATAATCTATATATATATATATATATATATATATAAAGATTATTATTATTATTTTTTTTTTTTTTTTTTTTTTGCATCTAAGAAATCAATTTTTTGTAGTTTAGCATAGCATCAGTTATATGGAAAGTGTATCGGAAATTATTGATTTTCATAATAATATAGCTGGCAACTTGCTTCAGAACAGAGGTCCACATTCATCTACACGTGTACGAGCAACAAATTTTCGTTTATTAGTTGTAATCTGGTATTAGTACTACACGGATAGCAGTTAATTTAGTCTTTCACATTGGTAAGTGGCATTGTTTTGTACTTTTGTCTATAACCTCTTCAAAGTTTCTAATTGTTTTGACTCTATATTGCTCAGTGTTTAAAAAACTCGGTACATAACTCTATCAATTAACTCGACAAATCCTATTGGACAACTCTTCAATAATAATTAATTTGTTTTTGCCTCCTTCAATGAACCTCCTCCATATGTCTATTACTAGAAGCTTTACATCATACTTTTATATAAAAGAACGCCTATGAAGTTAAGAAACCTGATTTTTTTTCACATTTTAACTATTAACTCTGTACAGAGGACTAAACCGTCTGTGTATGAAGTATGTTCACTTATATTAAAGGATAAGAAGGTGCTATCATGCAGCTCTTATATTAAAGGATAAGAAGGTGCTATCATGCAGCTCTTATATTAAAGGATAAGAAGGTGCTATCATGCAGCTCTTTTAAATAGGTTGGATTTAAAACTGTTTTTTTTCTTAGTAGCTTCTCTACTGTATCATTATCTTCAGCCTCTTTCTTATCACTACATAATCACATTTTTTGCTATCTTGTGTGCCAACTGCTCTTCTGGTATTGTTTACTGCATTTTTTTCATTCTATATTGGTCAGGTCTTGATGGAAACCTGTAACAATTTGGGGTTTTGGTAGTGAGTGGTCCAAGGTGGCTTGCAGGCTGGAGAACATAGGTAGGATGTGTAAGTGGCACCCTTTCAAAGTGGGGTTTAAGAGAAACTGTAAAGCTTGATTTTTTCACTTGTATTGAATCACTCTTGATAGAACTTAATAATTGACGTGACGAAGATATGAGTACCGAGAGAATGATGAGTTTTGATGTATGAGAGCGAATGATAATATTATGCAGAATGATCCAAAATTATAAGATTAACCGAGTACTTACCAAGTCGAAGGTTGATCGTAATTTCACGAACAGTTAACTGCGTCACTTAGGTAGGAAATGAGATGTCAGCACCACCGACTACCCGTCAGTTCTTTAGAGGGTAGGTTTTGAGGAAGCAGTTCTTATAATTAAATAACAAAGGAAAGTAAAGGGAAAGGGAAGGGAGGGCATTTCCTACCTAAGTGACGCAGTTAACTGTTCGTGAAATTACGATCAACCTTCTACTTGGTAAGTATTCGGTTAATCTTATAATTTCACTTCACGATAGTTAACTGACGTCACAAGGTAGCCAATGAAAACTTTAGAGTGATTCCTCAAAACCTATGTTGACTCTTTAGATCCAGGGCTCAATAGCAGGAAAGATCAGGAAACATAAGATTATGCAATATAACAATTTATTTTTTTTACAATGTTATACCATCACCAAGGTCAGTAACTTCGCGATTACATTTTATATAACCCGAAGATTCAAGAACAGGAATTTCTTATAGTGAGTACCAACTAAACATAATGAACTTTTTACTTTAGCTTCACAGAGGAAGCTCGCCAAAACAATTATGACAATACAGCTTCACCAAACTGACCCTGCTTGCACAAAGGCTTTCTGTAGAACAGAGCAAAAGTGGATTCCTGAGCCCGTCCCACAGTCTCCAAGATCGTAGACATAGGTAGGGTCATCGCTGCTTTGCTAGTAGAGGCACTTTTGGTGGAGTGAGGAGCAAAAGTAGACAGATCAATGCCAGCAGCTTTCATAACGTCTCGAGTCCAGCGTCTTAGCGTGTCTCTCGAAGCTACTCTAAAACGGGGCTTGGTTGTTAGGAAAAATCTAGTGATTGAACCCCTGATGCTATTTGTCCTTCTCAAATAACTTAGTATAGTAGTATGGACACACAAACATTGATCTGGGGTGTAAGCTTCAAAAACTATTCCTGAGAGATGGTTTCCTGGCCTTGAAGTTTTGAGTAGGTCTCCTATAGTAAAAGAAATCCTAGAAGTAGAGATAGTCATATTCCTGATGTCTAGTAGATGAAGGGTTTGGCCCCGTTGTCCAGATACCAATAGCATTAACATTACCAATTTTTTAGACAACTGAATCATGGATAAAATCATCATTCGTTCCTAGACTTCTAATGTGGTTCAAAACTAACTCTGGATCCCAGATAGAAAAGTGCCGGGGAAATGATGGTCTGTCTAGATACACTGCTTTCATGAATCTTTTTACTAAAGGATGTTGGCCAGCCGGTTTGTCTTTACAGGTAGCTACAGCTGAGATGGCAGATCAAATGGTGTTCATTGTGCTATAATTTCGTCCTTTCTCTTTTTTTAAATTCAAGTAATAGATATTCTAGGAAGAAATTCAAAGATGGCTGAAATGGATCACTTTCCCTACTGAGACAAACCGACATCCACTTCCTAATATGAGGCCCATATTGCAATTTTGTACTGTGTCTCCAAGACCTAAGGAGAAATTCGGCAACCTCTTTCGAAAGTCCTTGGTTGTTAAGGGATCGCCCGAGAGGATCATGAAAGTCATTCTCAACTTGGGTGCCTGTGGGTGTGTGAGGTTCGGATCTTGTGGTAAACCCAGGGACTCTCGAGGAAGAAGGAATGGGGATTCCGCCAACAACTTCAGTGCTAAAGGAAACCAACCCTGAGTTGGCCACAGTGGCAGGATTGACATCACAGTAGCCTCGTCCTCCCGAAATTTCTTCAACATCTTTCCAATTATACTGAAAGGTGGAAAAGCATATAGAGAATCGTTCTTATTATTCCAACTTATTGTGAAAGCATTAGTATATGCAGCAATGGGGTCTGGTTTCCAGGAGACATATGTTGTGACTTGAGCGTTTAGTCTAGATGCAAACAGATCAATATCTGGGGTATAAAACCTGTCACAGAGCAGTTTAAATATGTGAGGCTTCAACATCCATTCCGTATCTAAATTTTTAATTCTAGATTCTTTTTCTGCCTCCACATTATCAATCCCTTTAATGTATTTTGCTGACAAGGTAATTCCCCTAGTTAAAGCCCAGTCAAAAATTTCCTCTATTATTTGATTGAGGTTCAGCTTTGTACTACCACCCCGAACTAAACAAGCAACAGCTGTAGTATTATCTGATCTTATACAAACTTCAGTCTGGCTATAATTCTTACACAAGGATTTTAATCCTAACAGGATGGCCTTGAGTTTCAGGCAATTTATATGATCTAACTCATATTGGGCCCACTGACCTCCTGTTTTCGCATCACCACATATTGCACCCCAACCAGTTAAGCAAGCGTCAGTCTTTAATTCTAGCTGTGGAGGGGAATAGAGAAGAGATTTTGACTGCAAATCTATATTGTGGATCCACCAGCTAATCAGGTCCTTGGCATGATTATCTAAATTAATTATTGCCTTGTAATTGCCTTTGTTTTTGACCAACTCCTTGTTCCTGACAATCTCTAGATATTTGTATCTTAAGGGAGCTAAAGTCACTGCAGGCTCAGATGCAACTGCTAGGCCAATAAACACCGCCAAGGCATACAAGCTCGTGCCTCCCTTAAGCAGAAGACTGCCCTGTTCTTTAATGTTGCTTCTCCTTCGTGAGGGCAAAGTAGCAGTCATGTTTAAGGAGTTTAGAGTAATTCCAAGGAATTCAATTTCCTGCGTGGGGACTAGGACAGATTTGTTTAAATTGACTGTTAATCCCACCGAGTCAAGTAACTGTACAGCATACCTTACATTGTCTACTAGTTCTTTATCCGAGTCTGCAATGAATAGGCAATCATCTATATAGCAACAGACTGTTATGCCGAGCTTCCTTAAGTGTGACAAAACTGGCTTTAAAAGTTTAGTAAAGATGCGCGGGGCAGAAGTCAGCCCCTGTGGTAAACAAGTGAACTGGAAGGTTTCATTATGCCAAATAAACCGTAACCATTTCCTATCCTTGGGCTTCACAGGTACAGAATAATAAGCATCTTGAAAATCTACAGTCATAAAGTAACAACTAGGATGGACGAGCTGAGCGACGTCCTTGATTGACTCCATTTTGAAGTGAGAGTACTTTATATAGTTGTTTAGCTCTTTCAGATTCAGAATCACCCTGGCCGAACCATCTTTCTTAAAAGTTGGGAACACATTAGAGAAAAACCCCGGGAAAACCCCGGACTCACATCTCTCAACTATTTGCTTTCTTAGGAAACCCTATAAAGCCGCATCTAGGGCGTTTTGATGAACAAGAGGCAATTTAAGAGGTCTTGGTAAAGAGCTCTGCACAGGTAAACTCTCAAACACTATGACATTGCCATCCACTACATCCAATATCCACTTGTCACTAGTCAGGCATTGCCACTGAGACCTGTGCGTAAAAATTTTTCCCCCAACAAAGTTGTCTGCAGTGTTTAACAAGGGACAAAAGGATGCTGAACTCACATGAGGCTGTATTACTGGGGATGTCTGTTTTGAATCCTTCTCCCCCAGGACTGCCTTTGCTCTAAAAAAGGCCTTGAAGAGAAGGAACTCTTGGAACGATTAGGGGGAGGCTTCCTCGTTCCTTGCCTGAATTGGTGAACAGCCTTCATTCTGTCAAACTTGTATGGCCGGAAGGCCGGCCTTCCCAGTTTCTTAGTCTTGTGAATTTCATCACATTTTTTGACCACATCGAAGGGGAAAAGTTCGTCTGTCCCAACTTCACATCTCCCTTTACATAAATCTGATAAGGCCGTATCATTAACATGGAAGCGGATCACTTCCTTTCTTAGGTGATTGATGTAATTAAAGGCTGAAACAACAAGTCTAAGGCTGTCATTGAAACCTTCTAAATAGGTGTTTAAAGGCTTGCCAGTTTTCTCTCCAATGTCACTGATGCAGAGAGCTAAGGGAACTAAGGCCCTCAGGAGTATATTATTTGTATGAGCCAATCTGGCGTCAAGTAATTTTCCTCCAACATTCATTATCTTAGTGATAGCCGAGTTTGTCTCTGATACTTTCATGTTAGGTACATTGTTAGGCACTTTCAAACGGCTGCATATAGTCTTCACCGTATCACTGTTAGGGCGTCGTCTAAGACTGACGTTTAATATGGAGGCCAGGTGATCAGATAAAGGGTCACCTTTGGGTTCATCACCATGAAAACAATCATACAGCTCATTCAAAGCTCTGAGAAAAGACGCATCATCAGCATCGGCCTGTAAAGAGGGCTGGGCAGGACTAATGGTATCCAAATCATCTAGTGGGTCTGCGTCGTAAGTAACGCCCTCGGCCACAACACAATTCTCATCAGAGGATGACAGATCATGAAAACCACCAAGCATCGGGGCATCATTCGTAGAAGGACCCTGAGCATTGTTATCCAGTTTTTCAATCAGGCCACTCAAAAGAGAAGTAAGTTTGTCAAGTTTATCACTCGAAGCAGAGCTCTCGTTCCCAAGGCCGGAGCAGCCCACGTCACCATCCGTCGGTACCGGCGAGTCACGAGACCTGCAGGCACCACTGGGCCGTTTACTCTCCGTACTAGAAGAACGCCTTGGCTGTTCTTCATGTGCGTCATGGTCCGCCATGGCTAGACCTGCACAAAACAAGGGGAGAGCTCAGAAAACTCCAAGTGACGCACAAGCTCAAGCCACTAAAACACTGTAAATGAGGAAAACTTACCCAAAAGTCAGGACACAACAGGTGTGAACTAGACGGGGTTTGGCAGTCGACTGACGGGTAGTCGGTGGTGCTGACATCTCATTGGCTACCTTGTGACGTCAGTTGACTATCGTGAAGTGAAATGATGAGCGAAATGATATAGGGAAATGAGGACATGTCTGTATAAAATGTCGGGGGCGTAGCTAAGGACAGGAAGAGCGACCAGAAGAAAGGTTGGAAATACCCGGTTTGGCTCATAGAGGTCAGAAGGGTCAGGTTGCCCGGGAGAGTAAAAAACTGGCAAAAATTCCACACAGGAATATATGTCACTGAAAATAGACTAGTTTTCCCTTGAGAGAGAAGTGTGAGGTGGACAGTAAGGTGTAACAAGACATGTAACAAGACGTGTGTGTATGTGTGTGTGTGTTATTCACCACGGTCGCCTGCTGGTCACCCAACCAGCCTTTCCCTACGGAGCGAGCTCAGAGCTCATAGACCGATCTTCGGGTAAAGCTGAAAACACATCACACACTACACACCGGGACAGCGAGGCCACAGACCCTCGACTTACATCCCGTACTTACTTCCTTCTAGGTGAACAGGGGCTAGATACACATTAAGAGGCTTGCCTTGCCGCGCTCGGGACTAGAACCCGGGCCCTCTCGGTTGTGAACCAAGCGTGCTAACCACTACACTACGGTGTGTGTGTGTGTGTGTGTGAGTGTGTGTGTGTGTGTGTGTGAATGTGATTTTATTTTATTTTTTTTTTTTGTAAGAGAGAGAGAGAGAGAGAGAGAGAGAGAGAGAGAGAGAGAGAGAGAGAGAGAGAGAGAGAGAGAGAGAGAGAGAGAGAGAGAGAGAGAGAGAGAGAGAGAGAGAGAGAGAGAGAGAGAGAGAGAGAGAGAGAGAGAGAGAGAGAGAGCGGGAGAGAGAGAGAGAGAAGAGAGAGAGAGAGAGAGAGAGAGAGAGAGAGAGAGAGAGAATAATCTTATCGTTGTTATCGAGTTGAACGTCAATTCGGACCACCGCTGGATTTCTGATGAATGTAGATAGCAAACACGCAACCAGAAACACACACACACACACACACACACACACACA
>CM035206.1:3415903-3429915 GCA_020233015.1 Callinectes sapidus | reverse complement strand
GAGTGTGCGGAAGAGAGAGAGAGAGAGAGAGAGAGAGAGAGAGAGAGAGAGAGAGAGAGAGAGAGAGAGAGAGAGAGAGAGAGAGAAAATGGAATATTGTAGAATTTTATTGTAGTTTTTCTAAAAGCCCTGCATCCCACACCTGATCAAATGCCCCTGCTATGTCAAGAGCTACCGCCAGGCCGTCGTCCAGGTCGTCCTGCCAGTCACGGGAGAGGAAGAGAAGGAAGTCTGAGGTTGACCAGCCAACTCTAAAACCGAACTGCTGGTTAGAGGGAAGGTTGTTGTCGTCCAGATGGCGGCAGACTTCATTCGCCACAACCCTCTCGAACACCTTGCCCACCACAGACAAAAGAGAGTTCTGCCTATTGTTTCCTAGCTCCGTCCTGGCACTCCTTTTGTGTACTGGCATAACCCATGCCTCTTTCCACAACGAGGGCGAGGTGTTTTCCTCAAGGCAGGCTGTGAAGGCCTCCGAGAGTGGCCCTGCCAGCTCGCTTGCACAATGCTTCAGGGTTCTTGGGCTGACATCGTCTGGTCCTGTGGCCTTTCTGACGTCGACCTCCCTTAGCAGGCGCACCACCTTCTCTCTCTACACTTCCACAGCAGTGACCGTCTGGGCTGCCTCGTGCTCCAGGCGTGGAGGAGGCCCTCTGGGTCCTCAACGGTCATCTTAGCTGCAAAATATTCAGCTAGTAGCTCTGCCTTTTCTCTGCTATTGGTTGCACATGTCCCATCAAGCCTGGAGAGGGAAGGAATGATTCCCTTGTCTCTCCTTGACAAGGGTCAACCAAATTGAGCGTTTCGTGGCTTCACTGCGTGCTGCACTTAACTGAACTTGGGTCGGTACAGCATAGTGGTCAGAGCTGTCCACAGTACGGCCACCTCCTGCATGGCAGTAATGACAGGGTCTAACGTTCCTCCCCTTATATGGGTGGGGAGGCTGACATAATCAGTTAGTCCCTGTACATCCAGGAGGCTTTCATAAGCAGCCTGCTTCTGGTGGTGGTTCACTATGAGGACATGTGAGCTACAGTGTCTCATCAGCAAGGGATCCAGTTGCTCAGTGAGGAATTCCATAAGACCAGGACCTTGACAGGGAGGACGGTAGAAGGAACACAGCAGCAGTCTTGTACCACCTAACATTACTGTATCAGGAATGATAATGCCCATTAGGAAGATTGTTGTTTGGGAACACGTTTGACATCTTTCCCTTGTTTCGGACACCTCTTTCCCTTGTTTCAATCACCTCGTTCCCTTGTCTTTCGGGCAAAGTGACTTCAGCAGCGACAGAGCATTGTGGGTTTAGTTGTGTCTCGGCTGCCATGGTTTACGGATTTATTGTGTTGGCTCCCCCTACGGACGGTACCCATGTCTTGTGGAGCGGAAGCTGAATATGTTTCAAAATTGTGTTGACAGGAAGGATCCTATTGAGATGTGGAAAGATGCTTACAGTGAAGTGAATGATGCATTTAAGGAATTAGAAGACACACATAACAAATATGTGGCCGTATTGACGGATGATGGACACATAGGGGAGGCAGAACAGTACATAGCTAAAGTAGAGTGTGACGTGAAAGATTGTTTGAGCAAGATATATAAACTGGAAAAGGAAGGTGAAAGTAAAGTGAAAATTAAAGTAAAGGCATTGGAGCCTCCCAGATTCACAGGAGAGTTAAGGGATTTTCCTAACTTTAAGGATGATTTTACCCGAATCGTGGAAGAGAATTATGGAAAAGACCCATTTGCTTTAAAACAGTGTTTAGGTGGTGAAGTTCTCAAAAGTATTGCTGGGTGTGAGAACGACTATGAAGCAATGTTTAATTAAAAGACTCGATGAACAATTTGGTGACCCAAGAAAAATTGTGGATGTAGTAATTGGTGATCTGAAAACTATAAAGCCGATAAACGACGGTGATAACAAGGGATTCGTCAAAATGGTTGGAAAGGTGGAACAATGCTGGCTAGACCTGAAAAGAGTGAATTTAGAATCAGAAATGAATACGGCTCATGTTGTGAGCATGATTGATAGAACCTTGCCTACGTTGCAGAAAAGAGAATGGGTTATGAAGGCCAGTGCAGTGTCTGGAACTGATCAATTATTTCCTGATTTACTGAAGTTCCTGTTAAAGGAAAAACAAACACTTGAATATATGGACTCAAATGTGAGATGCAGTGCTGTTAACAGGAACGTTAATAGTGTAGCTGGTTTTTCTGACAATATCAATAATGACTATGATAGCGTGCATGCGATTAAGAACATTCAGATGACCCAGGAGAACAGGAATAAAGAGTTTGAAAAACACATAGTGAATTTGACAGAGGCCGTGAGGCAAATCAAAACCGGAAATCCGGAAGGAAAATGTGTTGGCTGCATAATGTTGAAGGCCACAATATTTATGAATGTGATAGATTCAAGGCATTAGATAATGCAGCAAAGATTGAGGCAGTCAGAACTAGAGGTATTTGTTTCAAGTGCATTGAAGGAAATCACTTGGCGCGTAAATGTATCTATGGTAAATCTTGTGATATAAAGATCAGTGATCGAGTATGTAATAGAAACCATCATCCCTTGCTGCATGATGCCTTGAATCAGACTGGTGATGAATTTAATGTTGCTAGTTGCAAGGGAAATGGAACACTATTGGCAATGGGTGCAGCACACTGCAATGGACGTCTTGTATCCATCTTATATGATTCTGGTTCAGATGTCACTCTCATAAGACATCAAAGGGCACGTGAGCTTGGCATACGGGGAAGAAACATCAAAATGACGATGGTGAAAGTTGGTAATGTCAAGGAGCATTTTTCAACAAGAGAATATATCCTTCCTCTACAGGACAAGTGTGGCAATATATAGCAATTAAGGGCTAAAGAAATTGATGAGATCTCAGCCAAAATTGCGAAAATTGAGACATCAAATGTAGTACGCGTGTTTACAGGCATCACAGTTGAGGACATAAAGAGACCTGAGGGACACATTGATATTCTGATCGGCACTGATTATTGTGAACTCTTGCCTGAAGTAGTACAGACTAGGGACAAACTGCAATTGTTGAAAAACTCTTTTGGATACTGGATACGTGGTTCACACCCTCTCATACCCCAGACTAGTAGTAATGTAGGACACATCTCTATCAGAACTAATCACATTGCAGGTAATTTTCAGATAAATCAACTAGTTTCTGATTTAAAGGATGATTTGAGTGATAGCTTGAATAAGTTCTTCACTTTAGAGAACATGGGCACAGAGTGCAAGCCAAAGTGCCCAAAATGTTTATGCAGAAATTGCCCTGACTCGGATCATAGCATAAAGGATGAAAGAGAGCTAGCATTGATTGAAGATGGATTGAAATACGATGTGGAACGAGAGGAATGGATAGCTAGTTATCCATGGTTGAAGGATCCACGAGAATTGAAAAACAATGTACGAGCGGCTGTCGCTAGAATGAAGTCTCTAGAGGTTAGGTTGAAGAGACTAGGGTCTGACTATGCTCAGAAATACCAAAACGAGATCAATGACATGAAAAGAAGAAATATTGCTAGAAAACTCAGCGAAGAAGAAATTCAATCATATGAAGGTCCCATTCATTACATACATCATCACGAGGTGCTTAAACCGGGATCAGCGTCAACACCCCTTCGGATCGTTTTCAACTCTTCAGCTAATCACATGGGACAGTGCTTAAACGATTGGTGGGCTAAGGGTCCAGACGTTGTTAACAACCTATGTGGGGTATTACTCAGATTCAGACAAAATCAGGTAGCGGCCACGGGAGACATTGGGAAAATGTATCATTCTGTTAAGTTGGGGAACCCCGAGCAGCACACTCACAGATTTGTATGGCGAGACATGGACCTGAATAAGAAACCTGACCATTATGTTCTTACATCCGTCTCATTTGGTGACAAATGTAGTGCAGCCATTGCTACCTTAGCCATGAGGAAAACAGCAGAAATGTTTAAGGAATCATTTCCTAGAGTAAATGAGATAATAAATAAGAATTCCTATGTTGATGATATACTCTTTTCTAAGGATAGTGAAAGTGAAGTCATTGAGGATATAAGGAATGTAGAGAAAATTCTGAAACAAGGAGGATTTCATATCAAGCACTGGATTGTAAGTGGAAACATAGATCATGATGATAATGTAAAGATTCTCGATTCAAATCAAGAGAAGGTACTGGGCATGCAGTGGGACCCTAAAAATGATGAATTTCAATTCAAAATTAGAGTAAACTTTTCCCAAAAATTTAGGAAGATAAGGAGTGGGCCAGACATGAGCCGTGAAGATTGTGAAAATGGTTTTCCTTCTATCTTAACACGCAGAATGATACTGAGTCAGGTTTCCTCAATCTATGACCCGCTAGGATTAGTATTACCTGTCACTTTAAAGGCCAAAATAATGATGAGAACACTAATTAGTCGGGAGGACACACATGGCCGGATGACGGACAAGGGATCAATGGGTTGGGATGAACCTCTTCTCAAAGAGGATGCTAAACACTGGAAGGAACTCTTTTGTGAATTATTTGATATGGAACATTTGAGATTTCAGATGGTGGACTACTGGCATATGGTGCTTGTGCATATATTAGGTGGGAACTAGAATGTGGTGGATATACAGTGAGCCTCATTGATGCAAAAAATAGGATAGCACCTATCCTTCAAGTCACCATCCCTCGCTTAGAGCTACGCGGAGCAATCTTAGCCACAAGATTAAGGAAAACCATCGAGAAAGAAGTTGATTGGGAATTTGACTCAGTATTTCACATTATTGACTCCACTATTGTACGATCGCAGATTCAAGAGGAAACCTACGGATTCAACACATTTGTGGCCACTAGACTGTCGGAAATACAAAGTAAGACTAATCCTAATGAATGGTGGTGGATCGAAACCAATCAGAGCCCAGCAGATATGGTGACTAGACCCTGCCAGCCTAATAGGTTATTAAATGATTCCATATGGCAAATGGGCCCTGAATTTATGACATCACCAATATCTCAGTGGCCTATTTCTCAAGTCAATGAAACTGAGTTACCAGATAGAATTGGGATAACAATGATGCTTGATTCAATAAAAGGAAGAGATGAAGCAGATCTGACTTTGATTAAGATAGAAAGGTATGCCAACTATAATAAGCTACTAAGGGTGACGTGTAGACTAATGAAAGCAAGTAAGATGAGATCATTTAAATTAAAGGCATTGGGATGGAACCTACTGCAGATGACATGATAGAGGCAGAACACTTATGGATTCGTGAGATCCAAAAGAATATGTCAGATTGGAGAATTAGATTTCAGAGACTGGGCCCAGTGATGCACAATGGCATCGTGATGGTGGGTCAAAGAATAGCACAATGGCTAAAAATGAATTGGAATCAAGAAATGTTAGCATTGTTACCATATGATCATGGATTTACCAAACTGTATATTAGACATCTTCATAATCTTGATCATGGGGGTGTAGGGTCCACACTAGCCAAATTGCAGATGAGATTTTGGGACCCCAAAGCGCGCAAAATCATCAAATCTGTAAAATCCAGCTGCGTTACTTGCAGGAAAATGTTGAATAGAACTGAAAATCAGTATATGGGACAAGTGATTGAGGAACGAATGAAACCAGCACCACCCTACCACTGCCCTAGATCTGTTCGGCCCATTCACTATCAGGGATACAGTGAAGCGTAGGACATAGGGAAAAGCATTTGTAGTAATTTTCACATGTCTTGTGACAAGAGCGGTGCATTTAGAATTAGCTGAAGGATATAGCACCACAGATTTTCTAGTAACCCTAAGGAGATTTACCAGCATCAGGGGTTTTCCTCATACACTACACTCGGACAACGGCACGCAGTTAGTAATGGCTAACAAAATGTTGAAGGGCGTAGTCAAGGATTGGAACATGAAAGAAATAACTAATTTTGGAGTATCACAGGGAATGAGATGGCATTTCAATAAGGCTGCTGATGCACCATGGTACAATGGTTGCTGTGAATCCTTGGTTAGATTAGTAAAACAAGGATTAACTAGAGTTATTGGGGATTCTGTCTTAACTTTCGATGAATTACAGACTGTGTTGTATGAAGTTGCCAACATGATGAACGAGCGACCTATCGGAGTTAAACCAAGTAATTGCATTGATCTTGGAACCTACTTGTCTCCCAATGAGATAATTCTTGGTAGGGCAAGTGCGAGAGTTCCTCATGGAGACTTTGATGTAAAAGATGACTCTAATAAGAGATTTAAATTCATCAGTGAATTAGTGGATGGATTCTGGAAGAAATGGCAGAGAGATTATTTCCCAGGATTGTTATTACGGACGAAATGGCACAGTTCAAGGAGGAATATCAGGGTCGGGGATATAGTACTGATCCAAGACAATAATGCAGTGAGGGGCACATGGAAATTGGCTCAGGTCTTAGAAGCTGAACCTGGTCGTGATGGCATTGTGAGGAACGTAAGGTTAAGATACAGATTATGTAAAGCTGGTATACATTACAGAGGGGTAGATGACAAAACAACCTACCGATCTGTACATAGACTTGTAGTATTGCTTCCTGTAGAAGAACAGTGATATTTTCATAGAAAGTATTGTTTAGTGTTCCAATGTTGCTAATTATTAGACAACCCCTATGCATGCTTATTTGATGTAGGATTAATGTTCTTATGTTTAGCAATTTGTGTTGCGCAAGACAGCGCTTCTATTATTATGTTTGATTCTTGATTTGATTCAGGTGTCAAGTATATACTTATGTTCATGATGTTTGATTTATTAGGGTGATGTATGTATGTGCTTACGTTCTTGATGTCTGACTTGTTTTGGGTGGTGGAGTGTATCAGGAATGATAATGCTCATTAGGAAGATTGTTGTTTGGGAACACGTTTGACATCTTTCTCTTGTTTCGGACACCTCTTTCCCTTGTTTCAATCACCTCGTTCCCTTGTCTTTCGGGCAAAGTGACTTCAGCAGCGACAGAGCATTGTAGGTTTAGTTGTGTCTCGGCTGCCATGGTTTACGGATTTATTGTGTTGGCTACCCCTACGGACGGTTCCCATGTCTTGTGGAGTATACCAAATGGCATTTCAGCTACCTACTGCCGAGGCGTATGCAAGCGAGAGGGGCTAGTGTTGTAAGTACTGCATTTATTTCCTATGTTTATGTCATATGTCTTATGTAGTTTAATCTGTAATGGAATAGGTTTCATTTGAGGTTGGATTGCAGGATATTTATAGTGTAAGTGTTTAGGGTGATTTGATTACTGGACGTAATGCTTGGGAATTCTTTTTCTTTCTTGTGTATCATGAATTCTACGGGTTGCTCATTCATATTTCAATGCTCAGTTGTCATGAATATGCTGTTTCGGATCAAAGCCGGATATGATGTATGTGTGTATAATGAATTATACGTGTTGCTTATTCATTCTCGTTGCTCGGTTGTCATGATTATGTCGCTTTCAGGTCGAAGCTTGTTTACAATAAAGAAGTTACGAGACACTGGTATTTTGCTTACGCTCACGGCACAATTACTGTTCGGAAAAACAGTGCTTACATCCTTGTTAGTGTTCCTACCTGTAAAGGCTGGGCCTGTATGTTTTCCTTAAAGTATACAACAACGCCTCCACCAGCTTGTCCAACCCTGCCCCTCCTGACCAAAGATGGGTTCAACCTCATAATTAAGCCAAGTCTCTGTAGCAACAGCTATGTTGGCACAGTGCTTCAGGACAAAGCTAGATCACCTATATTAGTACGGAGACCACGAACATTAGCTGAGAGGACCGTCAGCTTGCTCCTCAGGTCCCTAAATATACATAATTATTGACAACATCAATTGTAGTAGCACTATCTAACTTCCCCTTTCGAAAAAAAAATCTACTTTAGTTGTATCGGTATTCACATGCAGTGTCCATTTGTCACAATATTTATGAATAGCATTTAAGGCTAGTTGCAATTCCTCCTCATTTTCAGCTACAACAATTGAAAAGGGTAATGATTCCATAAGGTGCCGAAACAGCTTAGGTCATATGGCACCACAAGGGTTAACGGGAGAGCGGTACATCTCCCACTGGGCAACTAGGTTTAGCAAGGATTCGAACCCGGGCCGCCAGCACCGGAGACCCAAGACATAACCAACTATGCCGCCCAGCTCCCTAATACAATTGAATCGTCAGCCTATAATAAAGAGTAAAAATTGAGATACGTTTCAATCTCTTGAAAGATATTATTTGAATTTAAGGACAACCCAGAAAACTTATATTTGATAGAGATATTTTTTTTTAATCATTAAGGTAAATTGATAACAATAAAGGAGACAAGTTTTCAACCTGGCGCACACCAATATCACAAGGAAAATAGACATAATCCCTATTGCCAACTCTCACACAAGATTTTGTATTATTATATAAACTATGTATTACATCAAATATCTTACCTTTTATATTTGTGTTTATAAATTTCGTCCATAAGTATGACCTATTCACAAAATCGATAAAAGTACAAGAAAAGTTTTTTTTTTTCTTGTGAGTTGCGTAAAAATTAGTTAAGACAAGCAAATCAAATATATGGTCCATAGTGTTTTATAGTGTTTTATAAAAACCAGCTCCCTCCTCTCCTAATAGTTCATTAACAGACAGAAAATCATAAATCCTCGAATATAACAAAGAAGTAAATAACTTTCCTGCACAGCTGAGTAGTGTGATTCCCCTATAATTGATATATTGATGTTGCCTTAATTCTTGTAAATCGATTTTATTGTGCCAATTGTCCAGGATGCTGGAAGAACTCCAGAGCTCATGACAACGTCGAATAGAGTCACTAATTTAATCAATAACCGAATGGGGCTACATTTAATAAATTCATTTAAGATACTATCTACTCCTGTCAATTTGCTATTCTTTATATATATATATATATATATATATATATATATATATATATATATATATATATATATATATATATATATATATATATATATATATATATATATGTTACTATTTCTTCAATAGTAACACCTTTGTTGATCATGTCATAATTCGAAATCATATTGTTATCAGCGACAACTTCCTCTTCGGGGTGTGCCCGTTTTGCTCACCAAGATCTTGAAAATGCCTTTGAAATCTGTCAATGGAATTTTACCTATCTGTGTGTTGAGTTGTTTGTCAGGATTGATTAATTTCCTCTACTCTTGTGGACTCTTATTTTTAAATGATTTTAATTTATTATATAAATCTCTATCGCATGAGCGTTTCGCTGTTTTTTTACGTTTTTTTACGTCCCTGTACCCCCGAATGCTTAACTAGTTCTTTATATTTCATAAATTCCTGTTTTGATTTTATGTATTCATAATTAAACCAATATCTATTCTTGGATTTTCTAGTTATTTCCTTGAAAATATTATTGACTTCCTTGAACATTCTGGAATTTTTTGGATGTTGAATGAACATGTCTTGTAGTTCATTGGTTATATCAACTATTGCAGACTGAATAGGATCAGCTAATTTAGTTAATTTTATGTAGAGATTATAAATCCTTTGTGCATCAAATGCTTGTAAATAAATATTTTTATGGTTATGATTCCATTTAATCTTCATCATTTTATTTGAAGAATTGAACACATCATTAGAAGAAGCATTGTCCAATACAATGTCATGCCTTTCAAGAGCAATACTAATGATTTGTGGGTTGTGTTTATCACGACAATGGGTCAAATGTATCAACCTAAAAATTTGGAAAGCATGGGAAAAAGGTTGGGGAACAAACTATATAATCAATAACACTTACGTCATCACAAGTTGCAGCACCTGCATACACACCTGTGTGTGTGTGTGTGTGTGTGTGTGTGTGTGTGTGTGTGTGTGTGTCTACCTCGTCTGTGATCACGGACTAACCAGCAGCCACCAGCCGTTGCCCTCTCAGTGCAAGCTCAGAGCTTTTAGTAACCAATCTTTGGGTAACGCTATGACCTCAAATATACCACACATCCCCATCACAGGTTTGAAGCTATGCCAGCCGTGGTTGCCAATACTGACACGACCTCATTACTAATGCACCATAAGGCAATTACTGTGTGTGTGTGTGTGTGTGTGTGTGTGTGTGTGTGTGTGTGTGTGTGTGTGTGTGTGTCTACCTCGTCTGTGATCACGGACTAACCAGCAGCCACCAGCCGTTGCCCTCTCAGTGCAAGCTCAGAGCTTTTAGTAACCAATCTTTGGGTAACGCTATGACCTCAAATATACCACACATCCCCATCACAGGTTTGAAGCTATGCCAGCCGTGGTAGCCAATACTGACACGACCTCATTACTAATGCACCATAAGGCAATTACTGTATGTGTGTGTGTGTGTGTGTGTGTGTGTGTGTGTGTGTGTGTGTGTGTGTGTGTGTGTGTGTGTGTGTGTGTGCGCGCGCGCACACACACACACACACTATTTTCCAAGTGTGTTTATATACTGAATAAGCGGTTTGCACACTTGTATAATGACTAACCTAATAATATTACTGGTTAGTGTAGACAGAAAATCAATGCCATAGCCATGGTTTACGTATACCATTCACCACCACATGATTAATCAAACTTATCTCAAGTGTATCAAACAGATTTATAGCACATTTTTACCAAAGGAAATATATTCTATGCAGCTATAGCATATGATTCAAATATCGATAATATTACTGCGCATATCGATTTTCATAATAATCTGGCTGGCAACTCGCTTCAGAACCGTTGTCCACAATTCTCTGCGCGTGTAGCTACACATATTTGTTCAGTATCTGTAGTGTGGTATTCATGTTGCACTGACGACAGTGAATCTAGAGTCTTTGGGTATTATTAACCAGCGAGCAAATTGGTTATAGGTATAGGTAAGTACTTTTGTCCATATGTATGTGTGTGTGTGTGTGTGTGTGTGTGTGTGTGTCTGTATATATATATATATATATATATATCTATATATATATATATATATATATATATATATATATATATATATATATATATATATATATATATATATATATATATATTCGTCGTCTATTCACTGACGACCAATATTTCACGTTTTAAACACATCACAAAAGAAACCCATATAACATATGGCTTCTAATCTCATTAACGTTTCTGATTTCGACAGGGACAACCATGTATTCCTCAATGTCTCAAAAAACACATTTATTCAATTTATAAACTCGATAAAACCTACTAGAAGATTATCATCCCTTCTTCGATGTCAATCAACTGGCCTTCTCCTATGTATAAACTAAAGTATGTATACTAAATTATGTATATACTAAAATTCCTTGTTATATGCATGCAGTTATAAAGCAGCATCTAAAAAGTTAAACGTTCAGTGTCGTCTCCACCAGTTTTCATATTATTTACTTATTGATTTTTCTCCAACTGCTAACTCTGTACAAGGACTTACCTCTCTATGTATGGAGTACGCTCCACATACACGAGTATAAAAGGAAAAAACATGCAGCTCTTTTGGAAACGTTGGAGTAAAAACTTTCCGTCTTATCTATCAATTATCTCTCTCTCTCTCTCTCTCTCTCTCTCTCTCTCTCTCTCTCTCTCTCTCTCTCTCTCTCTCTCTCTCTCTCTCTCTCTCTCTCTCTCTCTCTCTCTGTGGTGTGTGTGTGTGTGTGTGTGTGTGTGTGTGTGTGTGTGTGTGTGTGTGTGTCTGTAAGATTGTGTGTGGGTGTGTCTATAAGGGTGTGTGTGTGTGTGTGTGTGTGTGTGTGTGTGTGTGTGTGTCTATAAGTGTATATGTGAGTCAGTGTGTGTGTGTGTGTGTGTGTGTGTGTGTGTGTGTCTTGCAATTTCTCGCATGCAAGTAGCAAATGCATAGTTGTGTGTGACTATAACTCAATACTAATAACCACGAGGTATGATAATACGTATACACTGCAAAATTTTCTCATTTAATCGATTTAATAACTAAGTATACTAGTTATTAGCCTAAATCTTACTTCAGCAACCAGCTGATGATTTCCAATACACTTAACACATAATATCCCCAAAGTTCCCATCAAATCTATCATTAGAATTCAACTCAAGATCATTCATTATATATTTCGAATTCCACACCAATATACGTAACACAATATTATCAAGGTTCTCATCAAATCTTTCTTCAATATTTAACTCAAAATAATTCAATATCAATGTCGAAGTTCCGTCCACACCAACATACGTAACACACAATATTTATCAAAGTTTCTTATCAAATCTCCCTTCAAAATTCAAATCAAACTATTTTAGTATTGTTACGGCCCCTACTTATAATGATAGACAGCAGAGTACTGTAAGTACCTTATAAGGACGATAGCACACTTACTAGACGAAACTAGGGGTGCATCACAGGCTGTATGGATCTTCCTCCTCTCCAAATCTCTTACCTTTCCCCTTATTTCAATAGGTAACACAACAATAAAAAACTGTTTACCTTAAATCTACTTATATTAAGAAAATACAAAGTAAATTTATCACCTCCAACACAATATATCTCCTCCCTGGACTGGCCAAGCCGAGCCCCTAACCTCACCCGAGAAAATCACCACAAACCACAATTCCCAATTCACATTAATTCACCCAATACTCCACAACCCCAAAACAACATCTTAAGTTCACCTAAACACTCAAAATCACCATATATATATATATATATATATATATATATATATATATATATATATAACTAAATATGCACAAAAAGATACCACAATAACCTCACCACACCCGTCTCCCTCGGCTCCCCCCTGGCTAGTCACCTCAGTCCTTTCCTTTTTTTTCGCCTCCGCCGCTCCTTGATACATTACGTCATTGGCACCTCTCTTCCCTCAAGGGTAGATTACAATCCCCTCAACCCCAGCGGGAATTACAATTTCAATATCCCTATATATGCACACATTTACAATACAAATGTTACACACTATAAGAAATACACAAGGAACTACATTAACTAGACCCGTCACAGACTCGTATCATGACATAACATGACGCAACTCCTTACAAATTATCTTAATACATTCTCCTCTCAGTTATTGACTACAAAATAATAAATACAATAATAACTGAAGTAAAAGTACAATATACACAACTTAAATCATTGATGTTAAAACATTTAACAATAATATTTAGTCACAAAAGAAAACGGGAATATTTCATGGTACACTAAGGAATTCATGGTAACCCTAACACCCTTTCCAAAAAAAAAAGTCATGAGCTAGCCTTAAGCTGGCTCAGGACTTTGAGGTACATCAGGTACTCGAGACAAGGCATCCCCGATTACATTATCTCTTCCTCTTACATGTTTGATGTCCAACTTGTAGTCTTGCAATATTAAACACCATCTCATCAACCTCTGATTTGAGTTTTTCATCTTATGCAAGAATACAAGAGGATTATGATCAGTATACACTTCAACTGATTTCCCTGTTTCCTTTACATACACATCAAAATGATTCAAAGACATAATCAAACCCAATGCCTCCTTCTCAATAGTACTATAACCTACTTGATAACACAATAATTTCCTAGAATAATAACACTCTGGGTGGTCAATCCCTTCATGTTCCTGCATCAATACTCCACCAATACCATCATGACTGGCATCCACATACAATTTAAAAGGTTTGTCATAATCAGGTATCCTAAGTATTGGTATATTGATCAACATTTCTTTTATCTTTTTAAATGCCTCTTCACAATGGCAATTCCAATTAAATTTAACTTTCTTTGACAGTAATCTGGTTAGAGGTAAAGCTACTACAGAGAAATTTTTACAAAACCTCCTATAGTATCCACTCATACCCAAAAATCTCAACAACTCCTTCCTGTTAGCTGGAGAAGGAAATTTCATAATGTCTTTCCCCTTAGCATCTACAGGTTGCACTTTTCCTTTTTTTTTTTTTTTTTTGTATGTAGAAGGGAGGCTGCCAAGGGCAACAAAAATAAAACAAAATAGCCCACTCTAGTGCCGGTCCCTGGAAAGTCCATAATCAGTAGC
>CM035206.1:3377728-3395228 GCA_020233015.1 Callinectes sapidus | reverse complement strand
TGCTGTTGAACTATTCAATATTATTAACATTAAATATCCGCCAAAAGAGAAGTTGACACTAAAAACTTATATTAATTTTCCATACTCTAATGTGAATCAAATATCTAGAGGGGCCTGGAAGTGCTGATGTTGCATTTTTATTGTTTATAAACGCCAAAAAGATGAGATGAGAAAGTGCCAGTTTGTCGACTTTGGCTTCACATCTCAGGAAAATACATTAAAAAGAGAAATGTTTTCTCTTATGCTATATTTTTCTTGCAAAGCTTTTTCCTTACCCAACTCGTGCTTGAAGTTACTTTGACACGTAATTGCTTTTATAACCGTAGGTAAATCACGGTAAGGATGAATTCATTTTTGTCTCGGTTTTCGCTTACCTTGTAGAGTCATCTGGTGGCTGAAGTTCATAAATAGCCCATTGGATGTATTAGATTTTGATCCTTTGTTCTCTGATGTGCATTGCTTCCTACACAAAGTTAGTTGGAAATTTAGATGTAATAGTTTCATAGAAAGATTATACACATGAGTGACTCTATGATGTGATCCTAGTTATCTCCAAGTGTATATTATGTTTGTGTGATGTAATCATAATTTTCTCAATTGTACATTATGTTTGTAACATTATATCTTATAGAATAGGCTATTAAATCAACTATGAATATTATTAAGGCATATAAGTTACTGCGCAAGGCGATGGTGTTTTGGTGGGCATTGTGGGAGGTGAGGTGCAGCTGGGTAGCAGCTTTCACTGCCTGCCCCTGGGCCCGGATTCAGAAAGAGTAAGGTGTTAGGAAGTTATTGGCTCTCCACAACACAACTATACTCACATTGGGATTCAGAAAGCTAGGTGTAACTTCTTCCCCTTCAGTGCACACATTGAGGCAGCTGATGGAGACTTCCCACCCATGATGACGTCATGGTCGCCAGCGAATCACAAGCTCTGACACAAAACGGCTAACCAATCACAAACCCTCCTGCCTCCCCGCTCCCTCTAAACTCCACCCTTTTCTTCTTCTTCTTCCTCTTGTGACTTGTTTTGATAGTCGTCTCTGTTGATCGCCTTGTTTTACGTAAAGGTTTTATCAGTTCCCTTCAGTTTTAGTCATTGTAGAAGCAGAAGACATACACAAGGACATTATTATTAGGTAGATAATGTGTGTCTGAATAAATTAGTGATGTTCTATATGATTTTGTGTCGGCCACTTTGCCGCGGGGCAAACCACAAATTTCTGATGGAGAAACATCGTAATGATGTAACTGCAGCAGAAATCAAGTGAAAGAAATAAAAACACGAGATGTAAATAATAGGGACACTCATGTCGGTCTGTGCTCTGTTGGTTAATACTACTTATGTATCGTTATAGTGTATCGTGTATAGGTTATTGTGGTGCATTATAGAAGGATTTGGTGTTATTGTTAACACACTGGTATTGTTGACAGACGGAGAGGAACATCCCAGCTGGGCTGGTTCGTGGCTGTTATGGAGAAAATTTACTGTGGGTTTTCGTTGTGAATGGTTCTCCTCTGTTCTGCAGGTTGGTTTCTACCGACAGTTAGCTATAGTGTTTATATTATATTGTTGTGTTGCATTATATAGGGCAGGCATATTATATGTGGGCAAGAGTTCAGGTTCGGTGTGACCGTTGACAGATGCAGGACGTACAGCCATGTTGGATTGGACCATACAGACTTTAGCAGGTCAGGCCTAAACTACTGGGGCTCGAAGAACATTACTGTGGGCCACTGAAGTGAGTGTGATTCATGTGCTGCATTATGTGATTAATGTGCTGCATTATGTGACGCAATTTTGCTAGTTGTGTGGGAATTATGTTTGTGTTAGGTTGTTATGTATACACTGTATTTCAGGCCGAAACATTCTACAAGACATAAAGGGATGTTACGATCTGTGGTTGCTGCTTATTCGGATTCCAGTACATTTCGGCTTCAACCACGATGGGTTGGCAAGAGGAGATGGACATTTTGAAAAAGAAGCGGGTCATTGCAAGAGGAAAGTTTACAAGAAAGGTAACCCTGCTAGATGAAGGCATTGTAAACGGTGAGCCAGTGTCAGTGCTTAAAAGTCACTATGAACAGATTTCTGATGCTTTTCAACTTGTGGAAGAGGCAAATGATGATGTACTAAATTTAATATGTAATAAGGATGGATATGAGGCTTTAGTAAAGGAGGCTGAGCAATACATGTTACATTGTGAAAGAATTTAGAATGAAAAGTTAACAGAAGTTAGTAAAATTGATATTGCTCAAAACAGTGTCAAACCGAAGGTAAAAATAAAGGCCTATGAGCCTCCTAAGTTTGATGGGAGTGTGAGAGACTGCCCTCGCTTCAAAGAGAATTTTAAGAACCTAGTGAAGAGTGTATATGATGAAGATGCATATGCACTGAAAATGTGCCTTGGGGGTGATGCACTCCATACTGTCAGGGGGGCAGAAGGTAATTACGATGAAATGATTCAACGGTTGGATGACAAATATGGCAATACGAGGAAAGTGGTGGACTGTGTTGTGATCCGTCCTTGGACACAATCAGACTCAAACTGGAATAGTTCCAATTTCTTCTCTTAAGGAGTGATTCTAGGTATATATATATATATATATATATATATATATATATATATATATATATATATATATATATATATATATATATGTATATATATGGTATATGAAACTCTTATTTCTTTTTTAAATTTATTACAAAAATAAAGTTATTCTATATTATATGTTGAGTAAGTCTTTACGTCCTCGACTTAGCGGCAAGTTCGTTTCACGTTACAGTTCACCAACCATACCCTTGTCTACTGACGAAATATTACTCTTCCTATTAAACTAAAGGAATTCCCATATAACCTAACTTGTATAAAACACAAAGTGAATTTCAGTTACTAAGTGAGACCAACCCCCTTGCCTTGATCTAAGTTCTACTCACGACAAACAGAGTGTAGTACAGTATCTCCATCTTGGTTTCTTCTCCTCGTTTTATATTTTAGTCTTCTTCTTTCGTCTTCTTTCTTCTTCCTTCTTCCTACTTCCTTCTTTCTTCTGACTTCTTTGTAACTTGAAGTCTTATAGTATCTTCTTACTTCTTTCTTCTTACTTCTTGGTAACTTGAAGTCTTATGGCTTCTTACTACTTTGTAACTTGAAGTCTTATTGCTTCTTCTTACTCTCTTGAAGTAGAAGAGTTTTGTTGAAGAGAGAACGGGATGGGACTTCTGTTGCTTGAGGGCAAGACAAGCGGGTGGTGCTACAGGTACTTATTCTATGAGTTCACCACGGCGCTGTCTGAATGTAGACTGACGTCCCTTCTGCTGTCTCTCTTTCACGTACCCTGATACGGAAGTGTATGGGGACGTTGTTTGGTTATTCTTGTTTTCATTGTCGTACTAAGTGCCACACTAACTATTCGTTTTTTCTACTGCTCCAGTTCGTCCATATCGCCGGATGCTATGGGGGCGTGACAGATACCACTCTCGTCTCCCTTTTTGTTCGCTGTGTCGTTCTCCGTGTTGTTCTCTGTGTTGTTCTCCATATCTTCCTCTGTTATTTTGGGTAACCGGTCTGCAGGCAGGGAGCGATTCCAACAGATTCCCCCCTTCAGCAGACCTCGTCCCTGAGGTCTGACGGTGGTTTGGTCCGGTTTCCCGAAACGTCGCCTCACGGTGACTAGCTGCCATGCCTCACGCTTGATGATACGTTTAGCACTCCTTGTCACATACAGGTTGTAGATCAGGAGACATAGGAGAAGTGTCAGTCCGACTGCGAGCCACAGCCATACAGAAAACGTCCTGGGTTGTTCTGCATTGTCGGGCTGCAGGGGCTGTAACGTGGACATCATGTCGTCTAGGAGAAAGGAACTGTCACGTCCAATACTGCTAAAAGAAGCGGTTTTAGACATATTTTCCAACCACATCTGTTGTGTTGGCCGAAGGGCAATTTCGACGGCAAAGTAAAAAGTCAGGCAAAGTAATAGTTGCACTATGTGCACTGCAACCTTGACCTAATGTAAGTGTGTCCGTGCCATTTATTATTTGTTGAAGTTTATTGACTCCATTCACTGGACAATTTAAAGTTAAAGTTATAGGCTTACTGGTAGCGTAAGTCCAGTAGCCTTCACCTTTAATAAACTGAGGAGGAAAATACCTTATTACATATGTATTACAGAGTTTTAAAGCATCTGGTTTGTTTAAGAACAGGGCAGACTCACATGTGTCAACGGAAGCATCATTTATAGGACCTAGAGGGGGGCAAACATATAAATTATGATGTTTGCTACATTGGTCAAAATTATCTATTAAGAAATTATGGTTCCTATCTTCACTGAATGATATATATTTTGAAACATGTTGATTTTGTACAAAATAATTTGTATTTGGCACTGCATAAGGCAGATAATTCATCTTAAATACATCAAACATGTCATTTGGTTTCCCTTTAAGAGGTATCGCAAGGTAGAAGCTATGTGAACCAGGCAAGGTTGTAGGCCTAGAAGTAACTCTTACCAGGTCTCTGTATAGTGCGACATATTCTGGTATTGCTGGGCATAACAATCCAGGGGGCCTTATTGAAGCCTCTTTTAATATACTAAGTAAAACTTCGTCAGAGAGTATGATCGGGGTTATTTTACCTTGCAATAGGCCTAATAGGCCCATTTTAAATATAAATAGTCGTTGTTAATGTTGATTAATGCTAATTCCAAGTTAAGTAATGCCTCCAACATTCTTTGCACCCCTTCTAGTGCTAAGGTTCTCAGGGAAAATTCCCTTATAATTTTGTGTGACAATTTAGATGCCAAGTCAAGTCGTGTAATTGCTGAGTTTAAGATCTTATTTTAAAGATCTTATTTATTATATTAAAGATCTTATTAATATTGTCATATTAAGAGTAGTAGAATGTACATTTAATATTATTCTTTCTCTTTCTGTCATTGATCCTACTCTTTGTAATTTTTCATGAATAGCATCAACCTGATCTTGAGTGGCTGTACCAAACAAAACATTTGATATGGATCCTAATAAATTGAAAACACCCCGCTTTTTTCGTAGTGGGTGTGCAGTTGTAGTCATATATTTAAGAAATTCATTCATTTCTATAAATGGTTTAGAAAATTCTTTATCAAAATTTCTTAAGGATTTCTCTAAGGAAGATACTACCGTATAAGAAGTATTCATATGAGCTATATTCCACTCAAGATCAGCTGTGATGTTTCTTGCTCTTATCAAGGGGTCTTGGGTGTGCTGCGTATTCAGTTCTAGAGGAATTATGTATTGTCTTCTCCGGTCAGAATCATTTTGAAAGCAGGCGTGTAGCTTAAACCCATTCTGATAGGGGACTCTGGCGTAGGGCCTTGTGGTACCGCTTGGGCGATACAACACATCTGTGGACAAATAATATTTTTAGCTTGTTTATTCTTTCTTTCTACGGGCATACTCTATAGGAATTTCCATGACGTTTGGTAGTTCGGGGACTGTGCTTCGAGACCTTAGGCTATACCTAATTGACGTCTCATTGTTTTCTTCATGCTCCTCAACTGTATTTCTTGTTAAATTGGTTAATACTTCTGACTTTTCATTACTTCCATTTGACTCATGGTTTGACTCTTTATCGGTTTCATCTGACTCATTGGTTACTTCATTAGGAACGACCTCAACTCTCTCTTCATTATTACCATAAAAATTATATTCACCTGGGTTTGGCACTCTTAACTCTTAATTATTATTTGATGGTTATGCTCTCCTTACGTTTGTATTTTGTTTTAGTGTAATATTTTCTTCGGGTATTACCCTTATTCTATCAGTGTGTACTGTTATTTCTTTACTATTTCTTATATTTTTTAGTTTGACTAGTACATCACTGATTTGGTGTATTACCCGGTATGGTCCATCATATAATGGTTGTAATTTTTTGTTTTCCTTCTTTGTGGGGATATGTTGGAGATAAATTCTATCTCCTAGTTTAACGTTTTTTATCTTTCCTCCTCTGTGGAATCTTTCCATTTCTTCTCGTCCCATTTCTAGGTACGCAGCGCATCTTTCATATGTCCTCTTAGTGATCAGTGCCATTTCTTCTTTGTACTGATCTACATTGTACCAAGGTTTAGGTACTTCATCTAGAATTTGATATGGTAAAGGTGGGTCTCTCATATGCAACAGGTAAAATGGACTATCTTTGATGATCCTGTGGTATGCAGAATTATATGCATACTTAGCTGCAGGTAACATCTCGTCCCATATTTTCGGTTAAGGTCCTGAGGATGTTCACACCTATATAGTTTGCTCGCTCAATTACTCCATTTGCTGAGGGCCTATAGGCCGTAATCGTGGTGTGGCTTACTTGAAGCCTCTCTGTTACGCCTTTGAATATTTGGTTCACAAACTCCTTACCTTGGTCTGTGACCATTGTTTTGGGTGCTCCGTGTATACATACAACTTTGTTGAAGAATACTTTGGCTACCTCTGTAGCTTCTTTGCTACTTAGAGGTTCTGTTATAAGGTATCTTGTAAAAACGTCTATAATGGTAAGTATATATTTCTTACCATTGTCTGAGGTACCCATTGGTCCTACTATATCCATATGGATTCTTTCAAATGGAGCTTTTACATCAGGGTGTCGTCTCAGAGGTGCTGGGGCGAGTTTCCCACACTCTTAAAGTGAGAACACACTTGACACTGTTTACAATATTTCTTCACATCTTTCTTTATCCCTGGCCAATATGCCATTTTCATACACCTGTTCAGCGTTACTTTAACACCTCCGTGGCCAGCTGGAAACACAGAGTGAGCTAAACGTAAAGCCTTCTGGGTATAATCAGGGGTAAGGATTATTGCTCTTATGGGTTCCCCATAAGGACTATATGTCTTTCTGTATAGGATGTCTTCATCCAATTCTAGTTCATCTAGAGGCAATTTTGTATTGCATTTCTCTAGTTTTAATTCATTTTTTATGGCTTGCAAGTCTTTTTGTTCCAAGATACCTTTTTAAATTATTTTATATGCTTTATTCTCGTTTTGGAGTCTTTTGACCTCCTCGAGATTCCATTCGACCTCTTCTTGGGCCTTGGTGTGGGCGTCCCCTACACTCATTATTTTGTCTCGTGGATCCATTAATTCTGTTTTGTCTAACTTCTTCATTCCCGAGAGGAAGTCTGCACCCATATTCACACTCATTATTTTGTCTCGTGGATCCACTAATTCTGTTTCGTCTAACTTCTTCATTCTCGAGAGGAAGTCTGCGACTATATTCTCTTTCCCGGGTAAATATTTTATACTGAAATCATATTCAGATAATAATGTCTGCCACCTGGCAATTCTTCCATTTGGGCTCGCAACCTTAAGGAGCCAAGTTAAAGGACGGTGATCTGTGTGAATTTGTATATGATACCCCAGACACAAAGGTTTGTTTACCTGTAAGCCGTATACTATTGCAAGGGCTTCTCGCTCTATGGCGCTGTACTTCTTTTCAGACGAATTCAATGTACGACTGAAAAAGGTGAAGGACCTTTCACGGCCTGTTTCATCTTCTTGTTGTAACACTCCTCCAATACTTTCTTCTGAAGCATCGGTAGTCAAGATAAAATCTTTGGAAAAATCTGGAAGCTTTAGTGTTACATCTTCTGTCAGTTTTTCTTTTAATGTTGCAAAAGCTTTTTGTTCTTTGTCACCCCAATTTATAGGCGTTTTATCTGCTTTTTTATGAGGGCCCTTTTTTCCAGCTAGCAGGAGCGTGAGAGGTCGACTTATTTCTGATAAATTTTCTATAAACTTTCTATAATAGTTCATGAGTCCCAGGAAGGATTGAAGTTCTCTTACATTTGTGGGAGGTTTTATGGATTTTATAGCTCTTACTTTATCTGGTTGTGGTTTTAGTCCCTTTGCGCTAATAATAATATGTCCCAAGTAAGCAATTTCCTCCTAGAAAAAATCACACTTTTCCAATTTTACTTTTAACTTAGCTTTCTGAAGCCTTGATAACACTTGCTCAAGGTTTGAAAAATGATCAGTGATAATGTAATCTAAATATACATGAGCTGAGCTTCCTATGAGTCTTGTTAATACTGTATTTACGACTCTTTGGAAGGCTCCTGGTGCAGATTTTACTCCAAAAGGTAAAGAATTAAATTCCCGATGTCCTTCTGGTGAGGTAAACGCAGTTTTTTCTTTACTTGATTCATCTAAGGGAATCTGGTAGTACCCTGCTCGCAAATCTAAACAACAGAAGATTTTACTTGACCCAATTTGTTGTTGCTTGGATGTTGGGAAGTGGGAACCTGTCATCTTTAATTTTTGAATTTAATGTTCGAAAATCCAGGCATAATCTTATTCCTCCATCTTTCTTACGGACTGGAATTAAGGGACTCTTATAAGATGACTGTGAAGGTCTGATAATGCCTTGTGCCTGAAGGGCTTGTAATTGTTCTCTTATTGCCTGATGATAAAAACAGGTATGGGATAGGGTTTTCTGTAGACAGGTTCATTACCTATCTGAGTAATAGTACTCATATAGTAGGGAGTGACTGTTATAGGGTCATCTTCAGTGGAAAAAAACTTAGGGAATTTCTTTATTAATGGATTTAGTGCTTCATTCTCCTGAGTGCCATCGGGGTACTTTCTTCTAATGGTCTAAAGCACTGGAACAGGGGTGCTGTGAACTTATCATCAAAACCAGTTGTGACCTCACTGAACGTTTCCCTTTGTGTCTCACAACACAAGGGGGTATTCACAGCCTGCCCTCTACAGACAACCTCTTCCTCCACACAAAACTACATGCACCGAATTACACACACATCCTACATTCAAAATTATTACCAAATATGGCGACTCCTACACCAGCCTCGGAGTCCCCCCCTGGGGAGGGCCATAAATGTCCCCAGGTCGGACTGCTCTTCTGGCATCGACCCTAAGTGTCTTGACACCCCCCTCACATTTTTCTCCATCAACTTCTGCAACATTCGCGGTCTTCGATCTAATTTTCAATCTGTAGAACACCACCTCTCCTCCACTAAACCTCATCTTCTTTTCCTCACTGAAACACAGGTGTCTGAGGCAACTGACACTAACCCCTTTTCTGTTTCCTCCTACTTTCTCTATCCTCATTTTCGTTCCAAAGCTGGATGTTGCGTCTATGTCCGCAACGACATAACTTGCTTTCGTGCCCACGCTCTTGAATCTTATGAGTTTTCTACCATCTGGCTTCGACTTCAAAGTCACTCTATAACTAAATTTTTCTGTGCTGTATATCTCTCACCTAACTCCTCTGATTATAGAAAATTCTTTGACTACCTAACTTCCAAAGTGGAGCACATTCTGACTCTCTTTCCTTTTGCGGAGATCTCCATTCTTGGAGACTTCAATGTTCACCACCAGCTTTGGCTTTCCTCTCCTTTCACTGACCATCCTGGTGAACTTGCCTATAACTTTGCTATCCTACATGACCTAGAGCAACTCGTGCAACACCCTACTCGTATTCCTGATCGTCTTGCAGATACTCCAAACATTCTTGACCTTTTCCTAACTTCTAATCCTTCTGCTTATGCTGTCACCCTTTCTTCTCCGTTGGGTTCCTCCGATCACAATCTCATATCTGTATCTTGTCCTATCTCTCCAATTCGTCCTCAGGATCCTCCAAAGCGGAGTGCCTTTGGCATTTTGCCTCTGCTAGTTGGGCAGACCTGAGGAGGTATTGCTGATTTTCCCTGGAATGCTTACTGCTTCCGTGACAGAGACCCGTCTCTGTGTGCTGAGCGCATAACAGAGATGATAGTGTCTGGCATGGAGGCGTACAATCCTCATTCTTTCTCTCGACCTAAACCTTCCAAACCCTGGTTTAACACAGCCTGCTCTCGTGCTATCCATGATAGAGAGGTGGCCCACAAAAGGTACTTGAGCCTTCCATCACCTGAGTCTCACGCACTTTATAATTCTGCCCGAAATCATGCCAAGTCTGTTGTTCAACTTGCCAAAAACTCCTTCATTCACAGAAAGTGTCAAAATCTTTCCAGATATAACTCACTTCGAGACTTCTGGCATCTAGCCAAAAACATCTCTAACAACTTTACATCTTCATCTTTCTCTCCTTTAGCTCAACCGGATGGCACCAATGCCATCTCATCTATCTCTAAAGCTGAACTCTTCGCTCAAACCTTTGCTAATAACTCTACCTTGGACGATTCCGGGCTTGTTCCTCCTTCTCCTCCCCCCTCTGACTACTTCATGCTACCTATTAAAATCCTTCGTAATGATGTTTTCCATGCCCTCGCTGGCCTAAACCCTCGGAAGGCTTATGGACCTGATGGGGTCCCTCCTATTGTTCTCCGAAACTGTGCCTCCGTGCTTGCACCTTGCCTAGTCAAACTCTTTCAACTCTGTCTATCTACATCTACCTTTCCTTCTTGCTGGAAGTTTGCCTACATTCAGCCTGTTCCTAAAAAGGGTGACCGTTCTAATCCTTCAAACTACCGCCCTATTGCTTTAATCTCCTGCTTATCTAAAGTTTTTGAATCTATTCTCAACAAGAAGATTCTTAAACACCTATCACTTCACAATCTTCTATCTGACCGCCAGTATGGCTTCCGCCAAGGCCGCTCTACTGGTGATCTTCTGGCTTTCCTTTTTTGGTGAAACTTTTGCTGTAGCCCTAGACATATCAAAAGCTTTTGATAGAGTCTGGCACAAAGCTTTAATTTCCAAACTACCCTCCTTTGGCTTCTATCCTTCTCTCTGCAACTTCATCTCAAGTTTCCTTTCTGATCGTTCTATTGCTGCTGTGGTAGACGGTCACTGTTCTTCCCCTAAATCTATCAACAGTGGTGTTCCTCAAGGATCTGTCCTATCACCCACTCTCTTCCTATTATTCATCAATGATCTTCTAAACCAAACTTCTTGCCCTATCCACTCCTATGATGATGATACCACCTTGCACTTTTCCACGTCTTTCCATAGACGTCCAACCCTTCAGGAAGTACACAGCTCACGCAGGGAAGCCGCAGAACGCCTAACTTCTGATCTTTCTAAAATTTCTGATTGGGGCAAAGCCAACCATGTGTTGTTCAATGCCTCAAAAACTCAATTCCTCCACCTATCAACTCGACAAAACCTTCTAAATAACTATCCCCTCTTCTTCAATGACACTCAACTGTCCCCTTCTCCTACACTAAACATTCTTGGTCTTTCCTTTACTAGTAATCTAAACTGGAAACTTCACATCTCCTCTCTAGCTAAAACAGCTTCTATGAAATTAGGTGTTCTGAGCCGTCTCCGCCAGTTTTACTCACCTCCCCAACTGCTGACTCTATACAGGGGACTCATCCGCCCATGTATGGAGTATGCTTCACATGTTTGGGGAGGCTCCACTCATACAGCTCTTTTGAACAGGGTGGAATCAAAAACTTTTCGTCTTATGAACTCCTCTCCTCTGACTGACTGTCTTCAGCCTCTTTCTCATCGCCGCAATGTTGCCTCTCTTGCTTTCTTTTACCGCTATTATCATGCTAACTGCTCTTCAGATCTCGTTAACTGCGTGCCTCCCCTGCTCCCGCGGCCTCGCTGCACAAGACTTCCTTCTGGAACTCTCTCCCTGCTTCTGTATTTCCACCTTCCTATGACTTGAACTGTTTCAAGAGAGAGATATCAAGACACTTATCCCATTCTTCTTTTGGCTACTGAATATGGACTTTCCAGGGACCGGCACTAGAGTGGGCTTTTTTGTTTTATTTTTGTTGCCCTTGGCCGCATCCCTTCTACACACAAAAAAGTATATATATCACTTAACTTTTCTGACTTTACTTCGGACTTTTGGGAGTTTATCTTTCCTTTTGTTCCTTCAGTAACTCCAGCTATAGCTGATGAGAAGGAGTGTATAGTACAAGGTTGTATTCTTCCTAAAGTTTTACCAGTCTCTATTTCTATCGCTTCCTGTTCCACATTTATATATTGGATTATGAATATTGATCGTGCTCTTTTCGCTAGCGGGTGTAATTTTACTATTCCTGGGCACAGGACTCGAGACGTTGTAGTACTTTGACAAGGCTCGAAGAGTCCGTTCTCTGCATCTACGAGGGGTGTAGAACAAGCTATGTAACCGACAGATGCTGGGGGTATCATTATATCTTCTACGGCAACTACTCTGGCAATCATAGCTTCTGGTAGCCCGTCACTATCATATGCTCTCGACACTTCCGGTGTCGCCGGCTCTCTGAGTCCCCATCCTTGACTTTTCCTTTTATTTTGATTCCGCTCTTCGCTTAGTGCGGATGTCTTTGTCATTTCCGGTGTCATTGACTCCCGGGGGCCTTGCCCTTGACTTACTTCTTTTAAGGTAATTATTGTACATTTACCCTCATTTTTGGGTGTTATTGAGACTATAACCCCATTTACTCGTACTTCTACGAGGTTTCTTTTACCTCTTTTTGTAATTTTTATCTCTATATCATTCTGTTTTAGGATATCTCTGCCCAACAGAATAGGGGTAGGTAACTTTAAGCCTGAGGTTACCACCATGGTTTGTTTTTTTTATATTTTTCCCTGTTTGCATAACCACCGTTGCTTTACCTTTGTTATCTATTGCCTGCATGCGCCGCCACGGTGCAGTGGCTAGCGCGTCTGGCTACGAATCTGTGGGCCCGAGTTCGATCCCGGACGAGGACGGCGCGGACCTCACCCAGGTTTTCATCCTTCACTGGTCGATAAATGGGTACCTAGGGCAACCTAGGGAAGGTAAACTGTGGAAACCCGGATTTCATGCTGGCCCCATGTCCCGGGGTAAGGGACTATTCCACCACAGGCTCAAAGGCCAAAGAGACGGGAGATGAGCGCCCGCAGTCACGCGCTGATACAGCGTAAGCCCCCCACTTTACCTTTTTCTATTGCCTGTGAATTTATGGCAAATATATGCGCTGTTATTTCTTCGCTCATCTGAGCTTCTATATCTGTTTCTCTAATAAAATCTTCTTTTATAAGACTCACACAAGCACCTGTGTCTATCATAGCATTTACCTCTATAAAGGTATTATTTTTTGTTTTTATTCCTAATTTAATAGCTATTATTCCTAGTTCTTCTACTTCTGGTACTTCATTTGAATAGCTATTAATTCCTGTCTCACCTAACTCTCTTAGTTGTCCCCACTGTTCCACTGAGTTAGCCTTTTTTTTTTTTTTTTAAAGGAGGTCTCTGGGCGCCCTTGGGACATTGGTAGATTTTGTGGTTCAGTCCACATCTTCCACATGGTCTGCGGCATTCACGAGTAATGTGGTTTCTTAATCCACAATTATCGCACACCACTGCGTAATCTTTCTTTTCGCAATTGCTGGATATGTGACCTATTTTATGATAGGTATAACATTAAGGTTCAGGACCTGACTTTGGAGGTCCATATTTTTTTGGAACGGCTCCTTGTAGTTTGCTGGTATCTGCTCTAGCTGCAATCTCTGTTTGTGTATTTTCTCTTATGGCATTGATAGGCCTTCTTGTTTCTTTACGTATATCTACGTTCCTCAATTTATATTGGGGATTTTTTTCTAGTAATTCACATACGGTCCTGAATACTTCTGTAGGTGAATCTCGCACCTGATGAGGTATAAGGGGTTTTATTGCTGGGGGAATAGCGATAAGGAAAACCCTTATTAGTTCTTTATTGAACAGTTCACCACAAGTGGGTTCTACTTTCTGTAATTTCCTTCTGATCATGTTTAGTCTGCAGTAGAACTCCATTAAAGTTTCTCCTGGGTTCCTAGTTGCAGATGACATTTGGCTCATTAGTGGTTGATACCCTTGACCGCTGGGGAATATTGCTAAGAAGTACTTTTTAACTTCTTCCCACTTATGCCCATGTTCGTCTATAATATCCTCTAGGTATTCTCGTACCAAACCCAGGGAGTATTGTTTGGTAAGTTCTAAGCGACCTTCGTCAGTCCAATTTTGTGATGGAGTTCTGCTTTTTATATCTCTCAACCATTGTCTTACATCCCTAGCACAAATGTGATTGGGGTAGTCAGGGTGTCTTTCGTCTCCTCCACAAAAGTATTGCAGTCCTTTAATTTGTTTGAAGTCATTTCTGTCTTTATTGGCTATGATATTTGCTAAGTCTTCAGTCTTTATTACAGTCGTAGGACTAACCTTTTTGCTACTGGTTGCAGCGTGTACATTCCTTGACGGCTCTGAGTCTGAATCGCAAGAAGACATGTTGTCCCACCACCACTCGATATTTGGATCGAAAAAAAAATTGTGTTATTTCAGGGGAACAATGAATAGTTTGCATTCACGTATTGCAGCACTTTAATAGTTTTAGTGATAGCGATTATACCAACACATACATATATCCCACCGGTAATCTGCCACCACTGTTGTGATCCGTCCTTGGACACAATCAGACTCAAACTGGAATAGTTCCAATGTTTTCTCTTAAGGAGTGATTCTAGGTGGATATATATATATATATATATATATATATATATATATATATATATATATATATATATATATATATATATATAATGAAACTCTTATTTCCTTTTTAAATTTATTACAAAAATAAAGTTATTCTATAATATATATTGAGTAAGTCTTTACGTCCTCGACTTCGCGGCAAGTTCGTTTCACGTTACATTTCACCAACCATACCCTTGTCTACTGACGAAATATTACTCTTCCTATTAAACTAAAGGAATTCCTATATAACCTAACTTGTATAAAACACAAAGTGAATTTCAGTTACTAAGTGAGACCAACCCCCTTGCCTTGCTCTAAGCTCTACTTACGACAAACAGAGTGTAGTACAGTATCTCCATCTTGGTTTCTTCTCCTCGTCTTCATTCTTCCTTCTTCTTTCGTCTTCCTTCTTTCTTTTTTCTTCTTCCTTCTTTCTTCTTTCTTCTGACTTCTTTGTAACTTGAAGTCTCATAGTATCCTCTTACTTTTTTCTTCTTCTCTTCTTTCTTCTTCCTTCTTTCTTCTTTCTTCTTTCTTCTTCCTTCTGTCTTCTTTCTTCTGACTTCTTTGTAACTTGTAGTCTTATAGTATCTTCTTACTTCTTTCTTCTTTCTTCTTGGTAACTTGAAGTCTTATGGCTTCTTCTTACTACTTTGTAACTTGGAGTCTTATTGCTTTTTCTTACTCTCTTGAAGTAGCAGAGTTTTGTTGAAGAGAGAACGGGATGGGACTTCTGTTGCTTGAGGGCAAGACAAGCGAGTGGTGCTACAGGTACTTATTCTATGAGTTCACCACGGCGCTGTCTGAGTGTAGACTGACGTCCCTTCTGCTGTCTCTCTTTCACGTACCCTGATACGGAAGTGTATGGGGACGTTGCTTGGTTATTCTTGTTTTCATTGTCGTACCAAGTGCCACACTAAATATCCGTTTTTTCTACTACTCCAGTTCGTCCATATCGCCGGATGCTATGGGGGCGTGACAGATACCACTCTCGTCTCCGTTTTTGTTCGCTGTGTCGTTCTCCGTGTTGTTCTCCGTGTTGTTCTCCATATCTTCCTCTGTTATTTTGGGTAACCGGTCTGCAGGCAGGGAGCGATTCCAACAACTGGGTGATCAGTGATGTCAAAGCTTTGAAAAGAATTAATGAAGGGGACACTAAAGGCTTTGTAAGGATGTTTGATCAAGTGGAACAGTGTTGGTTAGACTTGAAAAAAAACATTAACTTGGAGGAGGAACTTAACACGGCTAACGTAGTCAGCCACATTGAGAGAGTCCTACCTACATTGCAGAAAATAGAGTGGGTAATCAGGGCAGAGGAAGTACTTGCTACTAGGGATTTATTTCCAACATTGTTAAAGTTCTTGCAAAAGGAGAGAAAGGTATTAGAATACATGAATTCTAGCATCAGAACTACTGGCACTGAGAAGGCATCTGTACATCGTGTAAGTAATGAATCTAACAGTATCATGGAATTAGAGGTGTTAACATTAATCAAACAGATGAATGATGACCAATAGCAGAAAATAAAGGGCTAGAGTCATGTATTATAAACTTAACTGAGATGGTAAAAGGTAATAATTTGACAACAGAAAGTACTAATAAAGGATGCTGGGTGCACAACTCCATGAACCATGATACTTTTGATTGCTATAAATTCAAAGATCTCAGTAACAAGGAGAGGTTCAAACAGTGGTATATGTTTTAGATGCTTAAATGGGTATCATCAAGCACATAATTGTAACATCAATAGGATGTGTAATGTTATGATCAAGGGTAGGGGTATGTGCAACCGTTATCACCACCCAATTATACATTTTGAGCTGTCGGAAAATGTTAACCATAAAATAGCATCAGGAAACTCTCTCAGTACTCTGTTGAAGTATAAGTACGGTGTACAGTGGATCTCAATTTATCACAGGGCTTTGGGATTCAGGCTCTGATATAACACTGGTGACGCACCGTATGGCGGGGAAACTGAAGTTGAAGGGCAAGGATAGAAATTAATCAATGATCAAGGTTGGCAACGTACTCGAGCATTACTCAAGCCGAGAATATTGCATACCACTGGCTGATAGGAGTGGCCAGATATGGGACATCAATGCAGTTGGTCTTGATGAAATATCTGCCAAGATATCTAAAAGATTTGATATAAGTATGGTCCCAGAATTATTTGCTAGAGTATCAAATCATGAGATAGATTGCCCAAGTGGGGAAATAGATATGCTGATTGGTGTCAATTACAGTGAGCTATTGCCTAGGGTCATCCAATCTAATGAAGGGCTCCAGCTATTAGAGAAACTGTTTGGCCTCAGTATTCGTGGTAAACATAAGAATATAACTACGTCTGGCAACACCACTAATCACATAGAACCTGTGGATAAACATAAAAATGAGTTTGATGAGTTCTTTGCCATTGAGGAGAGTGGGGTACATTGTGACCCAAAATGTATTAAATGCCTATGCAAGGGTTCTCCAGTGAGTGACGCTGTTAATCTGCCCTGATTACCCACTCTATTTTCTGCAATGTAGGTAGGACTCTCTCAATGTGGCTGACTACGTTAGCCGTGTTAAGTTCCTCCTCCAAGTTAATGTTTTTTTTCAAGTCTAACCAACACTGTTCCACTTGATCAAACATCCTTACAAAGCCTTTAGTGTCCCCTTCATTAATTCTTTTCAAAGCTTTGACATCACTGATCACCCAGTTGTTGGAATCGCTCCCTGCCTGCAGACCGGTTACCCAAAATAACAGAGGAAGATATGGAGAACAACACGGAGAACAACACGGAGAACGACACAGCGAACAAAAACGGAGACGAGAGTGGTATCTGTCACGCCCCCATAGCATCCGGCGATATGGACGAACTGGAGTAGTAGAAAAAACGGATATTTAGTGTGGCACTTGGTACGACAATGAAAACAAGAATAACCAAGCAACGTCCCCATACACTTCCGTATCAGGGTACGTGAAAGAGAGACAGCAGAAGGGACGTCAGTCTACACTCAGACAGCGCCGTGGTGAACTCATAGAATAAGTACCTGTAGCACCACTCGCTTGTCTTGCCCTC
>CM035206.1:3348549-3365263 GCA_020233015.1 Callinectes sapidus | reverse complement strand
AGAGAGAGAAGAGAGCGAGAGAGAGAGAGAGAGAGAGAGAGAGAGAGAGAGAGAGAGAGAGAGAGAGAGAGAGAGAGAGAGAGAGAGAGAGAGAGAGTATTTTAAACCGATATTGTTTTTTTTTTTTATGTAGAGTGGGAGGCGGCCAAGGGCAACAAAAATCAAACAAAATAGCCCACTTTGGTGCCGGTCCCTGGAAAGTCCGGATTCATATTCCAAAAGATTGGGATAAGTGTCTTGATACCTCTCTCTTGAAACAGTTCAAGTCATAGGCAGGTGGAAATATAGAGGCAGGCAGAGAGTTCCAGAGTTTACCAGAGAAAGGGAAGAAAGACTGAGAATACTGGTTAACTCTTGCATTAGGGAGGTGGACAGAATAGGGGTGAGAGGAAGAAGCAAGTCTTGTACAGCGAGGCCGCGGGAGCAGGGGAGGCACGCAGTTAGCGAGATTAGAAGAGCAGTTAGCATGGAAGTAGCGGTAAAAGAGAGCCAGAGAGGTAACATTGCAGCGATGAGAAAGAGGCTGAAGACAGTCAGTCAGAGGAGAGGAGTTGATAAGACGGAAAGCTTTTGATTCCACCCTGTTCAAAAGAGCTGTATGAGTGGAGCCTCCCCAAACATGTGAAGCATACTCCATACATGGGCGGATGAGTCCCCTGTATAGAGTTAGCAGTTGGGGAGGTGAGTAAAACTGGCGGCGACGGCTCAGAACACCTAACTTCATAGAAGCTGTTTTAGCTAGAGGGGAGATGTGAAGTTTCCAGTTTAGATCACTAGTACAAAATAGACCAAGAATGTTTAGTGTAGAAGAAGGGGACAGTTCTGTGTCACTGAAGAAGAGGGGATAGTTATTTGGAAGATTGTATCGAGTTGATAGGTGGAGGAATTGAGTTTTTGAGGCATTGAACAACACTATAGGTTTGCTTTGCCCCAATCAGAAATTTTAGAGAGATCAGAAGTTAGGCGTTCTAAGGCATCCCTGCGTGAGCTGTGTACTTCCTGAAGGGTTGGTCGTCTATGAAAAGACGTGGAAAAGTGCAAGGTGGTATCATCAGCATAGGAGTGGATAGGGCAAGATGTTTGGTTTAGAAGATCATTTATGAATAATAGGAAGAGAGTGGGTGATAGGACAGACCCTTGAGGAACACCACTGTTGATAGATTTAGGGGAAGAACAGTGATCGTCTACCACAGCAGCAATAGAACGATCAGAAAGGAAACTTGAGATGAAGTTGCAGAGAGAAGGATAGAAGCCAAAGGAGGGTAGTTTGGAAATTAAAGCTTTGTGCCAGACTCTATTAAAAGCTTTTGATATGTCTAGGGCCACAGCAAAAGTTTCACCAAAATCTCTAAAAGAGGATGACCAAGACTCAGTAAGGAAAGCCATACTGGCGGTCAAATAGAGGATTGTGAAGTGATAGGTGTTTAAGAATCTTCTTGTTGAGAATAGATTCAAAAACTTTAGATAAGCAGGAGATTAAAGCAATGGGACGATAGTTTGAAGGATTATAACGGTCACCCTTTTTAGGAACAGGTTGTATGTAGGCAAACTTCCAGCAAGAAGGAAAGGTAGATGTAGATAGACAGAGTTGAAAGAGTTTGACTAGGCAAGGTGCAAGCACGGAGGCACAGTTTCGGAGAACAATAGGAGGGAACCCATCAGGGCCATAAGCCTTCCGAGGGTTTAGGCCAGCGAGGGCATGGAAAACATCATTACGAAGGATTTTAATAGGTAGCATGGAGTAGTCAGAGGGGAGAGGAAAAGGAGGAGCAAGCCCGAAATCGTTCAAGGTAGAGTTATTAGCAAAGGTTTGAGCCAAGAGTTCAGCTTTAGAGATAGATGAGATGGCATTGGTGCCATCCAGTTGAGCTAAAGGAGGGAAAGATGAAGAGGTAAAGTTGTTGGAGATGTTTTTGGCTAGATGCCAGAAGTCCCGAGGTGAGTTTGATATGGAGAGATTTTGACACTCTCTGTGAATGAAGGAATTTTTGGCAAGTTGAAGAACAGACTTAGCATGATTTCGGGCAGAAATATAAAGCGCATGAAGCTCAGGTGATGGAAGGCTCAAGTACATTTTGTGGGCCACCTCTCTATCATGGATAGCACGAGAGCAAGCTGTGTTAAACCAGGGTTAGGAAGGTTTAGGACGAGAAAAAGAGGGAGGAATTTACGCCTCCATGCCAGACACTATCACCTCTGTTATGCGCTCAGCACACAGAGATGGGTCTCTGTCAAGGAAGCAGTAATCATTCCAGGGAAAATCAGCATAATATCTCCTCAGGTCTGCCCAACTAGCAAAGGCAAAATGCCAAAGGCACCTCCGCTTTGGAGGATCCTGTGGAGGAATTGGAGAGATAGGACAAGATACAGATATGAGATTGTGATCGGAGGAACCCAACTGAGAAGAAAGTGTGACAGCATAAGCAGGATTAGAGGTTAGAAAAAGATCAAGAATGTTGGACGTATCTCCAAGACGATCAGGAATACGAGTAGGGTGTTGCAAGAGTTGCTCTAGGTCATGTAGGATAGCAAAGTTATTGGCAAGTTCACCAGGATGGTCAGTGAAAGGAGAGGAAAGCCAAAGCTGGTGGTGAACATTGAAGTCTCCAAGAATGGAGAGCTCCGCAAAAGGAAAGAGAGTCAGAATGTGCTCCACTTTGGAGGTTAGGTAGTCAAAGAATTTTCTATAGTCAGAGGAGTTAGGTGAGAGGTATACAGCACAGAAAAAATTAGTTAGAGAGTGACTTTGAAGTCGAAGCCAGATGGTAGAAAACTCAGAAGATTCAAGAGCGTGGGCACGAGAGCAAGTTATGTTGTTGCGGACATAGACGCAACATCCAGCTTTGGAACGAAAATGACGATAGAGAAAGTAGGAGGGAACAGAAAAGGGGTTACTGTCAGTTGCCTCAGCCACCTGTGTTTCAGTGAGGAAAAGAAGATTAGGTTTAGTGGAGGAGAGGTGGTGTTCTACAGATTGAAAATTAGATCGAAGACTGATGACTGTCACCAACCTTTTTTTTTTCCATCGTTGTAATATCACATCTTACTGTCTTCTACCGCTACATATTTTACATGCAAATTGCTCTTTTGACCTTCCCGGCTGCATGTCTCCCCGCCCCCCACAGCTTCTCTACACATTTTAATCTCTTCCAACGGTATTCTCTCCACCCTTTTAATGCAAGAGTTAGTATTAGTAGGTTTTCTCAGATAAACTTTGAAATTCCCTGCTTTCCCCAGTATTTCTATAACTTGAAATCTTTCAAGATAAAACTAAAATATTTTACTGTTGTTTTCAATGATGCTCGATGATTGGCTTCTGTTTTTTATAGCTTTTCTTTCAATTGGAGTTTTGTTGCCCTTGGCTTGCCTAAGGGAAGCAAATAAGTTTCTTTTTTATTATGAAACTTTAATTTATTGATATTCTGCATTTCTCTTTCACGGTGACAAAAGGGGTCGAGCCCAGCAACTAAGCTTCGACGAGCAGGCCGTAAACCATGTCCAACTAGGTGTGCATGCTGAAAACTTGATCAGTTATAGTTGACACTCGTCTCGGAACAGGATGGAGTCTGGTAAAGTACTTTACTTCCAGATTTATGGATTAGGTAAAGACTCCACTACATATATTATCAAGCTTTAATGATCTTGATCATTTGTACGTTGCCCAAAATCTTCAACGCATCTTGAGTTTCTCCATTACGATCTCATGTTTTCTCTGATGTGTGTGTGTGTGTGTGTGTGTGTGTGTATGTGTGTGTGTGTGTGTGTGTGTTTAAAAATTATATAAACACAATCAAGGGTTTCGAAATGCGCGATGAATGTTCAGTGTGATAAAATTACATTCTATATAGTAACATTGTTGACGTGTCAGAGAATTATATCACGTTGTACAGTATATATATCTTTTATGCTTTCTATTTTCTCGACAGGTGAAGTGAAGAAACAAGGAAAATAGTGTTTTGCAAGTAACGTTAGAAGCTAATGAGCTCACCGTTATGGGCATTTTGTCTATGGACACGTCACTTTCCTGGCAAGAAACCAAGCATTATGCAAAACACGTAAGAAGGAATGGCATCCAACAATTCATCAATCATTATCACAAAATGAAAGACCACCAATGGGATTGCCTTAGATGGGGTGATGAGGTACGTAAGTGAATCCTTTAGGAGCCTAAACGATAACATTATTTTTTTCAAGAAAATTATATTATATTGTTAGAGGTGAACGACACAGAATCAAGTAGAAAATATTGTTTTATTTCAAGGATATTTGTTAGTATTATTTTGATTTAAGGTCATCTCCCTTCCAGTTTGATAACACTTACATGGTTATCAGCAATTCACCCTTTCCATGATTTCATATCCAGTGGCTTCTTTTTTGCAAAGAAATATTGATTTAAAATCTTATAACCAACAATGATAAAGTGACTTTCATACACTTGGGTGGTCTGTGTCACCACTTTCTTTCCTTCTCCTAGCTGCCAACCCTCGTACAGCATTTTTCAGCAGTTGAAGGGATAAACTTTTGATCCTACTTTATCGACTTCTTTCCTATATCAGTATTCGTCTAACCATTCATCTACTCTCACATTAGAGATGTTCATATGATTATCCAGACCTGCAGAACAATTGTTTTGAATTTAACATCTAGATGCGCAGTTCTGATAGATTAAACATCCGCATCCGCAGAAAATTGTTGTTGTATTGGCTCTTATGAACCTGCTAACAGGAAATCCAACAGCTCTTTCTTTCTGAATCTTGCAGGATCTAAAAGGTTGAGGATTGTAGATTCTTTGTATTAGAGACAAGTGCTGCACCGCTGCACTAGTATAGCAATGCCTGAGGTCTAGCGAAGGAAATCGACCATAACCTTGTTAGTATTTATTGGAGGATCCTCCAGAACTGTAGGAATTTCTGATTGGGATTGATCACAAACTTGTTCTTGCTACACTCAAGCTTCATGTCAAGTCCAGAAAGGCTCACAGATGTGATCACACTGTGTTTCATTTTGAGAAACCGAAGACAGAACATGTGCTCATGACTGTGCAGTGACAGTCTCCAATCGGTGTGGTGTGGTTGGCACCCTTGAGGATCCGGCAGGGATATGAGTTACCTTTAACTGTGCAACTTTTCAGGCTGCCAAAGAATACATTGGAAAGCATCCGAAGTGACAGTGATTTCGCCTTGATGGAGATGCTGGACAATATTGAGGAGAGTCGTGCTGCTAGACTTGCTGGGAAATGTGATCAGTACAGTGCTCTGACACTAGAATTAGAGCTCTCCTGAAGAGGCAAGGAGAGGTATGTCATGGGCCTCACTGAGGAGGTCGAGTGTCATTTAAGTGCTAAAGACCTCCGACTTCCAAAGAAACTCTGCTCCAAGTATGAATCTTAGATGAACGCTATCCGAACAGCCTTGTATCACAGGCAGATGGGCAGGTAGCTCGTTGGGCCTTGTACTTTGAGCACTTGTTCACAGTGAATCCTCCAAGCGGACAGCTCTAATCTACAAGGATATAGACGATGGATAATGATGTACTCATTGACAAAACTGCACCTTCCATTGAGGATATCAAAGAGGCTGTGGCAAAGTTGAGGGGTGAAAAGGCAGCTAGCATCTGTAACATCAGTGTGAAAGCTCTTAAAGTTGGGGCTGAGGCTATGATCCATGGTTTGCACGATGCCTCGATTGCTGTATGGCATTGAGGTACCATTCCTGTTAACTAGAAAAAAGGGTTGGTCGTCACTTTCTAGAAGGGGAAAGGGGATCATCAAAACTAACGACTACCACGGTATAACACTTCAGGGTACCAGGCAAGGTGTTTGCCCATTTCCTGCTGATGCGGATTTTTGGTCATGTATAGAAACACCAGTGACCTAAAAAAAATAGGATTCACGACCGGTAAGTAAGCAAACCGGATCCTAGCCCTTTGCGTAATGGTGGAGTGCCGATGTGATTATCAACAGGGAACCCCTGCAGCTTATGTCGATTCAGTGCACCGAGAGACACTCTGGGATCTTCTCCGTGGGGTTCTTGCAATGATTATTGTCGTATTAACTGGCCTGCACTCAGAGACTGTGAGTGCTGTCAAGTGTAGATAAGACATGCCCAGCTTTTCCGCGAATATGGGAATAATGGAGTATGTATACTTGCTCCATCACTTTTCAACACGTGCATTGACTAGACACTAGACTTAGACTAGACTAAAGAATTGTGGATAAAAATCATTCTGGACCATCTGTTGGCACTACTGAAATTACAAAGAGGCCTATTTTAGAAATCACGTTGCCCTTGGTCAGCTTCTCTCTCTTGTATAAAAAAGTTATGGAACAAAAACTAATTGCCGAGCCTTCTGGATCTTGGTATAGCAATGCCGGAGGGGTAGCGAAGGAGATCGACCATAACCTTGTTAGTACTCGTTTGAGGATCCTCCAAAAATGCAGGATTTTTCGGAGTGCCGAGTTTTTTGCGACCGATCACAGGCTTTTTGGTGCTACCCTCAAGCTTCATGTCAAGTCCAAAAAGCCTCCAAGATGTCTTAGGCTACTTTAATGTTGTCGCTGGCACTGAAAGAGCTGGTTATGAAATATGTGTTGGTCTCCATGGTTCTGGTACTAGCAATGACAACAGCTCTCTCCTTCTGAATTTTGCAAGATCCAGAATGCTGAGAATTGCAGGATCCTGGTATCAGAGACCAGCGTTGTACCGCTGGACTTGGTATATCAATGCCGGAAGGTTAGCGAAGGAGATCGACCATATCCTTTTCTGTACTCGTTGGAGGATCCTCCAGGATGTCTGCGTTTTTCGGAGTGCCGAGTTCTTTGCGACCCATCACAGGCTTGTTGTTGCTACACTTAAGCTTCATGTCAAGTCCAGAAAGCCTCCAAGACGGGACCACACTGTGTTTCATCTTGAGAAACTGAAGGACTTGACATGTGCCCAAGAGTATTCAGTTTGGAGCGTTCAACACCCTTGAGAACCCTGAAAACCTATGAGATACCTTCAAACGTGAGACTCTTGAGGCTGCCAAGGAATGCATTGGGGAGCAGCCAATGTCACGGAGTGACTTCACTTCGGTGGAGACACTGGAAAGTATTGAGGAAAGTCGAGCTGCCAGACTTGCTGAGAACCATGACCAGCATAGGGCTCTGTCACATACGAGTAGGACTAGAACTCTCCTGAGAAGAGACAAGGATAGGTATGCCAGGGGTATCGCTGGGGATGTCGAGTGTCATTTAAATGCTAATGATCTCAGACTGGCCTATCGAGCTCTGAAAAAAACTCCTCTCCAAGTCTACTTCTCAGGTGAGTGCTATCTGAACAGCAAATGGCTGCCTCGTATCGGACGCAGATGGCTCGTTGTGCTGAGTATTTTCAACAGCTGTTCACGATGGATCCTACAAGCGGACAGTTCCGGACTGCAGGGTTGCAGACGCTGGATGCTGATCCACCCATTGACGATGTCAAAGAGGCTGTGGCAAAATAGAAGGGTGAAAAGGCAGCTGGCATCTGTAACATCAGTGCGGAGCTGCTCAAAGATGGGGGGTGAAGCCATAATCCGTGGGTTGCATTCTGTCTTGACTGCTGTATGGCATTCAGGTACCATTCTTCCTGACTGGAAAAAGGGGTTGGTCGTCGCTATTTGGAAGGGGAAATGAGACCGTCAAGACTGCAACAACTACCGTGGAATAACACTGCTCAGCGTAGCAGGCAAGGTGCTTGCCCATTTGCTGCTGATGCGGATTCACACTCACCTGCTGAAGCATCCGAAACCTGAACAGTCAGGGTTCACACCTGGTAAGTCAACTGACCGTATCCTTGCGGTTCTCATACTAATGGAGTGCCGACGTAGGTTTCGACACGGAATGCTTGCAGCCTATGACGATCTCAAGAGAGCGTTTGCCTCAGTGCATCGAGACCCTCTAAAATCTTTTGCATCTCCGTGGGATTCCTGCAAGCATTATTGGTCTATTAACTGGCCTGTATTCCAGGACTGTGGATGCTGTGAAATGTGGAGAAGGCGTGTCCAGTTTCTTCCTTGTGAATACAGGTGTGAGGTAGGGCTGAGTGCTTGCTCCATCACTTTTTAACACATGCATGGATTAGGTACTAGGCAGAGTTGTGGAACAAAGTCATTGTGGAGCATCTGTCGGCAACACCAAGATTACAGATCTTGTTTTTGCTGATAATGCAGCAATATTCGCTGAGTCATTGGAGGTTCTGCAATGGCTCTGGAGACACTGTACAAGGAGGTGAAGCCCTTGGGCCAAAAACAAGGTCCAGGTGTTTGGAGGCATACTGGATGAAACAGTACAGTCTGTCCATGTGTGTATCGAGGACATTGAGATTTTGAAAACTTCACATACCTTGGTAATTTAGGGCATAACGATGGTTGCTCGAGCCAAGAAGTCACACTGGCCTTGGCCACGGCGTTATGGACTCGCTCGACAAGAGTATTTGGCGTTGTCTATACCTGTGCATTCGGATCTTCAAGTCGCTGGTGATCCCTGTCTTACTCTATGGTTCTAAGCCATGGACACTGAACACCGACCTGAAGAGGCGAATTGATGCCTTCGCAGGATCATGGGATACCGCTGGTTTCACTTTGGGTCAAATCAGCGATTATTCTGTGAGACGGATTCGAGGCATATTGCTTGCATAGTCCGTCAGCTTCAACTGCAGCTACATGGACATGTGGCGCGATACTCGGGGGCTGATCCTGCATATCGGGTTGTGTCACAGGGGGGGCACACGCACCCCCACTCAAACTCACTTCCCCTTTCTTGATACGCCTTCACAGCTCGTATCAGAGGGTGAAAAATTATAATTTCAAAACCAGGTTCTGGGCGTGTGCTTGAAAAAATAAATAAATGTAAGTACACTTACTTACAATTTATTTACAAAATATTTACAACGGATCTGACTGCCTGAAGGGCCACTGAACTGATTAATATAAAAGACCACACAAACACACCAATATCGGGACACACAAAAACTCAAGCTGGCTAACATGAACTGGTTCACAATGGAAAAAAATCACACAAGTGAACACAGAAAATATAAACACACAAAAACAAAACACAAACACATAAAACACAGAAAAAAAACTAAAACAAATGAGAGAGAGGAGAAGAGACGTCACCCAGACACAAAATTAAAAGTAGGTGAAAAGATCCGACCCTCTTTCACAGCTACGTAAAAATGAAACACTACACACTCCAGTAGTGTTAAGAAAACCCATCCAGGGTAAAAGAAATGCGCGAAGCAAAATTGGCGGAATAATTCCACCCACAAACGTACTGTGAAAGCAAACACACACAAAAAAGGGAAGGACAAAATAGTGATCAACAAGGCAGCGGCCTCTTCAAAAATCACTCCAATAAATCGTAAAATATGTGGGCGGCGCTCCTAACCTCACCCCAAAGAATCACCTTAAAGCATACCTATATACATATTAACCTACTCCTAAACCCTAGGAAACACACAATACCTTACATACTAGGTAGCGCGGCGAAACGCGACCTTCGCTTCCGTGACCTGGACCCGTGGAAGAGTGAGTGACCGAGTGAGCGTGACCTCCCCTGGCTCGGCAGCTTATATTACCCCGAGCCCTGCGCTGACCCCCGTGGTCGTCTACCCACGTGGTTATACCACAACACAAAGGAAACACTGCCTACCAAATCAAATATTGGTTCCATTGTGGTATTTACGTGTAGGCAGTATGACTCGTGATATCCTCTCCAAAATTCAAGATGGAAAACTGAGAGGTAGAAGAGTTACAGGCCAAAACGGTAAAAATGCCCTAACTCTACGTAATACAAACATGAAAAAATTATAAAAATTCCCTATTGTACAAAATAAAAACAATTTGTTATGTAACTTACATAGCAATGGGAATAATAAGTTTCCCTCCTCTCTAGGGCGACTCCGGAAACGTAAACAACTTCCAAACAGAGAACAAGCTCTCCCAACTTTGAAGTGACCTTCAAATGGTAACAAATTAAGGAGTGGTGAGAGAGAGGTGCAGATGACCTCTCCTCCCCCCCACTGACCCATTAACCCCCATTTCTGACCTGCGGTCACTCGCGGCGCCAACCGCCGCGAGGCCGAACTAAACAAAGCAAAAGGGGAAGAAGGGAAAAAACATATGTACACAAATAAAATAAAATATGTGTACCACGTCCGTGACAGGTTGTTTCCGTAAGGGATAACTCGGCTTGGAGGAGACCAAGGGGACGCCCACAAAACTCCTGGCTGCGGCAATTCGATGCCTCCTGCTGGGAGTCATTAAGTATGGGAAGGGACCCTGCATGGAGACTCATGAGGAGTGACTATCAGGGGTGGCGCCGTAGGGTAGGCGAGGCAATGCGCCCCCCGGCGTATGACCCCCCTGATTGATTGCATACGTATACCTTAATTTTTTTTAATGCGCTCCTATATCATGAGAAAATAATTAGCGTTCCTTTTCTCGATATGCTCTGCTGCCTTCATCTGGAAAACAATCATTTCCTGTTTTTTTTTTTTCTATTTATTTATGTATTTTTTTTATTTTTTTATACCAATACTTTCCCACAAGTGCTGTTGTTTCCTAGAATTAGTTGACCTGCAACCACTTTTTTAAGAGGCTCATGCTCCACTGTATTTAATGGGAAAAGCCCTATGTAAGGCTGGAATGTAAAGTTGTGCATTCATCTTCTTGGGAGGCTGGAACAGAAGTGAGCAAGGGACAAGTGTTTCCTGCGGCTACTTTCTGAAAAAAAAACTGTCAAAGGCTACCAACTGAGGCTTTAAAATAACATATTCTGTTAAATCTAGTGTTTATCATTGTTTCACGCATTATTGATCCTTAATAATAAAAATATAAAAAAGCTTTCATCCTTTCCTGTCTGCCTTGTTTTATCAAAGAAATTTGGTTCTTCTTTAGCTATCAAGATGCAGAGCTGAGGTTTTCATTGATAAAGTTATATATTTTCGTAAATTTTTGGCATTTTCAAGCACTGCATCACGGTCACCAAAGCGTTATTACCTATCTAAATTTACACTTCTTTATTGAAGTCTTCAATTTTCACCTCGGTGAGTTCAAGAACAATCATCACGCCCTTCAATATTCCCTCCAACAAAAGCTCTTTCCTTCACTTACTCCAGGAAAATTATAATTGTAGCTATTGAAGGTCCTCTCCTGCCCCTTTAATCGCATCTTGATAACCTGAAATTCCACATAAATGAAACAGCTTTATTTAAAAAAAATAGGCGGAATTTGTGCAAATTGTAGTGTGTGCATGTAATTACATGATAGTGTTATGATGAAACTAAATTAAAAGTTGTTTTCATTTCAGATTGAATACATGATCATAAAGCTAGACCATGAAAATCGTAAAGCTCGTGTCTCCCTTCGATGTTCCGAACTCTTGCAAATATTATGTGACTCCAAAACAGGAAATCTAAGGTAGGTTATCAAGTAATCATTAGATCAACAGTTCACGCAAAGATGCAAAAGAACACCTAACTTCTCTAAGATTTCTAATTGGTCTGAGAAAACTTAGTAATGTTCAATGCCTCAAAACTCAATTTTTACTTCTATGAGCTCGACACAACCTTCCAAATAACTATCCCTTCTTTTTTAACGACACCCAGCTTCCCCCCCTCTCCCCCCCTCTTCTATAATCAATATCTTTGGTCTCTCCTTTACTCATAATCTAAACTGAAATCTTGAGGTCATCTCTTGTTAAAACAACTTCCATGACGTTAGGCGTTCAGAGGCATCTCAGTCAATTTTTTTTTTTTTTTTTTTTTTTTTTTTTTTTCATTTTCCCAACTGTTAACTCCATGTATGGAGTACTACCCGCATGTGAGAAGGGTTTCCTATCACTCAGCTCTGTTAGACATGATGTAATCAAAAGTTTTCGTCTCATAGACTCCTCTTCGAATGACTGTCTTCGGCCTCTCTTCGCCGGAATGTTGCATTTCTTGCTATATTATAATAATATTTTCATGCTAACTGCTCGATTGATCTTGTTAGCTACGTGCCTCCCGTTCTCCTGCACCCCTGCTCCACAAGACTTTTGTACTGCTCACATTAGGCTCTGGCAGGGTAATAGAGACAAGTATGGTCTCTAATCAGGTGCTTATTGTGAGTATACACGGGGTCGCGGGTCAGGCAGAGAAATGGCTTGACCGATAAGAGCGATAGTGGAAGGTATGCTGGCGGCAAGAGGGAATCCATGAAGCGAGGGTCAGGTATCATGTCAGCATGTACCTGGGCCGACTTAGGATGGAGTGACCGCGCTAATCCGGGTTACTAAAGTACCCCCCTCCACACGGATAAGAGAAGATTTACTGGCGAAAAAACAAATAAATAAGTAAAATATATGTCGATAACTGAAGAAGGTAACATGGAGGTTGAACACTGAAAAAAAAAAAAACATGAAAAGGGGACTGCACTACAAGGCCTAGAAAAAATGGGGTGGATGGAAGGTCCTTCCAAACTGGGTAATGGCAGCTGGGGAGAAGACAAGAGATGGAGGTTTGGAAGGATGATCGTCAACCTGCGCGGGTACTAGTGCATGTGAGGGCCTAGGGATGGGGGAAGGAGGACGAACACTGGGTGAAAACTAATGGCGAGAAGTGGGGTGGGGAAGTCGCCTCAATCAGAGAACTCAGTGAGGACAGGGATTGAGTGGCGGGTTGGGGGACAAGTGGTACCAATTCATACGTCGGAAGGATGCTGGTGACGCAGGCATAGGGCGCACTGTGCACTGATGAAGGCCCGCTGGGAGCTGCAGGCACGGTTCGACTCGCAGCAATGAGCATCCCACGTGTCGGAGGCACTGAAATAACTTTCCGCGGATGTGGGAGACGCAGTGTCTCAGTCGCCGATGGTGGGGGGTAGGGGATGAGTGGCTGCCTGAAATTTGGGTCCCAAGGGAAGAGGTACCTCGGAGATGGGAGGTGTGCATCATGAGTGGCGAGTGGCGCTGAGGAGTCGGGAATGGGGGATGCCTCTGTGGTGAGTGCTGGCCGTGAGGGATGTGGGCTGCTTTAATGTGACAACAGTAAACGATGTATGAGCGCCATTTAATGTGCAGGGTGAAATACTTTTCCCCCTGGCCAACACGCACACAGGTGTCTGTTGCCTAACCAGATCGACGTCAACGGTATGAAATCGGTCCGTGGGCGTGGGTATGGTTTGAAATGGGGTCCGGGTGTTGCTGTGGACCTTGACAGCCTGGCAGAGGAGGCGCGTGCAGACCCATTCCTTAATCTCCTTTCTCATCTCTGGCCACTCCGCTCGCCTGCTGATGTGGTGCGTCCCTAAGATGCCAGGGTGATTGAGGGATTGGTAGTGTCGGAAGACCACGTTAGCCAACGCGTTGTCCTCTTCTCAAATGTGCGTGACGTCAGGAGTGAATTCGAAGATGAAGCCGAGTTGCCCACTCACCCGGGGGGTTGTCGCCTGTTGGGCCCATATCTTGCGTCAGCAGATTGTGATCCGTGAGCAAGAGAAACTCAGGGCCCTACAGGAAGTAACAGAAGTGAAGCACGGCCTCATATAAGCAAGCTATAGTATCGTTGAGCAGGCAAGAAGCGCTTCCTGAAGAAGGTCACCAGCCGGACCTCCTCAGCAATGTTTTGCTGTAATACTGTCCCCACGGCTTCCACTGACGCATCAGTGGAGAGCACTGTAGGGCGTAGGGACCAGGTAAGCGAGGTGGGTCAGGGAGACTAGCTGGTGTTTGGTAATCAGGAAGGGGCAAAGTACGTCTTGCCCACTGTCTAGGGGCTTTGGAAAGTCCTTCTTGGTGCCTTAAGGAGGTCGTCCTGGGGAGCCAAGAGGGCAGCGGCTTGGGGGATGAGGTAATTGATCATATCCAAGAACTCCCTCAGTTTACAGACAGTAGTAGGGCGCTGGAAGTTCTTACAGCTGCCACCTTCTTGGGGAGGAACTCTAGGTCTACTGCACTCACCTTACGGCTCTCGAAAGGACACCCAAAACACACGTCTCGGGGTGCAGTTTGAGGCTGTATTCCTAAAAGGCCCTAAGGATCTTCCGCCGATGGTCTGCATGCTGCTTGGGTGAGGAGTAGGTAACGAGGATGTCGTCGATGTAGACCTAGACGAAGACCAGCCCTCTCATTACCCTGTCCATGAACCGGTGGAAGGTCTGAGATGCGTTGCTGAGACCAAAGTCCATGAATAGGTATTCAAATAACTCAAAAGGCGTGGTTATCACAATCTTCAGGACGTCGTCCTCCGCTACAGGGATCTGGTGGAACGCCCTCGAGAAGTCGATCTTAGAAAAAACCGCCTTGGGGTACCTGTCTGGGCGGATTATGGTAGTGAGGGCCCTGTAATCCAGGACGCCCGCCAATCCCCGTCCTGGACTTTGGGGAGCATGTGGAGAGGTGATACTATATTGCTGTTGGACAACCACACGGTCGCCTCCTCTAGCATGTGCTCGAATTCCCCGTGTGCAGTCTGAATATGTTCCAGGGGGAAGCGTCATGGACGCGCACAGCAATGTGGAACAAGTCGTCACGATAGAGTGCTTTACCGCGTGACTGACTTGAGCAGGAGTGGTCGGAGGAGTAGTGAGAAGGGGAAATTCCTGGAACAGGGTCTCAGAGTGCGTCCCCTGGTGGAGAGGGGTGACGAATGGCATTGGCTGCGTCAGGTCGCTGAGAGCTGATTCAGAAGTTATCTGCCTGGTCCACATCCGCCGCGTATGGCTTCCGTTCCATATGTGGCGATAGGGATGCGGTTTGCTGCGAGGAGGTTGTACATCGTGCAAGAAGGAGCACAGCGGTCCTTGTCCGTGACAGGAACCACACTCACCTCTGCCCTGGAATCCATCAGGAAATGGATCCGGGAACATGTGTTACACATGCAGAGAAGGGCGCGTTGGTAGGGAGGAAGCGGCTTGAGATCCGGTGAAGACATCAACGGCACAGGAGAGCGGGAGGAGGCAGCCACACAGGAGGTCAGGCGAGGGTGGGCCGGCGCTAGTGGCGGGAACGGGGCACCACTGCTTATTTAAAAGTAAATGCTACGGTTGAGTAGTTGTAAGACAAATGACTGTAACGATGGTAAGGAAAAACTTGGGCTGGGTCAGGGTTAATCTTTACTTCAAGGTTTTGGCAGAATGTCTTCTGCAGAGAGTGAGTTACAGACATGGAAAGAGCAGCAGTTTATATTCACTCGTTGTGGATCACCTGCCGGGGGAGCGTGCTGATTGGTCTATAAGCGTGAGTTTGGCTGCTGAACGAGAGGCTTACAAAGTCCTCTCTACGGTTGGTGACGAGGGAGGTAGGAATGAATGTATGCGGCCTCCACCTGCTTTCTCATTTTCCTTACCATCTTTACAGTAATTGCTACTATCAAATCCAGCCTATTCCCTAATGCACTCTCTTGGATGTCCTTCATGAGCTCAAACGAAGACAGTAGTCTTCGCCATAGTAAGTCCATTAGGAGCCATCGGACTGAGTGCACTTACTTGGATACTAGCCCAAACCCTTGTTATATGAGTGATACGCGTTTTCCTTAAGGATCAAGACAACTCGGGGTCAGCACCCCCTCTCTCTGTTTATTTATGAAAATTACATTAAAGGCACAATTGCTGTATGGGAAGTGTGTCGTAGATATAAATTATTTATTTTTTTAAAGAAAATTGCCGTGTTTGTAATAGTAATCCCAAAAATGAGAGAGAACGTGTGGAAGAAAGCGCAAAAGAAAATTGTCATTTAAGGGCACACTGAAGACGTACTACATACTTTGGGGACAGAGGGCAGCCAGCAGCAAGGGTAAGGCAGGGCCATACACAGCAGAGGAGAGAGCGGCAGGGACGGGCCACCCACCGGCTGCAGATGGGCAAGTAGAGAGCGCGAAACGCGGCCGCCAGGTGGCTGCTGAGACATTGTGCGGGAACCAGGGTACGCAGGCGCATCAGAGGCTCTCGCAGGTCCCCAAGGGACAGGAAGCGAAGACGGACCATGGCTCTCCACGGGTGACGGGAAAGGTGTCACGGCCGGGGAAGACGGGGGAAAGTCAGACTGGCGAGCAGGAACTTTCCCGGGCTGGGCAAAACACGTGAGGCCGACAGTTTTGCGCCCCCTCCCTGAAGCACCTGTGGAAGAAACAGTACCCCTTGGCCACTGGAGCAGGAGACCGGACAAGAGAAGTTTGCAGGCGCTGTAGGGAAGCTTCTACTGAGGCGAGGTGAGCCTCATTGGAAATGGATAGTGAGGCTGGGGTAATGGGCAGACACTCCCCAGCATCTGCCGCCACCCCATGGAGCAGAGGGTTCGGAGAGCGCAGAGGGTCCGGCTGGGCGGCAGTATTAATGCCACACAGGCAGGCAGGGGCGGATAACGGCAGGTTGGGCGACGATATGTGGGCGTCGTAAATACGATCCATGAACACCGTATTCTCTGGCGTGGAGGGGTCAGGTGTGTCGTGCCTCCCTCAAAGCTGAGGGAATGTCTGCCTGGTCTCAGTGTCAACCACGCAAGATCACCTACGTCCCGCCCTGCAGCTGTACCAAGGCGGCTGTACCGAGGCCTCAGGTGTACAGAGACCCTCAAGTAGGTGACGTCAAGGAAAATTTCTTGACGGCAGTGGTTGGCAGCTGCGACGATGTCGTAATGTTGGGTGGTTTACATTAAGTGCATTATAGGGATCGTCTCTCTCTCTCTCTCTCTCTCTCTCTCTCTCTCTCTCTCTCT
>CM035206.1:3308105-3333077 GCA_020233015.1 Callinectes sapidus | reverse complement strand
TTACTTTTTTTTCTCTGCATATCTGGAAGGGCATAGTTATCCTTATTTACGTCTAATTTGTATTCCTTAATGTATTTAATAATTCTAGTGTATGTACTGTATTAAGTTCTTATTAGCTTTTATACTGGGCTTGGAAAATCTATATAATTCTCTATATGATCGTCAATTTTCTCATAAAGCTTAAAATATGTTTAAAAAAATTTCAGATCAGCGATATATTCATTCATTTTCTTGAAATTTTAATTTCTAGGACTACATAACATCTATAGAGTGAATTTGTTGTAACATGTTGAAATATTTTCTGCTAAAATCACCAGATATAATTGCTTTTGCTGACACTTGGCTTAGAGAACACAAGATACATCTTTATTCATTGGAAGGTTATAATTCTTATCACTTAGTAAGAACTGAAAGATAACACGGACGACCATCTTAATTAACAATATGCTAAAGACAGCTATTGAAATTGTTTTGTTACATTAATGAATATATTGAAATCTGCTTTTCCAAATAAACATTGGGGACTTCAAATTTAAATTGTAATTTAAAGGCCTAATTTTAAGCATGTAGGTGTCAATGAATTTACGTTCATCATAAATGGATTGTTGAATAACGACAATTTAAAAATTGATAAATCTTTATTTATAAGAACTTAAGTATTTTGTTAGAATTCTCTACTTATGTTTCTACTAATCTTTTCCTAATTCTGTGCCATCTTTAGATTATTTACCCCACATATCCACACCTTTTTTTTGCGGTACTCCTGAGCTTTGTTAATTAACCTTCTCTGCTTGATCAAATCTGGATAAATTTTTACACCTCCCACTCTGTCAGGTATCTTTATATCTGTATGTGTATGTGTCTTTATCTCCCTGTATTTATTAATATCAATCAGCAGCCTAAACATAATATTAAACATTAATTTTGGAATCTTCAATACTAATAATCACAATCTGTTTACCAATTAGTTTCATATGATGAACTGGGAAAAACTACTTAATCTAGAAAATGCCAAAGATAATTTCGATCCCATATAAAAAGTTTATGAAATTTACAATGAAAATTTCCCAATGTAAATAAAACAAGTTACTGATAAACGACTTCGTACTTGGCTTACAAAGGAAATAACATAAATGTAACATTTAAGATGTATTAACTTACAATCTTGCTATCAATATAGAATTAATCTTACATAAATTATTCCAAATATTAAATGAACGATTACTTTAACATAATATTATTGGTGGTGGGTGGATTCTTTCCAAGTGAGGAGTGAGTGCCCTCTACCTCCCATAGCTCTCTCCCCCCTCTGTCCCTCCTCATCTGTGCCTTCTCTTCCTCCTTTGTGGGCAGCCAGGGATACCAGTGTCCCTGGCAATGCCTCACCAGCTGGTTGGGGTGGGGCTTGCAACCCCTCCCCGTAAAAAAATACCCAAGCCACCAACGAGATTAGAGGCAGAGGTCGGGGTGGGGGCTATAGGCGCGGGCGAGCCTCTGGCCACGGCCCCGATCCGAGTATGCTGGGGGGTCCGACCGTGCAGACCTCTCCGGTGCCAAGGCACCAGAGGGGCCTGCCTACCGGTATGACGGATGCAGGGGAAAGCCTGCGGGAGCCCTGTGTCCTGAAAGGGGCGGGAGGACCCCCTAGCCCTACTTCTGATTTTGGGGGTGCCGGTGGGGTTGCAGATGTGGCGCCTGCACGTTGGACCGCTCCTGGGGTGAACCTTCGAAGGGTTCTGCGTGTGGGCTCCTGGAATGTCCTGAGTCTCTCAGAGGATCACCGACTACCTCACTTATCAGATGAGCTCAGTAGGCTGAGGGTGGATATGGTGGGGCTCTCTGAGACAAGGAGGCCTGGCAGTGGCGAGACCAGTAGTAAGGGTTTTACTTACTACTGGTCCGGCATGAGCAATGGCCACCATGTCAAGGGGGTAGCCATAGGCGTCTCCAGCAGACTGCAGCCGTCTGTTGTAGAGGTTACTCCGTTTGATGAGCGTATAATGCGATTAAGGCTGAAGCACAGTTTAGGCTTCATGTCTGTTGTTGCTGTATATGCTCCTACCGAGGTATGTGAAACTGAAGAGAAGGAGATGTTCTACGCCAAACTCGACTCTGTACTGGACCAGTGTCCCCGCCGTGATGCACTCATTGTCCTGGGCGACTTTAATGCTTTCACTGGCACCGAAAGGGCTGGCTATGAAATATGTGTTGGTCCCCATGGTTCTGGTACCAGGAATGACAACAGCTCTTTCCTTCTGAATTTTGCAAGATCCAGAAGGCTGAGAGGTGCGGGTTCCTGGTATCAGAGACCAGCGCTGCACCGCTGGACTTGGTATAGCAATGCCGGAGGGGTAGCGAAGGAGATTGATCATATCCTTGTCAGTACTCGTTGGAGGATCCTCCAGAACTGCAGGGTTTCTAGGAGTGCCGAGTTCTTTGCGACCGATCACAGACTTGTTGTTGCTTCACTCAAGCTTCATATCAAGTCCAGAAAGCCTCCAAGATGCAACCACACTGTGTTTCATCTGGAGAAGCTGAAGGACTTGACATGTGCACATGAGTATGCAGTGACAGTCCCCAATCGGTTTGGAGTGCTTGACACCCTTGAGGACCCTGAGGAGCTATGGGATACCTTCAAACGTGAGACTCCTGAGGCTGCCAAGGAATGCATTGGGGAGCGCCCGAGGTCACGGAGTGGCTTCACCTCGGTAGAGACGCTGGAAAGTATTGAGGAGAGTCGCGCTGCCAGACTTGCTGGGGACCATGACCAGTACAGGGCTCTGTCACGTAGGACTAGAACTCTTCTGAGAAGAGACAAGGAGAGGTACGTCAGGGGTTTCGCTGAGGATGTCGAGTGTCATTTAAATGCTAATGACCTCAGACCTGCCTATCGAGCTCTGAAGAAACTCCGCTCCAAGTCTACTTCTCAGGTGAGCGCTATCCAACAGCAGATGGTTGCCTCGTATCGGACGCAGATGGGCAGATGGCTCGTTAGGCTGAGTACTTTGAGCAGCTGTTCACGGTGGATCCTCCAAGCGGACAGCTCCGGACTGGAGGGTTGCAGACGCTGGATGCTGATCCACCCATTGACGAAACTGCACCCTCCATTGGCGATGTCAAGGAGGCTGTGGCAAAGTTGAGGGGTGGAAAGGCAGCTGGCATCTGCAACATCAGTGCGGAGCTGCTCAAAGCTGGGGGTGAAGCCATGATCCGTGGGTTGCATGCTGTCTTGACTGCTGTATGGCATTCAGGTACCATTCCCCCTGACTTGAAGAAGGGGTTGGTCGTCCCTATCTGGAAGGGGAAAGGGGACCGTCAAGACTGCAACAACTACCGTGGAATAACGCTGGTCAGCGTACCAGGCAAGGTGCTTGCCCATTTGCTGCTGACACGGATCCGCACTCACCTGCTGAAGCATCAGAGACCTGAACAGTCAGGGTTCACGCCCGGTAAATCAACAACTGACCGTATCCTAGCGCTTCGCGTAGTGGTGGAGCACCGTCGTGAGTTTCGACAGGGAATGCTTGCAGCCTATGTCGATCTCAAGAAGAAATTTGACTCAGTGCATCGAGAGACACTTTGGGATCTTCTGAGTCTCCGTGTGATTCCTGCAAGGATTATTGGTCTTTTAACTGGCCTGTATTCCGGGACTGTAAGTGCTATGAAGTGTGGAAGAGGCGTGTCCAGTTTCTTCCCTGTGAATACAGGTGTGAGGCAGGGCTGTGTGCTTGCTCCATCACTTTTCAACACATGCATGGATTGGGTACTAGGCAAAGTTGTGAAACAAAGTCATTGTGGAGCATCTGTCAGCAACACCAAGATTACAGATCTTGTTTTTGCTGATGATGCAGCAATCTTCGCTGAGTCACTGGAGGTTCTGGTAAAGCTCTATAGGCACTGCACGAGGAGGTGAAGCCCTTGGGACTTAAGGTTTCCAGGGCCAAGACCAAGGCCCAGGTGTTTGGAGGCGTTCTGGATGAAACAGTACAGTCTGTCCATGCGTGTGGCGAGGACATTGAAATCTTGAAAAGTTTCAAATACCTTGGTAGTGTAGTACATAACGATGGTGGGTCGAGCCAAGAAGTCACACGGCGGATTGGCCTGCCCCACGGCGTTATGGATTCGCTCAACACGAGTATTTGGCGTTGTCGATACCTGTGCAGACGGACAAAGATTTGGATCTTCAAGTCGCTGGTGATCGCTGTCTTACTCTATGGTTGTGAGACATGGACGCTGAACACCGACCTGAAGAGGGGAATTGATGTCTTTGGTACCAGATGCCTTCGCAGGATCATGGGATACCGCTGGTATGACTTTGTGTCAAATCAGCGTTTGTTCCACGAGACCGATTCGAGGCCTATTACTAGCATAGTCCGTCAGCGCCAACTGCGGCTATATTGGCATGTGGCGCGATACCCGGAAGCCGACCTTGCTTGTCGAGTTGTTTCCGTAAGGGACAACCTAACCTGGAGGAGGCCTAGGGGACGCCCACAGAACTCTTGGCTGCGGCAAGTCGATGCCTTCTGCTGGGAGTTACTCGGTATAGGAAGGGAGCCTGCATGGGGACTCGCGAGGCGTGACCGCCAGAAGTGGCGCCGTAGGGTAGGCGAGGCAACGCGCCCCCCCGGCGTATGCCCCCCATGATTGATTGATTGATTGTTTGGGGGTATGTTTTTAGTTTCCCTTTACTATTTTCTATTTCCATAATGACGTCCCAAACTTTTTGGGTGTTCTTTCTGAAGTTCGTAATTTTCCGTTGATAAAAGTTAGAATTTACTTCATTTATTCAACTATTTAAGTAGTTTCTATATTCTTTGGAGAACTGAAATGGGATGATGCCTAATTTGTATTGTTTATAGAGATAAAACTTGGGTTTGATAGAGTTAATGATATTCATCAATGATCTTCTAAACCAAACATCTTGCCCTATCCACTCCTATGCTGATGATTCCACCGTGCACCTTTCCATGTCTTTCCATAGATGAACAACTCTTCAGAAAGTATATAGCTAACGCAGGGAAGCCTAAGAACGCCTAACTCCTAATCTCTCTAAAATTTATATTTGGGGCAAAGCAAACTTGGTGTTGTTCAATGTTTTAAAAACTCAATTCCTCCACATATCAATTCGACACAACCTTCCAAATAACCATCCCCTCTTCTTCAATGACAATTAAATGCCCCCCTCTTCTACACTGAACATTCTCGGTCTATCCTTTACTTAAAATCTAAACTTGAAACTTCACATCTCTTTAGCTAAAACAGTTTCTATTAAGTTAGGTGTTCTGAGCCATCTCCACCAGTTTTTCTCACCTCTTCAACTGCTAACTCTTATCCGTCTCATCCTCTTATCCTTATCCGTCCATGTATCATACAGCTTTATTGAACAGGTGGAATCAAAAGCTTTTCGTCTTATCAACTGACTGTCTTCAGCCTCTTTCTCATCGCTGCAATGTTGTCCCTTTTGCTTTTTTTCATGCTAACTGCTCTTCTGATATTGCTAACTGCATGCGTCCCCTACTCCCGCGGCCTTGCTGCATAAGACTTGCCTCTTCCTCTCACTCCTATTCTGTCCACCTCTCTAATGCAAGACTTAACCAGTATTCTCAGTCTTTCATCCCTTTCTCTGATAAAATCTGGAACTCTCTCCCTCCCTCTGTATTTCCATCTGCCTATGACTTGAACTCTTTCAAGAGGGAGGTATGTAGACACTTATCCAATTCTTATGGCTATTGATCTCGAACTTTCCCAGGGATCTGCACTTCAGTGGGCTTTTTTGTTTCATTTTTGTTGCCCTAGGCCGCCTCCCTTATATATATATATATATATATATATATATATATATATATATATATATATATAGTATATATATATATATATATATATATATATATATATATATATATATATATATATATATATATATATATATATATATATATATATATATATATTTATATATAATACGTATTATGTTAATATAACCTCACATCACTACACATCATCTTTCTATTTCTAAATTAAGCTACGCTTTAACAACACTTGTTCCTTTCTCCTTTTCTATCTGATCTCAGGTCTCCTACGCTAATCCTGTTTCCCTTTCCTTATCCTCGTCTCTCTCTCTGACCCTGCTTGACCCCTCTCTCTCAACCTCGTTAAACTGACCTCTCTCTCGACCCCTTTTAAACCTACACTTGACCCAGATTCGTCTCTACATCTATGACACGCCTCTATCATATTTCGTATTAAGCTCCACCCACATTGATGTTATAAACCCATGATCTCTAACGCACTCATGATGCAAGATTCGGCATTTACTCTCCATTCAGGCAGCATCACTTTACGACTCATCATTCAGGCTCCATTCACTCACGGGCATTCTCATCATCTACGTTTGACAAGCCTTCAGTGTAGCCTACAATTCGCCCACTGTAATCACACTCTGCTGTACAACAAGAAGCTGAATATACAAAGAAAAATCAAGCCACTGCATCTCCTTAATCCCACTGAGCCCACCAAGTAATCAGTCTGCCTATCTCACGACACGACTACCAAAACACTTATAATAATGACCCCATACGTGTTACCAGTACAAACTTGGCGGCAGCTTGGTGGCAGGGATTTTTGAACTTCCACGTAGGTGCAGGGTGACCAAACACTTTCTGCACCTCAGTGGAGGCTGCAACAAATGTTCAAGCATTATCCGAATAAAAGACACTAGGAAAGCCTCTTCTAGCAATGAACCGTCTTATGGCTCGCATACTTTCACTCAAACACATGGATTCTGTGAGTTCCAGATGCACAGCTCTAACAACAGCACAAGTGGAAAGCAGAATATGCAACTTTTTCCCTGGATGATCAGGACTGAATATTGGGCCAGCGAAATCTAATCGTGTAACAGTAAAGGGGGGTGCAGGGTTAACCCATAAATCAGGTAAGGGTGCAACAGGTTGACGACAGGGACGGCTATCATGTCTGCGACAACTAAGACACTCCTTCAGAACCGTTTTTGCCAATCGTCTTACACCAATCACGCAAAAGCTAGTTCTTAATGATGAAACAAGACTATTAACATCTGCATGTTTCAGAAATCTATGTTGAAATTTTACAAGGAGTTTAGAAAATTAGCCCTTAGGAAGAATTATTGAATGTTTTGATGCATAGCTCAGATCAGAAAACTATAGTCTACCGTTGATCCTTAGAATACCCTCATCATCAATGAAAGGTTCTAATTTATGCAATTTAGAATGTTTAGGGACAGATCTCTTACCTGATACCTAGTGCCTTTAATTCTTCTGGGAATGCTTCTCTTTGAACTACATCTATTAACTTTTTCTCAGCAATCTCCAATTCTTCAGTAGTGAGCTGATTGGTGCTCAAATCACTTATTATTCTACTCTTACAGCCTTGTATGAATCTCAAAACATATCCAACAATTCTTAGTGACTTACTTAGAGCATTGTATCTTTCTTGGTTGAAAAGGGAAGAATCATCCTGAACAGTCAAATATGCTAGACTATCCTCCTATCCTTCTTCAGTGCATCACTGCTGCTTGTAAAACTACTATTCTGAATGGAAAAGGCAGGATCAGACAAATACTTAGGACCACTAAACCAGAAGTAATTTCCGATAAGGTTCTCTGCTAGCAACCCTCTGGTCATTAAATCAGCTGGATTTTCAGTTCCACTGCAGTGATGCCAATGACTGGGGGGTGTTAATTCTTGTATCTCTCTAACTCTGTTGTTAACATATACATCCTTCATGTTTGGACTATTTCTTATCCATCCTAAAGCTCAGTCCAACATACTATTTCTGTTTTGATCTTGAGATCCAGGGCATTTTTTACAAACACCACTAATCTGGCACACAGTATTGCTCCCATCAGTTCTAGTTTAGGCAGGGTTAATTTCTTAACAGGTGCTACTCTAGTTTTAGACATAACTAGGGAAATTTTGCAATCATTGTTAAGAAATAACCTTAGGTACACACAAGCACCATAACCCTGTTCTGAAGCATCTCCAAATCCGTGGGTCTCAAGATAGTTGATGCTCTTCCAAGGTACACCAACAAAATATTGTCTATCTATAACTAAGGAACTTAATGACCTAGTGCTCTGTGTCCATTTTAGAAATTTTGCCTCTAAATCATATGGTAGCTCATCATCTCAAGACACATCTGACTTCCAAATGTCTTGGAATAGTATCTTGGCATACATAATGCGTGGGCTAGTAAACCTACAAGGATAAAAAAAAAAAAAAAAAAAAAAAAAACGTAGCTATCAAACTTAAAACTGTTCTTTTTGTACTTGCTAGTTCAAAGGTAGAATTTAATTTTAAACAACAATATGCAAAATTATCACTATCATTGTACCATTTCAAACTTAAGACACTATTAGTTTCGTCATCTACAAAGTGGATTTTGTCCTTGAACTTTGATGCTATCATTTTACTATTTGATACAAGTTTCTCCAGTGACATGTTAGCTTCAGACATGATATTGTGGGCATTATTATACTTTCTTGCTGTTGCTTCCTCACTATCAGCCCCACTGAACCAATTATCCACATACATATCTCTTTGCAGATCATAAATTACTTCACATTCAGAGTATTTACTTCAATGAGTTTTAATAGCAGCATTTAATAGAAAGGGGCTTGATGTGTTTTCAAAAGCAACTCTTGTAAATCCCATGTGTCTAACATCCTTCTTACCTGGCAAAAAAGAATCTATGAGCATTTCTATCTTGGCTATGTACACTTAATTGTAGAAAGGCCTTAGCAATGTCAGCAGTGATCACATAGGGCCAACGCCTATATCTGATTAGTATTTCTACCAAGTCTGGTTTGAGAGCTGGACTCCATTTGGTTCCTTGGCGGAGGCATCAAACACAGGTCGTACTTTTGCAGTTTTGCTTAAGCTAGTGACTGGTCTGTGAGGCATAAAATAAAAAGGTCCAGCAAGTTCAATTTCCTCTAGTGGTACCTCCTCAGTGATTCCTAGGCGTTCATAATCATCAAATACCTTTAAGTACTCAGCCTTCAAGTCTTCATCCTTATCTAATTTAACCAAAAGCTTATTTAGTCTCTTCTTTGCCTAAACTTCATTACTCATCAAAGTATCTTTAATTGCATCTTCCTTCCATGGTAGATGAACTTCATATATATCATTTACAAAGTTAATCTTGTCATTAAATTCTTGAACAACCTTATTTCTCAGATCTCCCTTACATTCCTTGCTAGTACTAATGCTAATAGTTTCCAGGTCCCAAAATTGTGTTACATCAGCATCAGACATCCTAGAGATACCTAAGAGTTGGGGAGGTGATGAAGGCAAATCTGTAGGATTAGGACATTCACCAACATTTCCAGACAGAATCCAGCCAAACAGACTTCATGGCAACTACTTGGTCTACTTGAACAGCATCCTTAGGGCTTATTAAATTCCAATAATTATCTAGACCAATGAGAATATCCAAGCCCAAAGGAGAGCTGTGATCAAAGTCATCTACTAAGGGTAAATGACTAAAGGCATTGAAAATATATGCTGGAACTACTGGTCTTACTAAAGAATCACATATACTTGGAATGCCTGCTACTATAATGGGAAGAACATCATCTTTATCACCCAAGACTTTCAATTTGTATATATTGCTAAGAGTATCCTTGTCCGAAGTATGACCACCAAAGGAACTATAAGGAACTTCTGTGCTGCTAACCCATTCTGGTTTACATTTGCTCACAAACTTCTTACTAACATAATTATGACTGATCACAACCACTGTCAAACTACAACCTTGCAGTGATAACATTTCCTTTGTCATCCAGTACCCTTATCTTAGCTGTTTGTAGCACAGTCTTATTTCTACTGTGGCCTGCTAACATTACAAGAGTTTGAGAGCCTCTTTGGGTATTTTCTTCTACCTTTACCCTTGAGGCTGTATTTACCTTGATGCCACACATGGAACTATTGTGATCACCTTGACACTTAAAACACTTAGCTCTACAGTTTCTAGAAATGTGACCACTTTTAAGGAATCTAAAGCAAACACCTACTTCTTTTATCTTATCTAACCTTTGCAGTTCATCTAATGCTAAAAAAAAATGTAAGATTTTTCTGATTTGTGGTTTCTTCTATTACAAAATACACAACTAGATCCTTTCAGAAGGGGAAGCTGCATATAAGGCAGAAGCCGTGAACAACTTGTCCTTACTAGTTTTACTTATTTCCTTATTAACTTTCTTTCCTTCCTCATTCTCAACACTTGACTTATACATTTTACTTCTTTCAACAACTTGAATTTCCTTTTGAAGCCATATAAGTAGCCACTCAAGGTCACTTTCATGTCCACTACAATCTTGTGACCAAGTTAACCTTAACTCTGTTGGAAGTCTAGATACAATCATGGGAATTAGCAAAACTTCACATTGCTTGCCTGTAATTCCTTGAGCTTCTAAACTCCGCGTGTGTTTCACCACCTCGTCCCGTAATCTCCACAGCTGCCCTGGTCGACTGGAACTTGTGGGGCGAGAAAGGCTTGTACATGGGCGTGAATTATGCACTCTGATTTACCGAAGCGTTGTTTCAGCAGATCGACGACCGTCTTGTAACTGGCGCTGGTGTGTGGCACTCCTTCCACCACATCCTTTGCAGTGCCGTGTAGTAGAGACAGTAGATAGGTCAGTTTACTAATAGTATGCAGCTCTGTGTCATCTATATGGGAGGAGATATTATTGTTCCCTCAAACTTTGCCAGTGCTTGAGATCACCATCAAATCTAGGCAATTCTAACTTAGGAAGTCTTGCATGGAGCGTTGCTGTAGTACTTGCAGAATCTATTGTATCCTTGTTTCCAGCTGTCAGCCCCTTAAGTCAGCACATACCAATCTTTTGTGCCTGGCCTGCTGCCTGACTGCGTCAGCCTGGTCAAGGTAATCATCTAGCTCATCAGGACTTATTTCAAGCTCAATCTCAGAATGTACCTCTTCTAATTTGGCAAGTCTTTTTATCAAATTCATCTAGTGTATCTACTAACTTACTGGTGGTTGCTGAAGGAGTTTTGATCATGAGTCCATCTATCTTAGTAAACACTCTAATCGGCCAACCTTGTGCCGCTGCTTGAGCCTTCTGTGACCTCTCCAGTCCTTTCATGTTGCTGGCAAGATGACACCTTTCTGGCTACTGTGGTCCTCCAATATTAAGCTTCCTGAGTCTGGGCACCAAAATGTCGCTTGTGGGACATTTACTTCTTGAATGGGCTATTTATGAAAATCGGCGACCACCAGATGTCACTGGCCGGTAAGAGATAGCTGAGCCAAGCAAGATATTAACTATCGCGATTTTTCTGTATTTAACCAAGAAGTTGTGTGACATCGTATCATTATGTACAAGTAAAGTAATATAATAGCATTTTAACAGTACACTGGAAATCGTTTACCGTGATGTATCTTAAGAAACCAGGGCCAGAATGTTTAACATCTGGCAATACCATTGCACATTGTTCTTACGATTGTGAATAAGATTAAACTAATATTGTGCTGTTCACCCGTTTAGCATAATCAGTGTGCACTCTTCAGCTAGAAAAGTACTCGTTTAGAGTGTATCAGTCTCTATTTTGACGAATATCAAAGTGAGGCAAATCTTGCCACTTAAGATTCAGGAGACTGTCCCTAATCCAACACCAGCAGCAAGGTGTGTTTACGAGTTGACGTGTTTCAAGCTGGAGGGCGGGAGAGCTCTGGGAACGCAGGACCACACGGGGTGTGTGGAAGTGGGGATACTGAAGCATGATCTGTGGGAATGACAGCAGACAGCACCGTGATGAGGACCTCCTAGGGCGAAATCAAGACAAATATGAGTCATAACTGATCTCAGATGACTGACGGTCTCTGAGCTCGGATATCCGCTGTTGAACTATTCAATATCATTAACATTAAATATCCAAAAAAAGAGAAGTTGAAACTTAAAACTTATATTTATTTTCCATACTCTAATGTTAATGAAATATCTAGAGAGGTCTGGAAATGATGGTCTTGCATTTTTATTGTTTATAAACGCCAAAAAGGTGAGAGAGAGTGCCAGTTTGTCGACTTAGGTTTTACATCTCAGGAACATACATTAAGGAGAGAAAGGTTTTCTCTCATGCTATATTTTTCTTGCGAAGCTTTTTCATTACCCAACTCGTGTATGAAGTTACTTTGAAACGTAACTGCTTTTATAACCGTAGGTAAATCACGGTAAGGATGAAGTCATTTTTGGCTCGGTTATCGCTTAACTTGTAGAGCCATCTGGTGGCTGAGCTTCATAAATAGCCCATTAGCCAGGAAAATGTAGAGGTCAAGAAAACATGGCTGGCTGTGTCTGTCTCTCTACTTCTTCTCTTCCGGCTAGTCTAATAAAATTTAACAAACATGCAATAAAATCTTCACTAACATCTCAAACTATTCCTGAGCATATAAATAAATATTAATGAACATATGCCTTAATATCAATCCTAGAAAATAACTATTCTAAGTTCTACAAATACAAAAATAATAATAATAGTAATAATCAGTGAATAGTGTTGGAACAATGCAGAAAACGTAATCCAGCTGATCATTTAATGACCAACTATCCTAAACATACTATTCACAAAGAATTTCAAATCATATAATGCAACACCAGCTATCCTGTCTACCCGCATCCTTTCGGCACCCACCTGGCCTGACCCTGAATCATCACGGCGCATCCACATTCTCACTGGCCTGACCTGAGCCAGCCACTTGTGTCCTGTCCGTGACCTCACTGCTGGGTCACCTGTCCGCCAAACAGGTGGCATAATTCAATCATTAGGTGATTCAAATATGATGGTCTCCACCCTGGATTTACAATCAGGATTCTATCAGGTAGAATTAGAAGAGTCGTGTCGCCCATACATTGCATTCACAACTAATTCAGGCCAGTTTATGTTCAAAAGTGTGGCGCAAGACGTACGTAATTCACCTCTCACCTTCCTGTGTGAGCTAGGGAAGTTGTGTTATATAGTGGTACAGGAGATGAGTGGTGACCGCTTGGCTGGCTAGTCGAGGGAAGGGAGTGTGGCTTATGTGGAGTAAGAAACCAGGCTCTCGGTGGACTTATGAGCATTATTTTCTTTGGTAAATTGTAATGTATGAACCTCAGTGGACTTGGGTGCAGTGATATTTGTTGCATTGTGGGGTCAGTTTTGAGAGTAGAGTTTGTCTCTCTCAGGATTTTTGTGGGAGCAACTGATGATTTTGGTATGATTGGGAAGTGGAGTTGTGATTCTGGATCTTGAGAGATTGTGGAATGATGGAGTTGTAATGCACCATTGTAATTTCTTAATATAAGTTTGGTTAATGAAGGTGGTGTTTTCTGTCATAATACCTAGAAAATCAGGAGCTAGGGCTTTGCCCCTTACAGGACTATTGTCAAAGAAGGTTAAGTTTGATTGGAATTATCATTGTGAAGAGGCATTCCAGAAGATATAGGATATGTTAATAAATGCACCTATATTTATTACAGAAGATTTTGTAAGAATTTCTCAACAGTTGCTTTGCCTCTAACAAGACTATTGTCAAAGAAGGTTAAGTTTGATTGGAATTATCATTGTGAAGAGGCATTCCAGAAGATAAAGGATATGTTAATAAATGCACCTATACTTAGGATACCAGATTATGTGAAACCACTTAAATTGTGTGTGGATGCAAGTCATAATAGCATTGGTGGATTGTTAATGCAGGAGCATGAAGGGATTGATCACCCAGTGTGTTATTATTCTAAGAAACTATTGTGTTATCAGGTAAGTTATAGTACTATTGAGATGGAAGCATTGGGTCTGATTATGTCTTTGAATCATTTTGATGTGTATGTAAAGGGAACTGGAAAGCCAGTTGAGGTCTGCACTGACCATAAACCCCTTGTGTTCTTGCATAGGATGAAAAATTCAAATCAGAGGCTGATGAGACGGTGACTAATACTTCAAGATTATGAGTTGATAATCAATCATGTAAAGGGAAAAGATAATGTAATTGAAGACACCTTGTCTCGTGTACCCGAAAGTCCTGAGCCACCTTAAGAGGCAGCTCATGACTTCTTTTTGGAAAGGGGGTGTTAGGGCCACTGCAGATATTATTTTACTTTGCCGAGGAAAGGTTACGTTTTCTTTATATGACTTCAGTTTCCCATTCTCTGAGGCTCTGATTTAATATATAATAGTTAGCTCATACATTTGAATGCTCTAGGCTGTATTAAGTGTTATTTTTGCTTTGGTTATTATTGTGTTTATTATTTTGTGTTCGGTTGCTGAAATCAAAGTGTATTAAGAGTTTGTTTATGTTTTACGTGGAAAGTCTTCCCGCGAAAATCAACGACAAGCCATGTTGTAGAGCCAGTGGTCGGGTGTAGAATTTTCATGAGGTGTTATTTCTTGTATTTTGGATGAATTATTAGACCCTGAGTATCTGGATGGACCTGAGGTATTGTACTATGATGTTATGAAGTACCGTGTAGCTGTGTGAGCTAGATAAGTTGTGTTATATAGTGGTATAGGAGTTGAGTGGTGACCGCTTGGCTAGCTAGTGGAAGGAAAGGAGTGTGGTTGATGTGGAGTAAGAAACCAGGGCCCGGATTCAGAAAGAGTAAGATGTTAGTAAGTTGTAATTTTTCTACAACCTTTGAAAGTTGTGGCTACTTACACTATGCTCACATTGGGATTCAGAAAGCTAAGTGTAACTTCTTCTTCCTCTTCAGTGGACACATAGAGGCAGCTGATCGAGATTTCCCGCCCATGTTGACGTCACAGACCCCAGCGAATCACAGCGCCCGACACAAAACGGCTAACCAATCACAAACCCTCCCGTCTCCCCGCTCCCTCTAAACTCCGCCCTTTCTTCTTCTTCCTCTTGTGACTTGTTTTGATAGTAGTCTCTCTGTTGATCGCCACCTCTACTTCTGTCTTGTTTTACTTAAAGTTTTTATCAGTTCCCTTCAGTTTTAGTCATTGTAGAAGCAGAAGACATACACAAGGACATTATCATTAGGAAGGTAATGTGTGTCTGAATAAATTAGTGATGTTCTATATGATTTTGTGTCGGCCACTTTGCCGCGGGGCAAACCACACATTTCTGAGTTCCCTCTTCTCCCACAAACTTGTAGGACCTGTGGCAAGCTGTTTTAGTGATGGAGAAACATCGTAATGATGTATCTGCAGGAGAAATCAAGTGAAACAAATAAAAACACGAGATCTAAATATTAGGGACACTCGTGTCGGTCTGTGGTCCGTCCGGCTCGCCTGTGGGGCCCGTGGGGGTGCAGTTAGGCTAGCCGAGAATCGTCTCCACAGTGGGCTATATATCATCCAGCCTTTATAGAATGATTTTTTGGGTGTCATAGTGTTTCAAATCACTTATATCTTCTTGGCAAACATTAGTTATACCGAATTTTATGTTCATCTGAGTGAGTTACACCACCTCCTCAGGTGGTGTAGTTCTGGGCCCAGATTTACACCCTTCCCACATCATTTGAAAGTTGTAAGTGGCTTTCTGAATACCATACACTGTTTGAAAGTTGTAACCTTGAGATATACACCCCTTGAATAGTGTAAAGTGCTTTCTGAATCCGGGCCCAGGCTCTGGGTGAACTTATGAGGATTATTTTCTTTGGTAAATTGTGATGTATGAACCTCAGTGGACTTGGGAGTTTGTCTCTTTCTGGATTTTTGTGGGAGCAACTGGTGATTTTGGGGTGATTGGGAAGTGGAGTTGTGATTCTGGATCTTGAGAGATTGTGGAATGATGGAGTTGTAGTGCACCATTGTAATTTCTTAATATAAGTTTAGTTAATGAAGGTGGTGTTTTCTGTCATAATACCTAGAAAATCAGTAGCTAGGAGTGGTGTTAATCTGTGCAGTCTGAGATACATCCCTTGTGGCGTCTAGTGTGTTATCGTCCTCACTGAATATTTTCAATATTCTATTGTTTATTCTTGTGAGTTGGGGCCGTAAAAAAAAAAAAAAAAAAAAAAAAAAAAAAAATAATATATATAGATATAATATATATATATATATATATATATATATATATATATATATATATATATATATATATATATATATATATATATATATATATATATATGTATATATATACAATGGATTAACTTGGAAAAATGGTGTAGTTCTCAAGGCCTGGGGCATTCATTTCCAAGTTCCGAGAATTATGGCATTCATGCTAACCCATTCAATGGCAGTGCAGGGAAGACTGAAAATGCGCCGCTGTTGTCTCTTGAGTGAACGTTCATCCTCTTATCCCACCGCATCTCCCTAATTTTGCTGTAAATGTGACCATACCTACTCATTAACAGTGCAAATGCAGCTAAAAACGCAGCGCCTATTTATCGTTGGTGGATGGTCATCCCTTTACCCCTCTGTCATTCCCCCTGCCTCCCGGAATGCCCAGTGGTATTGACTGATAAAGGGCTGTCCACATTGGAACTAGGCAGTCCTTATGTGGATGGGTGAAAGATAATACGCGTGTATAGTATTCATTCTAGCCGAGATAAAAGATAGTCATATACCACACAGATTAACCTGGAGTCTAGTTATATTATGGATACACGTAGTTACTGTGCGGGTGGACCTATCGCCGCGGAAGAGGGGGTCGGCCAGTGCGTACTCTTTCCAGCAAATGAATATGACGTCACTGGTGAACTTCCATGTGAAAGCGAATTGTCTGCACACTAAGTGGCTAAATTTTTCGCCTATTTGGGCCATGGCGTGCGTTAGAGGCCTGTATTTCGTGAGTATGTGAAACTCACGGCCCTCCAGGAAGTGGCGGAAGTGAAGCACGGCTTCGAACAAAAGTCAAGAGCTCCATGTAGAAGGCGCTGTAGTAGGGTTCTGCAGGTTTCAGGCGCTCGATTAAAAAAGACAAATAGTCTGAGCTCTTCTGTGAAATCAACCTGCAACACCTTCCTTGCAGCTTCTGCCAATTTATCGGTAAAGAGCATCGTAGGTGTGTGGATGACTGTGTAGGCGAGGTGGTACAGCTAGAAGTGCCGCCGCTTGACACTTTCGAAGGTGTGCTCAGAACCCTGCCCTTTACCCAGGGGTTTAGGGAAATTTTTCTTGACGCCCTTGAAGAGGTCGTTAAGAGTGTGGCCAAGAGGGCAGCAGCCTTGTGCAGGAGGCGGTGGTAGTTGTTATTTATCCCACACTTCTTCACCTTCCTGACAGTCGTTGGGTGTAGGAAGTCCTGAATGGCTGCCGTCTTCTGAAGGAGGGACTCCAGGCCAGCCGCAGTCATACAGTGACCCAGAAAATCCACTAACAGAACACCGAAGGTCACTTCTTGGGGTAGAGTTTGAGGCCGCAGTCCTGAAGTTCAAGCACCTGCCATATATGGCCTGCATAGTGCTGGGGTGAGAAGGAGGGGTCATGGATGTTGTCGATGTTGACCACAAAGAATTCCAGCCTTTTCATGACCTTGTTCATGAACTGCTGGAAGGTCTGGAACGAGTTGCAAAGAGAGAAGTTAACGAAGTAATATTCAAATAACCCAAAAGGTGTAGTCACTGCGATCTTCGGAAAGTCGTCATCCGCCACAGAGATATAGAGGAACGCCCGCAGGAGGTCGATCTTGGACAAAGCAAACTTGGTGAGTAATTCCAGCATGTGCGGGATGGATCACCTATTAAGGCATCTACATTCCCCACATGCAAGCCACTCTCCGTTCTGGGAATTAGGGACCATGTGTAGTGGCGACACCGAGCTGCATCCAGGCGGACAAAGAATGGCCTCCTCTGGCATGTGCTCAAACTCTTTGCGTGCGGCATCAGGACGTTGAGGGTGTAGATCCCGGGGCGGGGAAAGCACGAAAGACTAGCCGTCACAATTGAGTGCTGTACCCCGTGATGTACCCGAGATGGGGCAAATAACGGAGAAAAAATTAGAGTTATTCCTGGAGAAGGGAATCAAACTGCATCGGCTGCTTGGGAGTGGTGATGAAAGGCGTCGGCTGTGAGCAGAGTTCCGCGCGATGTAGGTCATGATGGACTGCCTGTTCCAAGTCAACCACCACAGAAGTCAAGGGGAAGCGTTTGCGGGGGAAAAAAGGACAAGTTAAGGGTTTGCGTCCCATATGCGGCGCTAGGGGTGCGATTAAAGCCTGGGAGGTCGTATACCGTTCGAGGAGGGGCACAGAATCATTGTCAGCAGCTGGGTCACACTCACTTCTGCCTTAGAATCCACCAGAAAAAAAATCCCGGAAAAGGTTTTTCTCGCCTAGATAAGGTTGTGCTAGCAGGAATGAAGTTGCTAGGGGTTCTGGGACGGTGAAGACGGTGCAGGAGAGCAGGAGTAAAAATTCAGAAACCTAAGGTGAGGATGGGCTGCTGTCAGGGATAGAGATGGGGCAATACTGCAGGCTAACATGCAGCCGGGGAGAGGCACTGCCATGGTTGGCTGTGCCTTTCCCAGTTGTAAATGAGAGAGCAGCGGGGATGAGAGCTGTCCGCCCGCGGCCGGCGACGATGAGATCGTCGAGTGGGGGGTGAGAGCCGCAGACGGACAGATGGCGTGGATGCTGGCCCGCCCGTAGGATGCAGATGGGCAGGTGAAAGAGAAGGGGTTCGGCTACAGCCAGGAGATTGCTAAGCGGGTGCTAGCGCTTTAAGGCCGCCTGCAGTATACTGAGGGGTAGGCAGCGGAGACAGGATATGGCCTGCGATAGAGGAGGAGGGTCTACTTCTAGTGAGGGTTGGTTGGGTCCAGATCGGCGAAAAGGAAAGGAGGCCGGGGATAGCAGTGGTGCTAGCAGCCCCCCACCCCCCTGTTTCTCTTTTGGGGCAACACGTAGGTTATATGCATTTCTACCTGACACACCTGTTGTAAAAGAACTTCCTTGGTTCGGCAGGGCAGGAGAACAGGAGAGGATAGCCTCTAGTTGCCGCACGGAGGCTTTTACCAAGGTCAGACAGACCGCGGTATAGCTGGACACTGGCGCCGGGGAATGGCAGGTCGTTTTCCAACACCTGCCGCCACCCCACGCTGGACAACATGGAGCGACAGCAGAAGGGCGCAATGGATCTGTCTGGGCCGCAGCAATGACGCCACACAAGTAGGCAGGGACGGCGTAGTGGTCAAAACCATCGCCTTCGTTCTCACGGTCGACGAGTGCCGAGGACTCCGGCATGGAGAGGAACAGTTACGGTGTCGCCAGCTGGAGATAGACCAGCTGCAGATGGCTGCGTGTCTGGATCACTTCGGTGTCACCAAATGCAGTATGCACTCTAGCAAAGACACACATGGTCACATAACACAAATTATTTCGAAATTTGGTGTTTATTATGAGTGCACGTAAGATTGCGCAAAATCAGGAGTAGTAGAGCAGTGGTTGCATCAGTCTCTAACCAAGACAAAGATGGTCAAATAACATAATTATTTCGAAATTTACTGTTTATTATGAGTGCAAGTAATGTTGCGCAACAGTAGGATTGGTAAATAACCGGTTGCGCCAATCGCGGGTGATGGAGTGTGTACTGGTCAGTCATCTCATTTCGTGACCCAGCTGCGTGGTGAAAAAAGAGCCTGACTTCACGTGGTAGCCAGGTAAGCCATTAGCATCAGGTCAATATACACCACCTCGCTATACAAGAGTTTCTTTTTCCTCTCACCCCTATTCTGTCCAACTCTTTAATGCAAGAGTTAACCAATGTTCTCAATCATCCACTCATTTCTCTGGTAAACTCTGAAAGTCCCTGCCTGCCTCTGTATTTCTTATGATTTGACTCTATTTAGGAAGGAAATTTCAAGACATTTGTTCCTAACTTTCGGATATCTCTTCTTTTAGTGCGGGAGCCTGTAGGGGTCAGGGTAGCTGGGAAGCCAAACAATTTCTGCTTGTTGTACCTTGCTACACACACATCACAGGTAATGGAAGTAGAAGTCTACCGGGTTCTTGGTGGTGGGTGTGGTCATGGGGCCTATGGGACGGGCCCGAAAAAATGGCCTAGGTCAGCTCTTGAACCGAAAGATTTGAAACCTATTCCAATGTGTTCATCATAACTCACTTTAACAAAAATGGATGTTGCCAGACATTTTTGGTGGTGTGGTCAGAGTTACATAACCGGTGCACGAAAAATGGTCTAGGTCAGCTGGAAATCGAAAGGAATGAAACTAATTGCAAACTGTTCAGCACAACCCAGGGTATCATAAATTGACCTTGCCAGACATTTTGGTTGGTGGGGTACCCCTGCCAAACTATCCCCTCTAGCTGACCTTGGTAAGGTTGAAATTGAAAGCATTGAGACACTCCAAAATGTCCTCCATCATTCCTGGTATTATGTCTAGGCCTTGCCAGACATTTTGGTTGGTGGGGTACCCCCGCCAGACCCCCCCCCTCCCAAACTACCCCCTCTAGCTGACCTTGGTCAGGTTGAAATTGAAAGAAATGAGACCCACTCCAAAATGTCCTCCATCATTCCTGGTATTATGTCTAGGCCTTGCCAGACATTTTGGTTGGTTGGGTACCCCCGCCAGATACCCCCCTCCCAAACTACCCCCTCTAGCTGACCTCGGTCAGGTTGAAATTGAAAGAAATGAGACCCACTCCAAAATGTCCTACATCATTCATGGTATTATGTCTAGGCCTTGCCAGACATTTTGGTTGGTGGGGTACCCCCGCCAGACCCCCCCTCCAAAACTACGCCCTCTAGCTGGCCTTGGTCAGGTTTAAATTGAAAGAAATGAGACCAACTCCAAAAAGTCCTCCATCATTCCTGGTATTATGTCTAGGCCTTACCAGACATTTTGGTTGGTTGGTTGGAGGACCTTTTTTATTTCACAAAAAAACCCATCTGAAAGAAAGTGTAAAAAATCGGAAAAAATTTAATTTGAAATGAGACAGAATTCATTGTCTTTGCTGAAAGAGTCATGGAGTTACTTTTTCTAGTCTCTTATATCTTAATGTTTGTAGCTGAAACTTGTAGCAGCCTCGACGATGAAATGCATATTTAGTGCACCAGCCGATCACGTCATCGTCGGCTGCACGCAACAGCCCATGACAGACCTGCGTACAATTGTTGGGCATTAACCACGTGTGTCTACGCCTGGTGGTGAACATGTGGCATTGTGGTTTTTGATATTCGGCTGCACTGTCCTATATTATTTTGTTTCAGAATCCGGAAAAAAAAAATGGATCAAAACTCCTTGGCACAGCTGGATCCAGTTTCACAAGATGATCGAACAAAGGAAGGAGAACATAGTTCGCTCTCTCCTCCTGATCCTGAGGTATTCTCTTCTCAGGACCAGATCAAACTGTACGTCAGCGAGAACAGAATCTTCTGAACAGCAGTTCTTTTAAGAATGAACTTGGGAACTTCCTCCTTCGTGAATGGCAAAAGGACCACTACTGGAGTCTCCTTAATGGCAAGACCCTGTATGCTTCTCATGGTGGAGAATGTTATAAGTACATGCCAATGCAACAGAAGATTGTCGTGTCAAGCCCTGCACGTCTCCAGGCCAACCATGAGGAAGCTAACACCCTTATTGCATGAGAGAACATCAGTTCCAGTGCAGTCCTAGTTCGAGCATCAGATACCGATGTCCTGATTATTCTCATAGGCTTACTTGGGAGGAAACCGCCAGAGGAGAGAACTCGCTCAACAATAACCATGGACTGCGGCAGTGGGAGCAGCAGACGGTACATTGATGTCAGCAATATTGTAAACGTCCTCGAGAAACGAAAGGCAGGATTATCGAGAGCATTGCCCGTATACCATGCGTTTACCGGATGTGACTTTACGTCATAATTTTATAGGTATGTACTGATCCTTATAGTTTACAAATCTGAAACAGTTAATAGGCCTGATCTGCGTTCATACTTTAATAAGGAACATATATCATAGAATACCATAGCTCAATTTGTATTTCTCATTTACCATAGTAATGAACATGTTAACATATTGCAGGAAAGGAAAGCTGAAGCCCCTCGAGATTGTCGAAAAGGATCCAACTGGCCGGTATCTACACCTATTTACGTGTATGGGGGATGTAGATGGTGATGTGAACATCGAAGTTGCTTCTGAATTCGTTTGCCAAATGTACAACCAACCTAAAGCACAGTCTGTGGATAAAGCTCGTTACAGCAAATTGGTGCAGATGAGTAGGAAAGTAGATCAGGTATGTTGGAGAGCTTTGTTCACAACAAAATTACTTTTGTTTTAATAAAAAAAAGTGGGATTTATTTAGGATCTGATGGACTGTTCATGCTTTATAACTCTTGTTATGCTGTTGCTTTTCAGAGCAAACCACTTGCAAACATTAAGAAGATTGACTGTGCACTGCTGCCACCTTGTCGATGAACCCGTGAAAAGAAATTGCAGAGAGCTCACTACGTTACAGTATTATGGAGCCATGCAAACCTGGCATGCCCTGACCAAAGTCTATCTCCTACCTACTATGGCTGGTCGGCAAATGGAAACCTCTTTCAGCCGGTGTGGTTTGATGGCCCCGCGATTCCTGATGCTCTATTCAGAGACGGCAACGACAACGAAAGTGACGTAGATTCCACGGAAGATGATGAGGATGCGGCTGACTACATTCATCTTGAACTATCTGATGGCGAGGCGTGGAGTAAGGATTCTGACACGGATTCAGATGACGTGGAATGATATGTATTTGGATTGGTGTACACACAAATGACATAAAGTGTCATAACTAATTGTGAACTTGGACCTTTGTGTCATTTACATTTACAGCATTGCATGAATGTGATTCTTCTCTGTGCAATCAGTGTGAAAATTGATGACCAGTTTTTCTTGTACCTTAGTATTAAAACATTGGAAGCAACTTATTTCTAGATCTGACAAATTGGACTTCAAAATTCACTAAGTCAGCTAGAGGGCATAGTTAGGGAGGGAGGGTCTGACGGGGGTACCCCACCAACCAAAATGTCCGGCAAGGCTTAGACATAATACCAGGAATGATGGAGGACATTTTGGAGTGGGTCTCAATTCTTTCAATTTCAACTTGACCGAGGTCAGCTAGAGGAGGTAGTTTGGGAGGGGGGGTCTGGCGGGGGTATCCCACCAACCAAAATGTCTGGCAAGGTCAATTCATGATACCCTGGGTTGTGCTGAACATTTTGCAATTAGTTTCATTCCTTTCGCTTTCCAGCTGACCTAGACCATTTTTCGTGCACCTGTTATGTAACTCTGGCGGGGGGGACCACACCACCAAAAATGTCTGGCAACATCCATTTTTGTTAAAGTGAGTTATGATGAACACATTGGAATAGGTTTCAAATCTTTCGGTTCAAGAGCTGACCTATGTCATTTTTTCGAGCCCGTCCCATAGGCCCCATGACCACACCCACCACTAGGTACCCTGCAGACTTCCACTTCCATGACCTGTGATGTGTGTGTAGCAAGGTACAACAAGCAGAAATTCTTTCGCTTCCCAGCTACCATGACCCCTACGGGCTCCCGGACTATTTTACCTCTTCTGCAGATATGTAATTATTGAACTTTTTATTTTTCTTATCTTTGTTGTCTTTGGCCAGCTTCCCCCTCGTACACGAAAAATATGCGAATTATATATATATATATATATATATATATGATATATATATATATATATATAATCATAATATAGATATATATATCTATATATATATATATATATATATCTATATACGCGAGGCCGATTATCAATATAGTCCGTCAACGCCAACTCCATCTCTATGGGCATGTAGCACGCTAATCAGAACTCGATCCTGCTTATCGTGCTGTCTCCGAAAGGGATCCCAGAACATTAAGGATACCAAGGGAAGGCCCACAGAACTCATAGCTGCTGCAAGTGGATGCCTCTTGCTCGGAGGTAATCATTATGTGAAGGCAGCCTGCATGGGCGCTTGCTAGGCATGACCGTTGTGCGTGGCGATATAGGGTAGGTTTAGCGAGGCGCCCCTCGGCCTATGCCCCTTCTATATATATATATATATATATATATATATTTATTTATTTATTTATTTATTTATTAAGTTTGTGTTCGCCTGTGCGTGTGAGGGGGGCGCTAGGAATCCACCTGTTAGCCAAGGGGGCGTTAGCCTGTAAAAGTTTGAGAACCACTGGTGTATAACAACCTGCACTATGACACTAGGTGGCCAGGCAATTAAATAGACTAATATCATTTAAGCAAAAGTTTCTAAAGTGCTTTTGGTAATGAATTACTCTTCAGGAACATCTGATGAACAATTTGATCCTATATATATATATATATATATATATATATATATATATATATATATATATATATATATATATATATATATATATATATATATATATATATTATCAAAGTCTACAGTAGCAACTGCATTATTGAGTTTGTAAGAGGTTTTCTCTATCCTCCGGATGAGAAAACGTAAGTTCTGATTAACTAAGTTTAGGAGATTTCCAAAGTCCATTAGAATTCTCTTTTAGTAACAACTGGGTGGGGGTGTTGTTTGTCATCTCAAGATACCTTTCGGTCTCTCTTGGACCATCTTCAGGAGAGGAGTGAAGAACATTTTTTTTTTTTAAGGAGGGTGAAAGAAGACAGCTAGCTAAAGAGAAAATGGATGGGAAGAGAAGTGTGAAAGAAAGTGGGAAGGTTGTGGGATTGACCACATTACTATTTTTTTTTCTTTTTTTTTCCAGTCAGGAAACACTCGCTCCACATTCAAACACACTCATTCATTGTCGCATCCTGGAACCACAAATGCATCGGCAGAACCACAGCTTTCCACTATACCACAGACTTATGGGGAAGGTGAATCTGATCCACTGTGCGAGAGAGAGAGAAATTGTGATTTTGTGCTCTTCCCATGTGCTGTAACTGAAGTGGAACAGTCTTCCCCAAAAGGAACACAGCTAATCCACAACTAATCAATTTAGACTGTCCGGTGCTGGTCCCGATGTTGCGACTAAGCATTCACTCTGTT
>CM035206.1:3294001-3308005 GCA_020233015.1 Callinectes sapidus | reverse complement strand
TTTTTAGGTGCCTGGTCACGGGATATTCGATTGCTAATCTGCATTATGGGTACCTCCTTGGGAAGTCAATTATCTTAAGCATATTGCAGCATGTGTGTGCAGTACTTTGGGAAAGATTGAAGACCATGTGCATGCCAGAAATGACGAAAGAAATTTGGGAAAAAGTTTTGAGCAGCTTGCAAATTTCCTGCATAGGTTTCCTGCAAACTGCATAGGTGTTGACGGAAGCGTGTTTAATTAATCCAACCTTCAGACTCAGGTTTCATGTATTAAAATTGTAAGACTTTTTTCCACTGTCTTGCTAGCTAAGTGTGATGGAGATTATTCATTTACATATGTGGATATTGGTGCCTATGGAAAAAGCAGTGATTCTGCAGTCTTCCAAAATTCATGGCTTTACCAAAAACTTATGGAAAATATTATGAACATACCAGATGCAAAACCCATTTCCACCAACAACACAACATTCATACCACATGTTATTGTGGGGAATGAAGCCTTTGGAATTTCCTTAATTTCTCTGAAACATTTTTTATTTGTTATACAGCCACCTTTAGATTTTAGATTGGTTAGAAGTTACTAATTTTACTCTTTAAAACACCTTGTTTTTTGTATATTTTCATTAAAATTCCATGCGTTATTTAGCGTACTGTTAATTGTCTTGTATCGCGGTGAAAGAATTAAGGAACGTTTCATCTTTGCCTGCCAGACTCACATCTGGTGAATTATTCGGATAAGCCTTGTATTACTGTGAGAATGTCAAAGTTTAGGACAAGTTTCCCAGTAATCAAATAGCAAAATAGCGTTAAACCTTTAACGGAAGTTTTTTTTTTTTTTTTTTTTTTTTTTGGTATATCTTTCCTTAATTTCTAATAACTCAAACATTTTCTACTTGTTATACTGCCACCTTTGATTTTTAGATTGATTAGAGGTTACTAGTTTTACTCTTTAAAACACCTTGTTTTTTTTCTGTATATGTTTATTAAAATTTCGTGCGTTATTTAGTGTGCTGCTAATTGTCTGGTATCACGGTGAAAGAGTTAATGAATATTTCAGCTTTCCCTACCAGACGTATATGTCGATCCCTGAGTTAAACTCGACAAGGTCCCAACACATAATGGGGAGCCTGTCAATGAGTTAGGTGCATGAATTATAAGGCCACGTTACAACTGGTTAAACGTTTAGGGTTAACTCAAGGGTCTACGAGTAAAAAAAAAAAAATAATAATAATAGTAATAAAATTAAAATAAATTTACAGGGGGAAGAGACTTAAGAAAAGCGTCTCAACTATTTACAAGATTTACTTACAATCAATTAGGGTAAAAGTTAAGTTTAACCAGGATAGTAAAAGTTAAGGTTCGTTACAGTTAAGGGAAGTATATTTACATCCAGTTGAATGAAAAGAAAAACAAACATTAAATATTTTCACCTCAGTATTTAAAGTAATGAAGGACCAAGAGGTACTAACATAACTGAAATATTAGGTAATAAGACCCACACACTGGTGGTCACACACTCCTATACCATACCCTCATACAGAAAAAATAACCAGTTTAAAACAGATAAATCCCGGATTAAACAAATAAGTAATCAAGCAACCAACTCTAGTTACTAGAGTTCCCAAAAAATAACACCACACACGTCTTCTTTGTAGCTGAATCACACAATAAGAAATAAACGCAACACAATTTGAGTGGCAATGCTTGGATATATAGAACTAAGCAACCACAAAATGGCGTACCTGAGTATTGCATCTCTACACGCAATCTCAGTGCAACTCCAAAAATAATACACACTATCCAGGGACGAACCCTTATACCAAATTGCCCATAAACCACTACAAACAGTTGCAATAATTGTGTTTAAGACAGACAAAATCCTAGCATCAAGAACAAGGCACAAATACTCCGCTAGGAGGAGAGAGACGATTTGTAGGTCCTCTCTGTTTCCTCACCTGCCCTGGTCTGCCACTTCTCTCTGTCCCAAACCCACAGGCTAGGAAAACATACGTCATACAACGCTTATTTCACCTCAAGGCACAAATTTCAACTCCTCTTATGCGAGCGGGAATCACAATCTATCAATACATCTACACAGTTAAGAAATACATACAGACACTACAACACATATATATGTGGAACTACATTAACGGCAAGTCACACATGCGTTTGGTATGACACCACATGATGCAATGTTGCACCATCAAGCTCTCTAGAAATCATATGCAGTTATATGAATATTACACTACACCCATGAATCACAAGATAAACAAATGCATACAGTGAAATAATAGTAGGATATGCAATATATGAATAAGGAGCAGGTCGTCCTGGGAGCATTATAAATAATAATATACACATGAAATACTACTCGCAGGACGCCAACATTTTTTTACCATTGCTATCTGACGGTCGTAACAATATATATATATATATATATATATATATATATATATATATATATATATATATATATATATATATATATATATATATATATATATATATATATCGTTGAAAGTGATTGCTTTCTCTTTGTCTAAGTGTCTAAGTGTCTTATTCTCTTCAGATAATCTGTTAATGGTGTTCCCGTAGGAAGTCATCTTGTTGCCAGATCGCGATTTCGGGTCGTAGACCCTTCTTCAGTGGCGGTGGAGGGGAGTTTGTCCATCTCTAGGTGTGAGAGGAGAATGATGGGGTTTACACAGTTTATTAAGAAATGGTGGGTTAAAAAAAGCGCGGGGGGGGGGGGGGGTGTACCGTGAGTGGTACACTGGAAGAAAAGAGAGGAAATACAGAAATACAGTAGGAGTAGAAAGATGCCGGGCGGTCCGGCTTGCTGCTTAGAAGTGGTGAAGGTTACAGGGCAGTATGTTTCAGGTCAAGGTGGGTGGAAACCGGAGTTCCCGGGGGAAAACCACCCATACTGTGTGAGGGTTACATTGTTTTACAGGTTATGTTAACAAAGTAATAGAAATAAAACATACATATGGATTTAGCATACAAAAACAATACATAGAGAATCATGCAGCATGGATGCTTCCTTGGGTGGAAACCGGAGCTCTCGGGGGAAAACCACCCTTGCTGACATGGTAAGGGGACACAAGTCATTGAGTCATTAACACATAGGATGTTAAACACCCAGAGAATTTTCATAATTGGTGAAGGGGTCTTCTTCGGGGGATACCTGCCATTTTGGAGTCGGCAGGTAGGTGGTCATGTTAGGTAGGTCGCGGTAGGTAGGAGGTGCCGTTGGGTTCCGGTTCCGGTATGTTCCCCAGGGTGTTGTGCCTCAGAAGCTCAATCCTGCTTCCGGAAGCTCTGCAGGCTTGCCCGGATGCCGTGTGTACCCCTTGCTGAGACGCAGGTCAGCGTCCCAACAGCTCAGGGCGCAGGTTTGAGGTGGAGAACACTTGGGGGGAACGATACCGGGCCCACCATCGTTGTCGCCTGGTGGGTGACGCTCTCGGTTCTGGCAGATCCCTCGGTACATCCTCCATCGGGTGGTGGCTCGTTGGATCACGGGCAGAAGGGACAGACACGTTCTCGCACTAGTGGTGAGAGGGGTCGGCAGAGGCTGGAAGTTCTATTGGATAAAAGGAAGGGGCAGTAGTTTGTTCATGGTGGATTGGAATTAATTGGGTGGAAATTGGAATAGTGGATTGGAATGAATCGTCTACACATGCACAGTATGAGGAGTCTGGCGTGTAGTGTAGTGTAGTCACGCTCACGTCACTATACCCCCGCTAGAGTTTGCTGCCAACTCACCCATATTATTTGGGCGATATGGAGTATTCTGGACCTGGCTCCCTCACTGACGTTGAGGCCGATCTCGCCCTCAGCGACGACGAGGATGATTCGGATAAACATTGGCCAGCAATGGCGCTCCACACTCAACATTTTGGCCCCACTTCCTGGCAACCCCTAGCTCAGGCCCCCTGACCTGTCACCGAACCCGTCACCCGTACAAAGTGACTCATGGACCAGGCTTCTGATTCGAGTGAACCATCATCTCCCGCTCGTAAGTCATCCAAGTTCACAGAAAAATCTCGTTCCACAGCTCCCACTTTCTGTCCCCGCAACTTTGAACCCTCCGGGTCATCTCTTCAGGCTACTCATGTCCCTCCTGCATTTGTTCCATGAGATTAGTATGTCAAGCTCATGTTCCGAGGCAACCCGAGTGTTGAATATATGATTTGAAATTCTTTGTGAATAGTATGTTTAGGATAGTTGGTCATTAAATGGTCAGCTGGCTTACGTTTTCTACATTGTTCCAACACTATTCACTGATTATGACTATTATTATTATTATTATTATTATTATTATTATTATTATTATTATTATTATTATTATTATTATTATTGTGTTTGTAGAACTTAGAATAGTTATTTTTCTGGATTAATATTAAGGCATATGTTCATTAATATTTATTTATATGCTCAGGAATAGTTTGAAGAAGATGTTAGTTAGTTAGTTACGGAATTTGATTGTATGTTTGTTGACTTTTATAAGACTGTAACCGAGAGAGAAGAAGTAAAGAGACACACACAACAAGCCACGTTTTCTTGACCTCTACATTTTCCTGGCTAATTCAAGAAGTAAATGTCCCACAAGCGACATTTTGGTGCCCAGACCCGAGAACCTTAGTATTGGAGGACCACAGTAGCCAGGCAGGTGTGATCTTGCCAGCAACATGAAAGGACTGGAGAGGTCACAGAAGGCTCAAGCAGCGGCACATGGTTGGCTGACTAGAATGTGTACTAAAATAGATGGATGCATGATCAAGACTCCTTCAGCAACTACCAGTGAGTTAGTAGATATACTGGATGAGTTTGATGAAAGGCTTGCCAAATTAGAAGAGGTACAGTCTGAGATTGAGCTTGAAATAAGTCCTGATGAGCTAGATGATTATCTTGACCAGGCTGACGCAGCCAGACACAAAAGATTGCTATGTGATGACAGGCTAGAAACAAGGATACAATAGATTCGGGAAGTACTACAGCAACACTCCATGCAAGACTTCCTAAGTTAGAATGCCGAGATTTAATGGTGATCTCAAGCACTGGCAAAGTTTTTAGGAACAATTCTCCTCTCATATAGATGACACAGAGCGGTCTACTATTAGTAAACTGACCTATCTACTGTCACTACTAGACGGCACTGCAAAGGATGTGGTGAAAGGAGTGTCACACACCAGCGCCAGTTACAAGACGGTCGTCGATCTGCTGAAACAAAGCTTCGGTAAATCAGAGTGCATAATTTACGCCCATGTACAAGCCCTTCTCGCCCTACAAGTTCCCGTCGACCAGGGCAAGACTTACATCGCCCAGCTGTGGAGATTACGGGACGAGGTGGTGAAACACACGCGGAGTTTAGAAGCTCAAGGAATTACAGGCAAGCAATGTGAAGTTTTGCTAACTCTAGATTGTATCTAGACTCCCAACAGAGTTAAGGTTAACTTGGTCACGATATTGTAGTGAACACGAAAGTGACCTTGAGTGGCTACTTAAATGGCTTCATAAGGAAATTGAAGTTGTTGAAAGAAGTGAAATGTATAAGTCAAGTGTTACGAATGTGGAAGGAAATAAAGTTAATAAGGAAATAAGCAAAAGTAGTAAGGACAAGTTGTTCACGGCTTCTGCCTTATATGGAGCTTCTATGCAGCTTATATGCAGTTGTGTGTTTTGTAATAGAAGAAACCACAAATCAGAAAAAAAATGTTAGAATTTTTTAGCATTAGATGGACAGCAAAGGTTAGATATGATAAAGTAAGTAGGTGTTTGCTTTGGATGCCTTAACAGTGTTCACATTTCTAAAAACTGTAGAGCAAAATGTTTTAAGTGTCAAGGTGATCACAATAGTTCCATGTGTGGCATCAAGGTAAATACAACCTCAAGGGTAAAGGTAGAAGAAAATATCCAAAGAGACTCTCAAACTCGTGTAATGTTAGCAGGCCACTATAGAAATAAGACTGTGCTACAAACAGCTAAGATAAGGGTATTGGATGACAAAGGAAATGTTATCACTGCTAGGTTGTTGTTTGACAGTGGTTGTGATCGGTTATATGTTAGTAAGAAGTTTGTAAGCAAATGTAAACCAGAATGGGTTAGCGGCACATAAGTTCCTTATAGTTCCTTTGGTGATCATAGTTCGGACAAGGATACTCTAAGCAACATATACAAATTGAAAGTCTTGGATGATAAAGATGATGTTCTTCCCATTGTAGTAGCAGGCATTCCAAGCATATGTGATCCTTTAGTAAGACCAGTAGTTCCGGCATATATTTCCAATGCCTTTAATCATTTACCCTTAGCAGATGACTTTGATCACAGCTCTCCTTTGAGCTTGGATATTCTCATTGGTCTAGATTATTATTGGAATTTAATAACCCCTAAGGATGCTGTTTAAGTAGACCAAGTAGTTGCCATGAAGTCTGTGTTTGGCTGGATTCTGTCTGGAAAAGTTGGTGAATGTCCTAATCCTACAGATATGCCTTCATCATCTCCCCATCTTTTATGTATCTCTAGGATGTCTGATGCTGATGTAACAAAGTTTTGGGACCTGGAGACTATTGGCATTAGTACTAGCAAGGAATGTAAAGAAAATCTGATAAACAAGATGGTTCAAGAATTTAGTGACAAAATTAACTTTGTAAATGGTACATATGAAGTGCATATACCGTGGAAGGAAGATGCAATTAAGGATACTTTGATGAGTAATGAAGTTCAGGCAAAGAAGAGACTAAATAAGCTTTTGGTTATATTAGATAAGGATGAAGACTTGAAGGCTGAGTACTTAAAGGTATTTCATGATTATGAACGCCTAGGAATCATTGAGGAGGTACCACTAGAGGAAATTGAACTTGCCGGACCTATTTATTATATGCCTCACAGACCAGTCATTAGCTTAAGCAAAACTACAAAAGTACGACCTGTGTTTGATGCCTCCGCCAAGGGACCAAATGGAGTTTCTCTTAATGATGGTATGATTACAGGTCCATCTCTCAACCCAGATTTGGTAGAAATACTAATCAGATATAGGCATTGGCCCTACGTGGTCAATACTGACATTGCTAAGGCCTTTCTACAATTACATAAGTGTACATAGCTTATTTTTCCCAGGTCAGGAGGATGTTAGACACATGAGATTTACAAGAGTTGTTTTTGGAAATACATCAAGCCCCCTTTCTATTAAATGCTGCTATTAAAACTCATTTAAGTAAATACTCTGCATGTGAAGTAATTCATGATTTGCAAAGAGATATATATGTATGTGGATAATTGGTTGAGTGGGGCTGATAGTGAGGAAGAAGCAACAAGAAAGTATAATGATGGCCACAATATCATGTCTGAAGCTAACATGTCACTGGAGAAACTTGTATCAAATAAAATAGTAAAGTGATAGCATCAAAGTTCAAGGACAAAATTCATTACGTACATGACGAAACTAATAGTGTCTTAGGTTTGAAATGGTACAATGATAGTGATAATTTTGCATATTGTAGTTTAGACTTAAACTCTACCTTTGAACTAGCATGTACAAAAAGAACAGTTTTAAGTTTGATAGCTAAGGTTTTTTTATCCTTGTGGGTTTATTAGCCCATTCATTATGTATGCCAAGATACTATTCCAAGACATTTGGAAATCAGGTGTGTCTTGGGATGATAAGCTACCATATGATTTAGAAGCAAGATTTTTAACATGGATACAGAGCACTAGGTCCTTAAGTTCCTTAGTTATAGATAGACAATATTTTGTTGGTGTACCTTGGAAGAGCATCAACTATCTTGAGATCCACGGATTTGGAGATGCTTTAGAACAGGATTATGGTGCATGTGTTTACCTGAGGTTATTTCTTAACAATGATTGCAAAATTTCCCTAGTTATGTCTAGAACTAGAGTAGCACCTATTAAGAAATGAATCCTGCCTAAACTAGAACTGATGGGAGCAATACTGTGTGCCAGATTAGTGGTGTTTGTAAAAAAATGCCCTGGATCTCAAGATCAAAACATAAATAGTATGTTGGACTGATTCCACTATAGCTTTAGGATGGATAAGAAATAGTCCAAACATGAAGGATATATATGTTAACAACAGAGTTAGAGAGATACAGCAATTAACATCCCCCAAAGATACAATGATCTAAATAAGTCACTAAGAACTGTTTGATGTTTTGAGATTCATACAACGCTGTAAGAGTAGAATAATAAGAAGGGATTTGAGCACCAATCAGCTCACTACTGAAGAATTGGAGATTGCTAAGAAAAAGTTAATTAATGTAGTTCAAAGAGAAGCCTTCCCAGAAAATTTAAAGGCACTATCAGGCAAAAGATCTGTCCCTAAACATTCTAAATTGCATAAATTAGAGCCTTTCATTGATGATGAATTGATGATTTCTAAGGATCAAGGGTAGACTACAGTTTTCTGATCTAAGCTATGAATGAAACCATCCTAAGGGTCAATATTCTAAACTCCTTGTAAAATTTGAAAATAGATTTCTGAAACTAGCTTTTGGGTGATTGGTGTAAGACGAATGGCAAAATCAGTTCTTAAGGAGTGTCTTAGTTGTCGCAGACATGATAGGCGGCCCTGTTGTCAACCTGTTGCACCCTTACCTGATTTACAGGTTAACCCTGCACCCTCCTTTAGTGTTATAGGACTAGATTTCGCTGGCCCACTATTCAGTCCTGATCATCCAGGGAAAAAGTTGTATATTCTGCTTTTCACATGTGCTATTGTTCGAGCTGTGCATCTGGAACTCACAGAATCCATGTGTTGAGTAATTGTATGCGAGCCTAAGACGGTTCATTGCTAGAAGAGGCTTTCCTAGTGTCTTTTATTCGGTTAATGCTAGAACACGTGTTGCAGCCTCCACGAAGGTGCAGAAAGTGTTTGGTCACCTTGCACCTACGTGGAAGTTCAACGTGCCAAGATCCCCATGGTGGGGTGGATGGTTCGAGAGGCTTATTGGTTCTGTAAAATTAGCCCTCCGCAAATCTATGGAAATCAGATATGTAAGTAAGACTGAACTAGAGACGATTCTCATAGTAGTTGAATCATGCATAAATTTTCGACCTTTAACATCTGTAAGTAGTGAACCAAATTAAACTCATTACCTAACACCATCTCATTTCCTTCTTGGGAGAAACATAACATGTAAACCCTCTTCTACTGTTGTACCCAAGGTTGTGACTTCTGAAGAGTTATGTAACAGGAAGAGGATAAAGAACAAAACGTTAGAACACTTTTGGGAAGTATGGAGAACGGACTACAAAACCAACCTACCACCTGTAGTTAAGGGTTTCAACCAGAAGTGTAAGATAGATGTTGGTAGCATTGTACTTATTAGAGAAGACAATATGCCAGGGTTACAATAGCCTATTGGTTTGGTTGTAAATGTATATCCTGGTAGAGACGGGTTGATTCGTAGTGTTGATGTTAAAACAAAACAGGGTATTTTCAAGAGATCAATACAAACACTACATGATTTAGAAATTAATTATGTGTTGGATTCTAGTGAAAATTATATGTCTGGAAAGGCTATCTCTACTAATGAAGTAGGTGTCTCTACTGTAAATAATGATGTAGCTAAAGATGAAATGTCTGTGCATGACTCTGACATAGAAGATGAAGTTGATGTAACTGTTTACACAAGAAGAGGTCTGTTGGTTAAGCGAACTCATAAATTAGATTTATAAGAATAAGAAATGTATTGCATTGTATAAGATATTAAATTAGAATAAATTGTTATATGTTTCTGAGATAAGTTGCTTCGCCCCTTATGGCGGGGAAGATGTTGAATATATGATTTGAAATTCTTTGTGAATAGTATGTTTAGGATAGTTGGTCATTAAATGGTCAGCTGGCTTACGTTTTCTGCATTGTTCCAACACTATTCACTGATTATTACTACTGTTATTATTTTTGTGTTTGTAGAACTTATAATAGTTATTTTCTTGGATTAATATTAAGGCATATGTGCATTAATATTTATCTATATGCTCAGGAATAGTTTGAAGATGTTAGTTAGTTACGGGATTTGATTGTATGTTTGTTGACTTTTATAAGACTGTAACCGAGAGAGAAGTACAGAGACACACACAACAAGCCACGTTTTCTTGACCTCTACATTTTTTTGGCTAATTCAAGAAATAATTGTCCCACAAGCGACACCAAGTATGGATGTGAAGATTCGGTGGCTCTCTGACGTCACAGGAACATTCTTCCTCGATCGGGAATTGGCCGAGGTGAGGTAAAAATGTCTGCTGTCACCTCCCACTTCGTCTACATTTCACGACAGCATACTGACATCATACAAAGAGCAACAGACGGAGAATTCTTATCCTTGAAGCTTGATGCTCAAGACTCGATCGAGAGACCTCGGAAATTCGCCACGTATATCGTCAGCCGGTACCCAGACGGCGTGGACCTTTCCCTAGCAAAGGAGCTTCCTGGCGTGTAAACCGTGCGTCGTTTCCACGATTACGGAATGCCTATTAACAGGCTGGAGCCTCCCTGACCCATCACCACCTACATTCAGCTTCTGCTCCCTTCCTTGCCTCCTACAGTGCGAGATTAGAAGGATGAAAGATGAACAGCCCTGGTGCTTCAAATGTTGGGATACTGGACATATTTCTCGGTACTGTTCCGCCTTCAAGAAGTGTGGCTGGTGTTCTGGCACTCACTCGTCCCGCACCTGCCCACACCGCAACCCCCCCGTAGCCCACCTCGGCTGATGCTGCTTCTACATCGGCACAGTCTTCCCATCCCATCCCAGACACAACGATGTGGAAAGGCCCCCGCTGTCATCAACCCGGATTCAACGTGTGGCGCGGATGTACGAAACGTTCCTCTCCTGCTGCCTCGCGTGCTGCCCACCACTCTCCCTCCGCCACTGCCACCACCATCACCCCAGCCGTGACTAGGCGGTGCCTAACCACCTCCAGCCTCTATCCAGACTGACTCCTCACAAGTTCTTGCCCTTCGTGAGGCCGTTACCAATTTGACGGCATGATGCGCAGCCATCACAGCGCATTTTGATGCCATTGAGTCACGCATTGAAGGTCTCACAGCAAACCACCACCCAAGCAACCTTGATACACTCATCGAGCTACTATTGTCACCACCTTCTCCGAGAAAACTTAATACCTCGCCGCTGATTTTGAAAATCTTAGTGACCACCTTTTCAAAGAACCACACGACTCACACCCCAGAGTGGCACCGCCTCGACTTCATCGTCCTCGCCAGCCTCCTGTAAACCTAAAGGCAGACTTCGATAGCAGAATGCAGCTTCACAATATCTCCTGGAATGCCTGTGGAATCAGGAATTATACTAAACTTACTTCCCTCAAAATATACATATGTCGCTACCATCCACATATTATATTCATTCAAGAAGCTTTTGTAGGCGGTCACATGCACGGAGAAGATGCCCCTCCGCTCCCAGGCTACATCTTTTATGTCCATTACCTCAGGAATGGCCTTGTGAGCCACATTCACTCTTCCATAACCCACAAAATTCTGCGCTGCTCTACAGATAATGACATGACGTTCCAGCTCTTTGAGCTCACCGTAGGTGATGGAAAGCTGCGGCTCTGCAACGTCTACTCTACCCCAGGAAAGATCAATCTCCCTGCTCTTCCCACAGCTCCTTCTCACGGCATAATTTACATGGGGGACTTCAATGCCCGCTACCCTGCCTTAGGTGATATCTGCCTTAGGTGGACTGCACCTCTCCTTCAATACATCCGCCGCCACCGCCTTATTCACTGGCCCACCAGGGGCGCCACGCACATCCGAAGAGGCACGCTCGACAACATCATCATTTCCGGCCTGGTGACGTCGCGGGTCAAGTGTGTTTCTATCCAGGCTCTCTTCTCTGACTACGTTGCACTCGGCCTTTAGTATTCCCTTCCAAGTGAACATTCCCTTCCTTAGACTCGCCTCTGCATCACCATCCCTCCAAAGTATTGCCCCAACTACGTCTCCTACATCTCTAGTCTTCAATCAGCATTTGATTTTCAGTCACCAGACAACCTATACTTCTCCTTGGTTGAATCCACACACAACTTTTACACCCGTTACATGACAGGTCCGCATATTAGGAGATACCATGAGGCTCACGCCTGGACGCTGGACCAACGTATTCTTCTGGCGGACAGAAAGACTGTGCAAGATGGCCTTGCCTTCCAGCAGCAACCAACATCTGCTCACCTCCACCAGTACCAGGTGTCCAGAGATTATCTCGTTCAACTTGGAGAAAGTATACTGACGGCATTAATCATCAGACCAGTGACGGCTCCGTGTGGCGCCGGATAAACAGTCATTAATTGAGAGAAAGCCTCCAAGTGCTCTCCAACACAGCCCAGCCCATTATGCATAGGACTTAATACCTTGTCTGTGCAGGCGCACACACGCAATCTTCCCCCTCACATTCAAGAGGCTCTCTGCACCCACAGGAACGCTCGCACTTAGCGCCTAATGACTGTATTACTACGTGCTAGTGAAGATGACAACTTGCTCATCACTGAAGACGAACTGCGCCGTGCCCTCTGCTATCTATTCGCCTGATGTGGACCTGCCAGAGGAAGGCTGGGTGGGCCGCAGTTTATCTAACTCTTCCAGCTCCACTTACTGCGAGCTCCAGGTACTCCAGCTTTCTGTCAACCTTATCTGTCAGCGTCCGGTAAATGGTGCGGTGATATGCGACTCCCAGTCTGCCCTCCAGGCCATCTCATCCCACAGCGTACTTCACACAACTCAGTCATCCACCAGATATTGCAGCAGTTAGTTACAGCTCAGGAACACTCCCTCTGCATTATTTTTTTGTGGATTGCCTCCCAGGTTGGGATCGCTGCCAACAGATTGGACCTCCTCGCTAATGGTGCATGTGAACTGCCGCTGGCAGACTACGCCACACCCTCCCTCCCCTGCTACAGATCATACACTCTGCCACTGCTGAGCGCACCCAAATTGTATCAATACAACTTTACGAACACTTCCGAGGTATGGCCGACATGGTTTCATGGTTTGCAGACATAACATTGTGTCTGCCAGGCTTCAACTGGGCTACAGGCCGCTGTGGCAGGTCTCCGAGGCTAACAGCCTCCACCATTACTGCCTTGAGTGCCCCTTGGTGAGAGACTTGCTTCTCCAGGGCCAGGAAATAATAGCTTTTTTATGTAGAAGGGAGGCGGCAAAGGGCAACTAAAATAAAACAAAAAAGCCCACTGTATTGTCGGTCTCTGGAAAGTTCAGATTCATGAGCCAAAAGAATGGGATAAGTGTCTTGATACCTCTCAGTTCAAGTCATGGGCAGTTGGAAATACAGAAGTAGGGAGTGAGTTCCAGAGTTTACTCTTGCATTAGAGAGGTGGACAGAATAGGGGTGAGAGGAAGAAGCAAGTCTTGTGCAGCGAGGCCGCGGGAGCAAGGAAGGCATGCAGTTAACAAGATCAGAAGAGCAATTACCATGAAAATAGCGGTAAAGATAGCAAGAGAGGCAACATCGCGGCGATGAGAAAGAGGCTAAAGACAGTCAGTTAGAGGAGAGGAGTTGATAAGACGATAAGTTTTTGATTCCACCCTGTTCAATAGAGCTATATGAGTGGAGTGTCCTCCAATCGGGGTAACGGCCCTCTAGTGGGTGGGCTTTCAGATAGGAGGCCTCCATTAGGTGGTCTCCTTCAGCCCATAAATTCCCAGGAAAATACCCACTTTGTATAGATAAAAAAAAAAAACATGTAAAGTATACTCTGTACATGGGCGGATGAGGCCCCTGTATTGAGTTAGCAGTTGGGGAGGTGAGTAAAACTGGCGGAGGCCCGTGGTCATTTTTCAAAATAACCATAATTATTTGGCCATTTTGCTCATTTTCCAAAATGACCGGGCAATTTGCAAAATGACCAATTCTGCAAAGTTACCGTAACTATATATATATATATATATATATATATATATATATATATATATATATATATATATATATATATATATATATATATA
>CM035206.1:3283288-3293901 GCA_020233015.1 Callinectes sapidus | reverse complement strand
TATATATATATATATATATATATATATATATATATATATATATATATATATATATATATATACACACACACACACTAAACGATGACCTTCACATTTGTACAAATTTAAATGTAATTTCATATTATGACAGAAAAATTAAGAAAAAGGATCAATGAGTAGGCTACAGTAAACTTACAATAAAGACACGACACACTCCAGTGTAGCAGCGTTCTGCCCTAAAGACCGCCTCCTCCTTCTATCAACAAAACATCTCAAAGCTAATAAAAACACAAAAATGAATTGTTAACAAAATGATGGAAATTGTTGAAACATATTTTCGCAACACCTGTCAATTTTGGTCTCATACACATGAGATGCAAAATACCTATCTGATTAATACCAATGCAAAGTTAGTGAAGTGACAATATGGAGGTAGTGACAAACTAATTCTTACACACCTGGACCCACATTCTGAAAGGTAGCAATCAACCGAGCCATATCGGGATTTGGGTATCACAAATCTTTCATTCTTCAGAGGCTCCAAGCTTCTTTCTTCCCTTGTGCGACAGTCAACTAAGGCAGCAATGACGTCCCATCGAGAATCAACATCTGCCAGGTACCCGCGAAATATTGGAGAAGCAGCAGTGAGAGCCAGCTGTGGAAGGTGATGTATTTGGAATTACATTACGTCGTAGGAGGATAGTGTTACAAAGGATAAATAGGTAAGAAAATCAGTTGACAAACTAGTTTCGAAAGACAGTCTTCAAACTATCAAAAAGATTTATTAACTCATTATGCTTACATAGGGGGAATATGAAGAGAAAACAAAGTATTTGTAAAAAATTATATATTAATCAATCAATCATGTGGGGCATACGCCGAAGGGGCGTGTTGCCTCGCCTACCCTAAGGCGCCACCCATGACGGTCAAGCGTCGCGAGTCTCCATGCAGGCTCTCTTACCATACTGAGTGACTCCCAGCAGGATGCATTGATTTGCCGCAGCCAAGAGTTCTGTGGGTGTCACCTTGGTCTCCTTCAAGCTATGTTATCCCTTTCACAAACAACCCGATAAGCTGGATTGGCTTCCGGGTATCGCGCCACATGCCCATATAGCCGCAGTTGGTGCTAACGGACTATGCCAGTAATAGGCCTCGAATCAGTCTCACGGAATAATCGCTGATTTGACACAAAGTCATACCAGCGGTATCCCATGATCCTGCGAAGGCATATAGTACCAAAGACATAAATTCGCCTCCTCAGGTCGGTGTTCATTGTCTATGTCTCACAACCATAGAGTAAGACAAGGATCACCAGCGACTTGAAGATCCGAATCTTTGTCCGTCTGCACAGGTATCAACAACGCCAAATACTCGTGTGGAGCGAGTCCATAACGCCGTGAGTCAGGCCTATCCATTGTGTGACTTCTTGGCTCCAAACACCTCAACCTTCGTCTTGGACCAAGAGACTTGAAGTCCCAAGGGCTTTGCCTCCTAGCGCAGTGCCTCTAGAGCAATTACATAAACCTTCAGTGAATTGGCGAATATTACTCTTCTACTGTGGAATATCTTGGATAGATTGAATGGATTGGAGAAATATGGCAAAATAGAGATATAAGATTGAGATCAGAGGAGCCCAACGGAGAAGATATAGTAATAAAATATGCTCCAGGATTAGATCAAGGAAATGGGTGTATCTTCAATCAAGTATTTAGTATATGACTTGTAGATTTTACTTGAACTTAATTACATGGTTTGATCCCAAGACTAGAATAATTTATAAATTTAATGACTGATTTTGTCTGCATGCTTAGGTAATATAATCATCGACTAGTTAATAAATCATTACGAAATTTTAGAGATGAGTTTATAGCAAGCTCCATTAAACCATGGTCTAGCTACTCAGCGATTTGTGTTGAGTAAAAATTGTGATCTATATAGCAAAACTCGGTAAGTAGAAAGATTAAAACTGTCAAAAGTGAGTCATAGATAGATAGAGGATGGATTACAAAATCTAGTTGACAGTGGTAACTAATATAATCTAAATAACTACAATGAAACAATAAATAAAATAAAAAATTGGCAAGTAAAATCTGGAAAAAAATACTTAGTGAAGAAAAGTAAGAAGCAAAAGTGAACATAGAAAAAAAAAAAAAAAAAAAAAAGGAACGAATAAACTGAAGTTTCTGAAAGGCAGAAGAAATATGAAATTAGTATAAATAAACCTTATTTCTTACCATAACAGGGCAAAGAGGTACGAGGTGATCATAAAGAACACGAGCCTCATTAATATTACGTGTCTGAATAGTTATTTGTAGACAGCAACATCCTGCACCAAAGCCCACGGCATCCAGATATATGTGATCTGTCTTGGCAGCTGCAGCACAACTTTCGTCCTCACTATATTTTGAAAAATCTTCCATAAATGGTCTTGGAGTCTTAAGGTCCACATATACTGAAATCAGAATATATTCTTAAATACCCCAAACAGTGATGTGTGTGTGTGTGTGTGTGTGTGTGTGTGTGTGTGTGTGTGTGTGTGTGTGTGTGAGTGTGTGTGTGTGTTTAATTTATTAATTAATCAAATTATTCATTTATTCACTTATTTATAAAGGTGTCATTTTTAATATTGATTCATTTACATTCAATTGAACTGGTAAGTCCTTACTTGGCACATTCATAGAAACTTTTTCTTTGCGTCGCTCTAAAATATTTTCAGTAACTGTTCTGTAACGCGGATGACTTTGTGCAATGACGTCCTCGGATAAAAACATTGATTTCGAAGAACCACTTGAAGGATCAGGCCAGGTGGCAGGGTATGTGAAATCAAAGCAACCCAGCCTGAGAAAAGATTTCGATTATACATATTTGTATGTGTGTGTGTGTGTGTGTGTGTGTGTGTGTGTGTGTGTGTGTGTGTGTATGTGTAACATCTTTGTTGCCATTGGCTAGGTGCCCCCTCTTACATACACATATAGTCGTATATATATATATATATATATATATATATATATATATATATATATATATATATATATATATATATATTGTTATGTTTTATTAAAGTCTACAGCAGTAACTGCATTATTGAGTTTATAGAGGTTTTCTCTATCCTCCGGATGAGAGAACGTAAGTTCTGGTTTACTGAGTTTAGGAGATTTCCAAAGTCCATTAGAATTCTCTTTTAGTAGCAGCTGGGGGTGTTGTTTGCCTTTTTCTCAAGATATCTTTCGGTCTCTCTTGGACCATCTTCAGGAGAGGAGTGAATAACGTGGATCGGTGGCGCGGTTTATCTGCGCCAGGAGCGGACGTGGGACGGACTCAGCGTCGGCGGGTATGTGGAGCAATCACAGCGCGCGCTGGTCTTCCTCGGAGTTAGTAGCATTCCTACGTTGTGACGGTAAACAGGATGCGGGGAGCAGCTGGATGTTATTTGTAGGTTTTATGGAGTTAATGTAAATCGATTCAGCCATTCTGAGTCGGGTTTAAGGTTTAAGGTTTGAAGGTTTAAGTACACTTTGTAGGCAGCCTGTCTACCATGCATAGCACGGAAACTGGCTGGGTTGAACCTAGGTTCGGGAGATTTAGGTTGAGAGAAAGAGTGAGGGATGTACGCCTACTAGAATGTACGCCTACCTGCTAGACAGTATCACCTTTGTTATGCGCTCGGCACACAAAAAATGGGTCTTTGTCACGGAAACATTAATAATTCTAGGGAAAATCAGCATACTATCTTTTCAGGCCTCTGCGACTGGCAGAAGCGGGACGCCGGATGCGTCTCCGCTTTTAGAGATCCTGAGGAGGGAATGGGGAAATTTGAGAAGATACAGATATGAGATTGCGATCGGAAGAGCTCAATGGAAAAAATAGGGTGACTGCATAATAGCTAGGCAGCTTAGCGATATGATGGGGACCGACTTGACAAAAGTGTCAAACTTTGTGAAGCAATTCTGTAGACACTACTTATCATTTTTTTGCTAGGCCCCATCAGATTTGGCCAATGGGGTCCAGTCACGTGACGTCATAAATTTTTCCATAGCATTAATAGAGGAAAATACTGCATATACATGTTTAAGCAAGATCTTTTAAGAATTTAAAGGCAATATGATGAATTCAATGAATAAAACCAGAAAAGGATACATTTCAAATAATTTTCAATCAATAAACAATTATATTTTGCGAGATATTTGTTTATGGTTTGACAAAATTCGAAAATAAGGGCAAAAAATCATGTCGCGACATTGTACGGAACTTGCTTCCAAAGCATCAGTGAACATGACAATTAAACATTAATTTGTTTCAGAAATAATAGTGTTTATAACTGCTTATTCAGCCCATTAAAGTCTTCAACATTTAGGAAAACGTCTTTAAATAAATTCTGGCATGTACATCGGCAACCACATCTGGTACAAGTATGTGGATATCCATTTATCTATTTGTCACAGCTGCACTTGCACAGTCTTGTGCATTGTCATCCATCTTTCCTGCAACCACATCTGGTGCCACATCCTCTTACACCCTTGCATGCACATTTGACTAGTTGGCTACAAGCTTTAGATGCTATTGGCAGTGTCGTCCAAAAAGGGAGCCAAGCCTTGCTGTCCTTGTCCAGAGTCCAGCCCCATCCCTCTGGAGATGGTGCTTGCTGCTGGGGCTGGTCAGCAGTGGTCCAAATGCTTGCCTGGTAGACAGCACGGTTTGAATGTTGTAATAATGCTCCCTGTGTAGGAGGAAGGGCTTCTATCATTATCTTATCTCTGTGGCAAAACAGCTCTCTGCGGGCCTCATCAACAGCTCAGTTGGCTGGTTTTGTCATAAAGGACAACTATGAAGCGTTCCAGCAATTTGAAGTGGTGGTTGTTCACCTCCATGGCAACGAAAGGATTTTCTGCAATGAACACGAAAGCCTCTGTTACTGCAGGATAACACATCCATGCGGCCCATGCAGACAGTTTTCCTTTGTCAAAAAAGGCAGAGACCGTGTCGCAACCGGTGAAGCTGTGGAAAGTGGGGAGGGCCGTACACTTTTCTTCTCCAAGGGCTAGAGCAATGGCATTGATGTGAAAGTACATGAAATTATTTCCTGTGCCGAAAGCAATCCAAATATCTGCCGCTGGACACATTGCTTGCGGAACTTTCCAGTGATAATGACGATGACGTCAGTGTCTACAGTGCGAACTAAGCAAGCACATGAACCAGTCTGCAGTGCATTTTGCAGATGCAGCAATATCTTTGTGTCTGCTTCCTCGTGGTCATTGTCTGGCATGCTGTGATCCATTCCTCTGATAAGAACATTCTGGCCTGATGTAATGACAACTACTTTTCCATCGGGGAACTTGGCTGTGGCAACTTTCTCTGACAGGAAGGCAGAGAGTTCTTGTTTGTTGTCTGAGTCCTTGAGAAACTCTTGCCACTTTCCAGGGATCTTGTTTGGAGCAGCAACTTTTCTCCTCATTCCTTTGTCTCTCTTCTCTCGTGCACTCTCTTTAATACTGCTGCTGTGATATGTGTCCCACACCATATCCTCTCTGTTAGCGCCTTCCAATTGGTGTCTGATGTATGGCAGGAAAACATCATTGGCATAATCTTCAAACGTTGATATTCCAGCAGTCGGGAGGAAGTGTAAAACGGCAGTGCCATCCAGAATCTTTGTATCGAAAGTACTCGGGGGGTCAAGCTGCTCTGATGCTGGTGTCTGCTCAAAGGAAGAAAGTAGACCTGCATTAAGCTCTACAACATCCAGTTGTCCAACTGAGCTTTCTGTTCCAGCTACATGCTGAAGACAAGCTGCCAGATCAGTGTCATCATCCATGTCTTGTGTCTCGAGTGAACCTGGAGTGTCTGTATCAGGTGCTTGTTTCAGGCACTTCAGCAAGTCTGACTTTTTGCCCAGGCGCAGTTGTCCTCTGTCTCAAAGAGATGGTGGATATGGGTTATTTTCGTGCTGGAAAAAGGTACCCACATCTGTTTCCCTGTCTTGAGCCACAATGTACAACTGTGAAAAAAGGTTGACATCAGCCTTCAAAGATGCTATTTTGCCAGCTTATTTCGATTTTTCCTTTGGTGTTGGACACTTGAAGAGTGGAAGGGAGTTTTTCTTTATGGAGTCATGAATTGATCGAGTGCAGTCTATCAAAACTGACTGGATGTATTCATCATACTGGCTCTTTCCAAGTTTTTCCACTGTACGGACAGTGTTGGTCACTGATTCATTCATCACATCACAAGTATCCAGCATCAACAGTTCTGCAGTGCCATTCATGAAAGGATTTCCCATATCACTGATAGTCTTTGTAAGGCTCAAAACTTGTCGTCTGAAGCTCTGTTGAGTTGATAGACCTTCCTCATGGTGATAGTACATCTCAGATCCCTCAGAGAAACTTGCTTCAAACTCCTTCAGCATTCTTGCTTGTTCAGGTCCTGCAAGCATCCACTTTCGAAATGCTGACGGGTTTTCAGTGAGTCCAGCACCACCAGACCCTTTCACAATGTCATTATTGTTCTCATGGGCCTGGTCGATTGGGATTGCCGAGAATCTGTTTGTGGTCTTGAACACAACACAGTGTCCATGCTGTTCAAATTCTTCTTTGATCGTTGGAGGCAAATTTTCCATGTCCCTTATGTGTATAGGGATATAGCGAGCATAGTTGTGGTGATCCATGCTGAAGAACCAAGGCACCAAGGCTTTCATTGAGTCCACATACAAGAGGAAGTTGGCCTCCCGATGAGCACGGATGAAGAGCAGGCCCAGGAGCTCAAAGTGCAGGATAGTGTCCCAAAACTGAAACGTTGGGCTTCGGCTTATCATGTCTTGTCTCCAGGTTTTTTTTGCATCTTCAGTGTCAGGTTTACCAGTTGACAAGAATGCATCTTCTTGAAGCTTGGCCAAGGTCACAGCACTGATTTGATGTGCTCTTCGTGTTCTTGTGAGATGGCAGCAGCGGAGAAAGGAGTCTGCGGTTCCAGAGGAAGCAATACCTGCTTGGGTGAGTGCAGCAGTCCAACCTGAATTTGACAAGTAGTCTCCAATGGTCTTCCACACTGCCATCTCTATATGGAGTCCTCCAAACATTATGACATATTTGTCTTCTCCATGAGTCTGTGACCATTTCCACTGGATGTACTTTGCCAGGGCATAAAGTGGAGCATCCATGGCCAGGACGGGAACTTGCCCGGGGTTCAGGAACTGTGTGGCCTGTCGATTGACATCCATGCTGTGCTTGATCATTGCAGCTGTGGCAGCCTTCTCATAAAAAGTGGCAAGAGTTGTGTCAGAGCTGCTTGTTTGTCATTTAGGAGTGAGTCATCTTGCAGTGCTGCATGGTAAGCTGACCAGGTTATGGTATCACCCTTTTCCAGAAATGTACAATAACCATTGTGAATCATAAATCTACCACCAGATAACTAGGCAGCTTATGTCCCCTATGTTCAGAGTGCGAAACCTAAAAAATTGCATTTTGCCGTGTACATGCTGTCAGTATGACATGTGCACGTGGGACCTAGCAAAAATTGAAAGTATTTTGGATGTAAATAGCTAGGAAAAAATGTCACACTTTTGTCAGCTCTGTCCCCATCCGGTCAAAAAATCGACGTAAGCTGCCTAACTATAAGCAGTAGAATTGGAGGTAAGAAAAAGGTCGAGATTGTTGGATGTATCTCCAAAGCGGTCAGGTATACGAGGATAGGAAAGTTGAAGGATGGTCAGTGAAGGGAGAGAAAAGCCAAAGTTTGTGGTGAACATTGAAGTCTCCAAGGATGGAGATCTTCGTGAAGGCATAAACACAGAATGTTTTCCACTTTGGAGGTTAAACAGTCAGAGTTTATTGAAGTCAGAGGAGTTATAGGAGAGATAAACAGCGCAGCTAAATGTAGTAGGAGTGCGATTTGTAAATAATATGGATGATTCAAGAGTGTGAGCACGCGAAGATCAAGATCAGAATAAGTCGTTGCGTACATAGACGCAACGACTTATTCTGATCTTGATCTTCGCGTGCTCACACTCTTGAATCATCCATATTATTTACAAATCGCACTCCTACTACATTTAGCTGCGCTGTTTATCTCTCCTATAACTCCTCTGACTTCAATAAACTCTGACTGTTTAACCTCCAAAGTGGAAAACATTCTGTGTTTATGCCTTCACGAAGATCTCCATCCTTGGAGACTTCAATGTTCACCACAAACTTTGGCTTTTCTCTCCCTTCACTGACCATCCTTCAACTTTCCTATCCTCGTATACCTGACCGCTTTGGAGATACATCCAACAATCTCGACCTTTTTCTTACCTCCAATTCTACTGCTTATAGTTAGGCAGCTTACGTCGATTTTTTGACCGGATGGGGACAGAGCTGACAAAAGTGTGACATTTTTTCCTAGCTATTTACATCCAAAATACTTTCAATTTTTGCTAGGTCCCACGTGCACATGTCATACTGACAGCATGTACACGGCAAAATGCAATTTTTTAGGTTTCGCACTCTGAACATAGGGGACATAAGCTGCCTAGTTATCTGGTGGTAGATTTATGATTCACAATGGTTATTGTACATTTCTGGAAAAGGGTGATACCATAACCTGGTCAGCTTACCATGCAGCACTGCAAGATGACTCACTCCTAAATGACAAACAAGCAGCTCTGACACAACTCTTGCCACTTTTTATGAGAAGGCTGCCACAGCTGCAATGATCAAGCACAGCATGGATGTCAATCGACAGGCCACACAGTTCCTGAACCCCGGGCAAGTTCCCGTCCTGGCCATGGATGCTCCACTTTATGCCCTGGCAAAGTACATCCAGTGGAAATGGTCACAGACTCATGGAGAAGACAAATATGTCATAATGTTTGGAGGACTCCATATAGAGATGGCAGTGTGGAAGACCATTGGAGACTACTTGTCAAATTCAGGTTGGACTGCTGCACTCACCCAAGCAGGTATTGCTTCCTCTGGAACCGCAGACTCCTTTCTCCGCTGCTGCCATCTCACAAGAACACGAAGAGCACATCAAATCAGTGCTGTGACCTTGGCCAAGCTTCAAGAAGATGCATTCTTGTCAACTGGTAAACCTGACACTGAAGATGCAAAAAAAACCTGGAGACAAGACATGATAAGCCGAAGCCCAACGTTTCAGTTTTGGGACACTATCCTGCACTTTGAGCTCCTGGGCCTGCTCTTCATCCGTGCTCATCGGGAGGCCAACTTCCTCTTGTATGTGGACTCAATGAAAGCCTTGGTGCCTTGGTTCTTCAGCATGGATCACCACAACTATGCTCGCTATATCCCTATACACATAAGGGACATGGAAAATTTGCCTCCAACGATCAAAGAAGAATTTGAACAGCATGGACACTGTGTTGTGTTCAAGACCACAAACAGATTCTCGGCAATCCCAATCGACCAGGCCCATGAGAACAATAATGACATTGTGAAAGGGTCTGGTGGTGCTGTTGGACTCACTGAAAACCCGTCAGCATTTCGAAAGTGGATGCTTGCAGGACCTGAACAAGCAAGAATGCTGAAGGAGTTTGAAGCAAGTTTCTCTGAGGGATCTGAGATGTACTATCACCATGAGGAAGGTCTATCAACTCAACAGAGCTTCAGACGACAAGTTTTGAGCCTTACAAAGACTATCAGTGATATGGGAAATCCTTTCATGAATGGCACTGCAGAACTGTTGATGCTGGATACTTGTGATGTGATGAATGAATCAGTGACCAACACTGTCCGTACAGTGGAAAAACTTGGAAAGAGCCAGTATGATGAATACATCCAGTCAGTTTTGATAGACTGCACTCGATCAATTCATGACTCCATAAAGAAAAACTCCCTTCCACTCTTCAAGTGTCCAACACCAAAGGAAAAATCGAAATAAGCTGGCAAAATAGCATCTTTGAAGGCTGATGTCAACCTTTTTTCACAGTTGTACATTGTGGCTCAAGACAGGGAAACAGATGTGGGTACCTTTTTCCAGCACGAAAATAACCCATATCCACCATCTCTTTGAGACAGAGGACAACTGCGCCTGGGCAAAAAGTCAGACTTGCTGAAGTGCCTGAAACAAGCACCTGATACAGACACTCCAGGTTCACTCGAGACACAAGACCTTGATGATGACACTGATCTGGCAGCTTGTCTTCAGCATGTAGCTGGAACAGAAAGCTCAGTTGGACAACTGGATGTTGTAGAGCTTAATGCAGGTCTACTTTCTTCCTTTGAGCAGACACCAGCATCAGAGCAGCTTGACCCCCCGAGTACTTTCGATACAAAGATTCTGGATGGCACTGCCGTTTTACACTTCCTCCCGACTGCTGGAATATCAACGTTTGAAGATTATGCCAATGATGTTTTCCTGCCATACATCAGACACCAATTGGAAGGCGCTAACAGAGAGGATATGGTGTGGGACACATATCACAGCAGCAGTATTAAAGAGAGTGCACGAGAGAAGAGAGACAAAGGAATGAGGAGAAAAGTTGCTGCTCCAAACAAGATCCCTGGAAAGTGGCAAGAGTTTCTCAAGGACTCAGACAACAAACAAGAACTCTCTGCCTTCCTGTCAGAGAAAGTTGCCACAGCCAAGTTCCCCGATGGAAAAGTAGTTGTCATTACATCAGGCCAGAATGTTCTTATCAGAGGAAT
>CM035206.1:3266170-3277415 GCA_020233015.1 Callinectes sapidus | reverse complement strand
AGTGCAATACACTAAGTTGTTTTCCTGATTAAAATAAAGAGCGAACGCTTTCTCACGATGGCAATACCAGGAAAATGATGTACCATGAGCTAACAGATTCTAAGTCTTGAGCCTAAAAGCTCTACCGATTCCTTTGCCAGCCCTAAATCCCTCACCAGATAATTTAGATCTAAATTATCTGGTGAGGGAAGGAAGGGAGTTATAATGGCAGCAATCGTAGAAAGAATGGGTTACTTTCTTATGAAAGGAACATAGGGCATTGATCTCCAAGGAAAGGCGACCAGATTCACCAAAAAAGTTTTTTTTACAGATGGGAGCATAATGACATGGCTGTTACGAGAGACAGCGCGATTAGTTATGGTGAGAAGAGGAATGGCGAGAAGGCGAGCGACCACGATGATATGGGCGGTATAAGGTAAAGGGAGGAGGGGGAGATGAAAGAGATTTCGTGTCTAATGCCTGAATCGGAGAAGAGTCGGTGATGGGGCGTTTCTCTGTGATTTGTTTGCAAACGTCATACTGGAAGTTAAATTTTGTGAATGCAATTCCACAGACAGCATGAAAATTTGGAGGGTCAAGGAAGGTTGCAAAAAGAAGGGATGCGAAGAGACGTTTGAGTTCGTCCTTGGAATGAATTATCTTACAACCAGTTAACAGCTTGACGTTAGCTGATAAGCTCAAAACTAAGGGAAGAGGCAAGATTTGAATCTGCTAAGGGTTAGATAGAGAACGAGTGATTTGAGTAATAGTGAAGGAGTTTCATGAGAGAATGCGTAACTCCTAGCTTAAAAAGAAAACCACTATGAAAGTATTTCCTGAGTTATGAGGAGAAAGCATTGGAGGAAGTGAAGGAAGTAAATTTGTCTCTCCTAACTAGGAGGCCAGCAAGACTCCAATCGTCGAAGGAGAGACGGGAGTTGAGGATGGATGGCTTTTCTTCGTCAGAAGAAGCATAACTTCGAGTGCATTTGTCAGTGAAACGTCAATGAAATTCCCAGAGAAGTTTGGAAGAGAAAAAGGCTTGTTTATTAGAAAGTTATATTTTGAAAAAAGAGTATTCAGACCAGGTGGGTGGTGAAAGGGAAGGAGAGACACCTTGGGAACTTATGTTCATAAAGGAAAAGGAAGACATGGTACAAAAAATAACCCACAATACAATAAATAATGAAACACGAGATACAGTGGAAGACACATTCAGAATAGAGCGATGGAGAAGAAAACTTTGAAAAACTCTGTATGAAACGAAATAAATAAATTTGTACTTAAATTTGGTAGAGATGAATCAGTCGGCGGGTGACAGCCGAGGAGAGCTGCAGCTAGGATGGCCAATGGACAGAGTGTGTGGAGGGGATGGGATTGGCGGCGATAGCCGGGAGAAAAGGTGGCAGTGATGCGCGTTTTATAGCAGATGAGAGAGCTTGGCGGGACAGGCCAGCAGAGATGGCGGAAGGCTGAGCAGAGTATTATGAGGGCACCACGGGAGTAGGCTGGCGTGGCGTTTAGGTAGTAGAGGTATAAACAGTGGCAATGGCGCCAAGGCCACATGGTTGATAAGCTCGGACAAGATGATGATGAAGATGAGGGCACCAAGGGAGCAGAAAGAGGCTACGGCTGGAGACTGGAGACTGGATACAATGTTGAGTTGCTTGTATACGCACTACTGATAAGCACCTTTGGCACCACTGTATTAGTTTATAACCGAAGTAATAAAGTGTCCCGTGGATGATGGTACGGTGTGCGTGGCCGATCCCCTGTGACTCGCTGCCCTTTCTCCCCTACCCTCACCTCTCTGGGGGCGCGTAGGAGGCCTCCATTTGGTGGTCTGGTCTCCTTTAGCCCATAAATTCCCATGAAAAAGCCCACTTTCTATAGATAAAGAAAAAAACTGCCCCTACTGTGTTGCTTAGCGTGGCCAGGATATCTGGAGTAGTGTGGAGACTTGGAGTGGTGTGGAGGCAGGAATCAGGATTGCGTGAGTAGGTAAGTTAGGTTTAATATCAGGTTGTGAGTTTTTTTTTTTCAAAGAAACGCTTGAAGTATGTATTCCACCTTTGTATTGATAATGTACAGCAAGACAAAACGATGTGATGACGACGAATTGAAGAAAGTTGACAGAAGCTGTCACGAGGGTTAGTGATGAGTGGAGACTTTCAGCTGTGAGGTGAGAGAGTCCTATCTGAGCCAGTGAGAGAGTGAATGTATTTGGGAGCGAGAGAAATGAAGAAAGTGACTCAAGTAAGCTATGAAATTGAACAATCAGTGACGACAAGAGAGGGTGAAATGACGTTTTGAGTAGGAAATGTTGGAATGCAGTGGGTGGAGGTAGGGGAAGGTGGTGTTTCCTTCAGAGGGAAGCCATGTACACTGAGATGAGACGCGGGAATCATCTGGGCAGCATTGTTCTATGGATGAGGGAGGTAGATACAGAAAGGTCTATTTTTAATGAGGGGAGGGAACACGTGTGTGAATTATTCAGGGGGAGAAAGAGCACGTGGATGATGATGAAAGATGACTGACTGATACAATAATATTGAGGCAGGTAAATATACGTCTGGCAACAATGTTTCTTTTTTTTTTCTAAAAATCGGTCCTCCTCCTTCCAAGCACTTTTCTGAATCCGCGTCTGGTCTGCTCAGAGAAGAGTAGGTCAAAAGAATTTTCAAGGGAATTCGCCATGAGGGTACGAAGGGGGAAGAGAGTGGGGTCAACGCTGGTGTGCAGCAAGTATGCTGTCACTTGGCAACATTGCTATCACTCACTTTACTCACTGCCCTACATTCTATTTAACACTAATTCATGGTTGCTGTTGGTGCCTCACTATGTACTACACTGCTTTCTACACACACAAAATGCAAAAAAGCAAGAAGATCCACGATCAGGCAGAGGAAATAACAATGCACATAGAGCTACAAAGAAAACTTCCGTCCTCTACGGATGACCTGACACACACACACACACACACACACACACACACACACACACACACACACACACAACGCACACACACACACAAAAAAAAAAAAAACAACACACACACACACACCTCTAGTTATACAATGGTAGCACACTCTTACTATAACAATTGGGAGAGCCTGTGTTCAGTTCCCTGGTCAGATTAGAAGTCATTTGGGGATGATTTCTATTCAAGTGTGTTGCCCTCGTCCACGTAGCATTGATTACCAGTATTTGGTGAAAGCAGGAATTTCTAATCCGCTGCTGGTTAGTAGAAACAAACTCGGAATAAAAAAATACACGGGGGTGGCCTGATCACCAGGGGGCCTAGCCAACTAGTATTGTTAATGCTAACTAGGAGCCACGCATCGTGATGTGATATGCGACTGGATAGTTAATTTATATGAATGTTGGAACATTAGGATAACTATAAGTATGACATTATATAGATTTTCAGCTTACCTTGTAGGCTGCGATTCCTAATGAACCGTAATTATTATTATTATTATTATTATTATTATTATTATTATTATTATTATTATTATTATTATTATTATTATTATTATCGTGCTTGTTGTTGTCGTTGTTGTTGTTGTCGTTGTTGTTGTTGTTGTTGTTGTTGTTGTTGTTGTTGTTGTTGTTGTTGTTGGTGTTGTTGTTGTTGATGTTGTTGTTGTTCAGACATTTAGACATGTTGGGGAAAGAGGTGACAAGAAACACAGACGTAAGGAGGAGAGGTTTATTCCCGACTAGTTTCGCGTGTAGCTATTTCAGGGGAACTGTAGAGACCAAGTCGTGACCCGCTACCTATAAGAGTATACACCGTTCAGGTGTCCGGGCGGTTTGTAGAGGGCGACGTGTCGAGAGATATAGGCAAAAATACGTTGATTTTCATCACAAATGGTGTTTTGAGATTCCCGCGTCAAAGAATTAATCAATGCTATGGCAACATCCAGGTAGAATTTTTTTGTCATCTGATTAATTGAAATGGTTCTACGCGGCATTCAAAGACCATGCTGTCATCCTCACACATGTTTAAAGGAACACCACGAAGGAAGGGAAGAGTGTTTAAGTGCCATCCTTTTTCAATGTTTTTTTCTATATTTTTTCTTATCTAGTGAAATATGGCATCTTTTACACTTATGAAGGAACTCTGTTCTTCCACAAAGCCAGTGTTTCCCAAAACTAAAAAAAATAAGTAGATTTGTGACGCCTTTCTCCATCAGATGCTTTTTTTCTTTGCTTTTTCTTTCAAGTTTCTTGGATTGATCATGCCAAGACTTTAAGCCTTACACAAGAAGAAGAACTCAAGGCAAGAGCCGCTAGTGAGGACAAAAAATGACGAGCAACCTCACTGCCTCATCCTCACTCCCTACAGCACCAGGAAGGAAGGCGTCATCACACAGGTCCAACTCCCAGCCCAGAGTTTCAAGAGAGGGAGAGAGAGGGAAAAAAAAAAAAAAAAAAAAAAAAAAAAAAATCTGTCACCTACAAACACTTAAGGAGGTATTGGTGGAGAACATAATGAGTCACTCTGAGATGAAGGTATTCTTCTCTCCCCGACCTGAGCAGCCAGAATTAGTAAAGGAGTTATACACTCCTCTCACAACAGAAGAGATGATGAAGACTTACACAAAACCCAAATGGGTACCTCCATAGTCGCATTTTGCTCCACCATGGGTCTGCCTTATTCATCAATTCTTGTTAAGGCTCTCAGAAGACAAGAAAAAAATGAGCAGACCCTTACCTAAAAAGATAAGAAATAAGCGTGGGGGACTTCTGATGGATGGGTGAAATACCGCTGCGGAATCTTTCATTGCGTTTTTCTCCGAAAATAAGTTTTTAACTTTATATCACTAACACTTCGCTATCTTTTAACCAATTAGTTTCATTCTCTTTTTATAATGACCAGCATTAAGTTTGGTTTATAACGATCAGCATTAAGCTTGTTTTAGCCGATGTTTTTAATTTATTTACATTAAAATTTTAACTTCGAGTTTCTTCAAGTTTAGCAGAAAGAAAAACTGCATGTTTACGAGTTTTTCAAAATTAACTACTGTTTCAAACAAAACATCTTCGAGAACAACAACAAAAAAATGAAGTAGTTCTACTTTGATAAGACAAATTTAAAAGAAATTCAGACAAGTCATATTTGTCTTATAATGGATGAGATAGGAATACTAAATTTAAGTTCATTTTTTTTTTTTTTTATGTTTTCCCTCCTTGAATAGGTCACGTCATCATCTATGGACGGAAGGATACTTTGACTTTTAGTTACCATGGCTCAAAAAGCAGCCACCCTCCTTTGAAATAGAACGAACCAAAGTTAACACACAATCACATTAGTATTGCGTAGTACAGCTTACACACCCGTTGTAGATAATCACTTGTTCGCTTTAAGACTTTATTCACAGCATCGAGGCCACCATGTGTAACGTTGTGCATCATTGTATATGTGTGTGTGAGAGAGAGAGAGAGAGAGAGAGAGAGAGAGAGAGAGAGAGAGAGAGAGAGAGAGAGAGAGAGAGAGAGAGAGAGAGAGAGAGAGAGAGAGAGAGAGAGAGAGAGAGAGAGAGAGAGAGAGAGATTTTTTTTGTTTTGTTCAATTTATTACGCCCGAGGGCGACAGACCCAGTAACACTACAGGTACTTTGTTATGTACAGAGCACTCGTGTCTCGCAGGGCACGCTGAACACACCCACCCACCCACCCACACACACACACACACACACAATATGCACAGAGAGTATGTTAGAAGTTTAATAGCCACCAAAGTGAGGGTGGCGGGTAAGGAGTACATCGAGGTGATCATCAGTGAGAAGGTGTTTGCATACATTAATTAAATCAAGTCCTCGCGGGAGTATGTTGATCACTGTGGGACAATGAAGGCAGTAATGGTCAAGGGTGTTGGCATTGGGAGTGTTACACAGTCTACAGGAGGAGTAGTGCGGCATGTCCTGCGCCTGGGATACTTGCCACACAGGCCTGTACCCCAGCCTGAGCCGAGCACTCACAACATTGTGCCTGCGCACCATGAGGCCATGGCGGCGGTATTCGTAGCGACATTGAAGGAAGCAGTCGTGGTGCTGTATGGACACACTGCTGGCCCTCTCTGCATTTCTACGATGTACTGTCGTAGCGTGGGCAGCTGAGTATATGGTGTGTCTGAGGCAGCGAAGCGACGGGTCAGCATGCGCCTCATCCCAGTCCAGCGTACAGGCCGCCTTGGCAAGACGATCCACCGTCTCATTGCCACTAAGACAGATGTGAGAGGGCGTCCACACGAAGGCTATGGTAAGGGATGCATCGCGAGCGAGGGCGAGGTGACGCAGAATGTCCTGCACGACGCGGCCAGAGCTGGGTGTTGGAGAAGAGAGGGAGTGGAGAGCCGGCTGAGAGTCGCAGACTATTACTCCATTCAGGCTACGTTGAACAAGTAGGCTTACAGCGTCCAGCACCCCGTGTAACTCACAGAAGGTGGAGGTCGATGAATTAGGGAGCCTGCGGCCGATCCATCCGCCCTGCGTAGGTGGTGGCAAGGTGGTAGAGTACACGGCACAGGCAGCACTACCGTCAGCCTGCACTGAGCCGTCAACGTAGATGTGATGAGCATCGGGGATGGACGCAGACACACTGGCGACGGTTTCCAGGGCTGCCTGCTTCTGTAGAATAGGATGGGCATCTTTGGTAATTGGCGTAAAAGTAACGTCTACGGAGGGAATCCGCCATGGTGGCAAATGAGGGACAGCTTGTTCTTCAGGTACATGGAGGTTAAGGGCACGGTAGTTGTCACACACTGCCCGAAGTAGATTTTGGCCACCTATGCGAAGTGGGAGTCTGGGGACGTCTGGGTTGAGAGAGGCTTTGATGACGGCAGAGTAGTGCGGGGCAAGATGCGTAGAGTGGAGACATTTCACTGTGAAATATGTGATGTTGGCGTAAATCCTTTCGACGATGGGTGGCATATTGAGTTCAATCTGCATATTGACTATGCGAGTGGAGGGAGGACAACCAAGGATGAATCGCATGACCCGGTTTTGAAAGTGTTCAAGAGGTCGTAGTGCAGTTCGTGGTAGTTGAGCAAGAGCAGGGGACAAGTAATCGACGACAGAGCGAATAAACTGTATGTAAAGGGTCCTCAAAACAGGGGTTGATACACCGGTGGCATTGGTGGCGAGCCATTTGATAGGAGTGAATCGAGGCTCCAGACGATCAAGAAGGTCCTTGACTATGGGGTGAACACGATGTCTTGCTGGTATAGGTGGAGTGACCCGAACTGGAGCGCCAAGGTAAGTGTACTGTGTGCAGTGAGGGATGACAGTTCTATCCACGGTGAGCGGCGGCAGTGCTCTGAGGTTACGGGAGGAAAATATTCTGCTCTTTTCTGGGGAGATAATTAAGCCACAGGAGACAGAGGACAAGTGAAACTCATGAAGAAAGCGCTGTAGAGCGGGAGGTGATGAGGAGTGGATACAGATGTCATCCGCGTAACACATGATGGTAATTCCAGGGATGGCAGGGAGAAGTGAGAGAAGTCGGTGCATCAACACATTAACGAGAAAGGGGCTCAGAACACCACCCTGTGGAGTGCCAAGTTCAAACTGCTCATAGGCACTATACGCCCTGTGAGACCCTATTACTCAGATAACCTCGTATCCAACGGAGAAGGTTGCCTTTCACACCAAATTCCACCAGCTGATCAAGAATGACTTCCCGGTTGGCAATGTCAAAGGCAGATTTGAGGTCGAGGAAGGCAAACACACTGGTGGGAGAGAGGCGGGTGTAGAGTTCAGCGAGGCAGTGGTGTGTGCTGCGGTGTGGAAGGAAACCGTATAGACTGGGAGAGAGGCTATCATGAAGGCGCTGCATCAGCCGAGCAAGAAGGATATGCTCAAAGATCTTGCTGAAGCAGGAAGTAAGGGAGATAGGTCGGAATTTGTCGGTTCCTGGTTTCGGTATAGGAACAATGGTGCTGGAGGTCCAGGCGGAAGGCACGTGTCCCCGGCTGAAGCAGAGATTGTAGAGGTGTCGAAGTGGGTTGCCAGGAACTCTCTGAAGGAGACGGAGGACTTGATAGGTGAGGCCATCATCCCCGGGGGCAGTATTCTTGGACTGAGCAAGGGCACGCCTTAGTTCTTCCTCGGTGAGCGGCAACGCATCTTCCTCGTCTGGAGTGAGTAGGGCAGCCATCAGACGGAGGTTGCGGGCGTTGCGTTGGGTGGAGAGGGCATACTGAATGTGCACGGGAAGGTTGCGAGTGTGTGACTGTGCAGACCAGGTAGTGATGAGGTCGTTAGCGTAGTTAAGAGGACTGTGGTGGAGGGCGCAGGTAGGTTTCTTCCTGACAGTTTTGTTAATGAGTTGCCAAATGGATTAACACTGGTCTGGTGGTTAATACTGTCCGTATATTTGTGCCACGCCTCTGTGGAGACGCACTTCTGAAGAGCGACCAAATCATCCCTTGCCAGATGGTACTGACGTAGGTGGTCCGGTGTTGGTTGAGCCTGGAAGGTAGTACCAGCAACCGTTGCCGTCCTCACGGCAGTAGTGATGCGCTGATCCAACGTCCAGGCGCGGGCCACAGGACGATGCTTGAGATGAGGCCTAGTGACATAATAGTTGTAAAAATCATGTGTAGCCTGAACCAGTGAGTGACAAAGGTTGTCAGGGGAAAGAAAGTCAAATGTGGGCATGAGACGAGAGATGAACGTAATGTACGTGGGACAGTACTTAGGAGGAATGGAGATACGGGTGCGGTGGTGATGGGGTGCAGCAGCAGCAGGGAGAGAGTACTGCAGACTGAGGGCAACATGATCAGAGAAAAGAGAGGGAATGGAATGACCGTTGACGCAGGATGGAACAAGACCAGACGTGATAATGTGATCGACTGTGCCGCCGCGGGCGTGCGTGGCTCCTCCAGTGCCCCAGCGAGTGAGCCGGTAACGACGAATGTAGTTGAGGAGAGGCAGGCCATTACGGTTGGGAGTGGAAGAAGCGTCACCAAGGGCAGGATGCCTCGCATTGAAGTCCCCCATATAGATGAATCCCCGATCGGTAGGGGTAGGAAGGGCTGGAAGATTAATAACGCCTGGAGCAGAGTACACATTACACAGCCGGAGCGTGCCATCCCCCACAGTGATCTCAAAGAGTTGAAAGTCATGTCATTCTGGGCAGAGCAGCGAAGAAGGTTGTGAGGCACGGAGGAGTGTATGTAGGTAACCAAGCCATTCCTGGTATAGTGTGCGTAGGATGTGTAGCCAGAGAGGGCAGGAACTGCGTCCCTTTGTTGGGCGCCGCCAGGAAAAGCTTCCTGAATGAAGACGACGTGTGGATGGTGGTGGTAAACATAGGTCTTCAGGGCAGTGAGTTTACTGTGGTGTCGGAGGCCGAAGGCATTCCATGATATGACATGTAACTGCATGGTATTAGCGAAGATTACCTCTGGTCTTGCGGGAAGCAGATGAAGTGGGGGAGTGAACGGATGCGTTGCCAGAAGCAGTGCAAGGAGGTGATGGCTTGGTGGGTGAGAAATCAGCAAATTTTTCAAGACGGGAAGCAATGACGTCAAGTCTTTCAGTGAGGGCCGAGACAGAGGCAATGACTACCCCATGGGATTAAGTTAATCCGGAGAGAGTAGTGGCGGCGGCAGCTCCTTGGGAAACCAGGCTGTCTATGCGGGCATCGATGGCATCGAACCGTGCCGCAAGAGCAGCACAACGGGATTCCAGGGCGGCGACAGCGTTGCGAAGAGCGATGATTTCAGCAGAAGTACGTGGAGCAGGGGGAGAGACAGGAGGTGGTGGTGGTGGTAGCGAGGGCGCTTGTGGCTGTGGCGGAGAGGGGTGGGAGTCGGCACGGGACCGCCTGGCGCAGCCATGCCAGACGTTAACTCCAGGCATGAGACACCGAGGACACTTCCACTTCGAAGTGTCAGGCTCTGGAGTAGAGGAAGTTTCTGCTGTCGAGGTGGTGACAGACTGGGCGGCAGGTGCGGTTGAGGTGCGGTATGGGCATGAGCGGGAGGCGTGGCCACCCGCGCACCACGCACACTTCTCTGAGGCAGAGCAATATCGGGATATATGGCCAATACCCCAGCAGTTGAAGCCCCAAGGCTGCTCGTCCTTCATTCTGCGAAACTCACAGGGAGGAAGGCAAGGCAGGAAGGAGAAATCGTATAGAGGCGGGGGCGGTGACAAGAGACTCCAGGTGATGACCAGACGGTTGATGGGCGTGCCGTGTTGACGAAAGCGGCGGACAGTATGCACACCTGGCAACTCTTTGGCGAGGGATGGGTCCACATCCACAGGGTAGCGGGTGATGAGGTAAGTGGGAAACTTACGGGTCCCTTCACTCGAGTCCTGGATGTCCAGTTGTACTGAAGAAAACTCTCCACCCATGACACTGTCGAGTATATCCTTTCGATGCCTCGAGATGTAGACAAAGCGAGATGTAGCAGCAGACATTTTCACCTCCGCCAACTCACGATCAAGACGAAAGGCGGTGTTGACGTCATTAAGCCAGCGAAGCTTCACTGCGGTGGTTGGGTTTTGCTTGAAGGCCAGCTTGACGTACTCGTCGCGGGGAGCGAAGGCAGGAGTAGTAGACAGGGGTGGAGTGCGATGATGAGGACGAGGTAGGGAGATGTCAGTTGCCGGCTGTTGAGCAGGAGCATCATCTCGCTTGAAGGTTTTAGCAGCAGGTGACGCGGGTTCACTGCCGGTGTCGGACTCCCGATCCATGGTTCGTTTGGCGGAGGCTGAGTAGTGAGGCTGTCTGTGGGTTTCAAGCGAGGGCCAATGTACAGAGGCGTCATCATCGTCGCTCATGGCAAGGTCAGCCTCAACCTCAGCGACAGAGGCAGGACCTGAGTACTCCCTTTGGCGAGGGTGTTGGCAACAGAGGTGAAGTGTGACCGCAGAGGAAGTGACGCACCTACCACGTCACTACACCCCGAACCGCGTATGCGCGGATCCGGGGACCGCCGAGGATCCGGGGGCCCCCGGGTCTGGACCAAGCGTCTGAAGTTTCTTGTAAGCTACAGACTAAGTCCAAAAACCCCAAACCACACTGAAGGTACTATGGCAACGACGATGGCTTACTAGATATCTCTGCTGAATAGGGAGGTTGGCAGGTCGCTCAGGCGCTCAAAAACTTGCAGAAGGTATGGAGCTCAAGTTAGGCGGTGTTGACAGAACAATCAACCAACCGAGACTCAGAGAGAGAGAGAGAGAGAGAGAGAGAGAGAGAGAGAGAGAGAGAGAGAGAGAGAGAGAGAGAGAGAGAGAGAGAGAGA
>CM035206.1:3238484-3260215 GCA_020233015.1 Callinectes sapidus | reverse complement strand
ATATATATATATATATATATATATATCACACGCACATTCACACACACAGGTATGCATGTGTCTATGTAAATCCATGTATTGATTTCTAAATTGATATTTAAAATGTAAGTAGGGGTTATAATAGCTAGCCATTTGGTTATGTAGGACAAATATTAATGCATGTTTCAATGTTATGTTAATAATTGTGCTGCTATGTTTTCATTAATTGCAATTAACAAGATGTGTTAGGAGCAATGCTCAGCAGACCTTTAAGTCATATTTTGTGTTTGTAATTTGTGAAACAATGTTGAATAAATGTATTTAACTTGAACTTGAACCCCCCCCCCACACACACACACACTTAACTTAAAATTGAAAAAAAGTCATTCGAATTCCCTTCCTGGTGAGGGGGCCATATATATCTCTAGGTCGGACAAATCTTTTGGTTTCGACCAGAAATGTCTTGACACTCATCTTACTTCTTCCTTACTTCTGCAACATTCTGAGTTTCAGATCTAACTTTCAATTTATAGAACACCACTTATCCTCTTCAAAACCTTATCTTCTTTTCCTCACCGAAAAGCAGGTTTCTGAAGCATTTGGCAATAGGCCCTTTTCTGTTACCTCCTACTCTCTCTCCCTACAGCGACTTAATTAGCATGCTCTCGTGCTCACATTCCTCAATTATTTGAATTTTCCACCATCTTCCATCTACTTATAAGTCACTCTCTTACTAAATTTATCTGTGATATTTATCTCTCCTCAAAATCCTCTGCCTATAGTAAATGTTTTGACTATCTAACTTCCAATGTGATGTAGTTTCTGTCTCTCTATCCCTTTGCGGAAATCTCCATCCTTGGAGACTTCAATGTTCACCACCAGCTGTGGCTTTCCTCTTCTTTCACTGTTCATCCTGGTGAACTGACCTTCAAATTTGCTATCTTACATGAAATAGAACAACTGTTGTTACACCTTACTCATATTCAAGACCACCTTGGTGATAAGCCTAACATTCTCGACTTTTCCTTACCTTTTCTGATTTTTCTGCTTATGATGTTACCCTATCTTCTACGTTGGGCTCCTCCGATCACAATCTCATATTTACTTCTTTTCTTATTTTCTCCAATCCTTCCTTAAGATCTCCCAAAGCGGAGACAGTTCTGATGCTTTGCTTCTGTCAGCTAGAAGGATCTGAGAGGGTATTATACTGAATTTTCCTTAAATGATTACTGTTTCCGTGACAGAGACTATATATGTGTGCTGAACGCATAGCAGAGATGGTTGTGTCTATCATGGAGGCGCACATTCCTCACCCTTTATCTTAACCTAAATCTTCTAAAGCTTGGTTTAACCCAGCCTCTTCTCATGCTATACATGATAAAGAGGCTGCCAACGAAAGGTACTAAGCCTTTCACCAGCTGAATCTAGTGCATTTTTTATATTTCCTTCCGAAATCATGCAAAAGTTTGTTCTATAACTTCCCAGTCACTCTTTTGTTAATAGAAAATAGCAATTACCTTCAAACTCCAATTCCCCTTAACATTTTTGGCATTTAGCAAAAAAAAACATCTCCAATATCTTTATTTCTTCCTCTTTCTCTCATTGATTTCATCCTGATGGCTTTACTGCCATCACATCTGTCTGTAAAGCTAAACTCTTCTCTCAGACGTTTGCTAACAACCCTCCTGGATGACTCTGCGTTCGTTTCTCTCAGACGTTTGCTAGTAATCTTCCCTTGGATGATTCTGCGTTTGTTCCTCCTTATCCTACCTCTAAATATTTCATACCTGTAGTTAAAATTCTTTGCAATGATGTTTTTCATGGTCTAGCTGGCCTAAATTCTTGGAAAGGTCATGGACCTGATGGGGTCCCTCCTATTGTTCTCAGAAATTGTGCTTCTGTGTTTGCAACTTGCCTGGCAAAACTTTCTCAACTGTGTCTATCGACTTCTACCTTTCCTTCTTGCTGGAGATTTTCCAGCATTCAGTCTGTCCCAAAAAATGGTAACTGTTTCATTCCATCAAACTACCACCCTATAAACCTTAAGCTTCTGGTTTCTATATATATATATATATATATATATATATATATATATATATATATATATATATATATATATATATATATATATATATATATATATATATATCTTCAATAAAAAAAATTCTTAAACATATGCCACTTCACAATCTTTTATCTGATCACCAGTATGGTTTCCGTCAAGGTCGCTCTACTGGTGATCTGGATTTCCTCACTGAGTCCTGGATATCCTCTTTTAGAGATTTTGGTGAAACTTTTGTTATTGCCTTAAATATATCAACACTTTTAAAAGAGTCTGACAAAAGCTATGATCTCAAAACTACCTTCATACGTATTCTATCCTTTTCTCTCTGCAACTTTATCTGGATTTTCCTCTTAAATTGTTCTCCTGGTGTTCCGTTAGACGTATACTATCCTTTTCTCTCTGCACCTTTATCTGGATTTTCCTCTTAAATTGTTTTCCTGGTGTTCCGTTAGACTCCACTGTTCTCATGAATTTATTAACAGTGGTTTTTCTCACGGTTCTGTCCTATCACTCACTCACTTTTTTTTCTTTTCATTAAAGATCTCCTTAACAAAAAAATTTTGTCCTATTCATTCCTTCGCTGATAATACCAACCTGCACTTTCCACGTCTTTCCAGAGACGAGCAACTCTTTAGGAAGTTAACAGTTCACCCAGAGATGCCACATCACGCCTGACTTCTTATCTCTATAAAATTTCTATTTGGGGCAGAGAAAACTTTGAAGTGTTCAATGCTTCAAAAACTCAATTTTTCCATTTATCAACTGAACCCAACTATCCCTTCTTCTTTAATGATACCCAGCTTTCCCCCCTCTTCTACAATGAATATCCTCGGTGTCTTCTTTAATCAAAATCTAAACTGGAAACTTCATATCTCATATCTTCCTAAAACCGCTTCTATGAAGTTAGAGGTTCTGAGGCGTTTCCAACTGATCTTATCCTTCAACTTCTAACTGTGTACAGGAGTCTTGTCCGTCCATCCATGGTGTACTCTTTGCATTTATGGGGTGTGCCATTCACACAAGCGTAATTAGATAGGGTGGAATCAAAAGCTTTTCATCTCATAAACTTCTCTCCTCTGACTGACTGTTTTCAGCCCCCACCTCTCTCTCTCTCTCTCTCTCTCTCTCTCTCTCTCTCTCTCTCTCTCTCTCTCTCTCTCTCTCTCTCTCTCTCTCTCTCTCTCTCTCTCTCTCTCTCGCGCTCTCTCTCTCTCTCTCTCTCTCTCTCTCTCTCTCTCTCTCTCTCTCTCTCTCTCTCTCTCTCTCTCTTCGCCTGAATAGTGTGTCTCTTGCAATCTTCTATTGCTCTTTTCATGCTTCATTGCTAATGGCCTCGTGTCACAAGACTTTCTTCTTCCTCTCGCCCCTATTCTGTCCAATCTCTAATGCAAAGCTTAACCAGTATTCTCAATCATTCATTCTTTTCTCTGGTAAATTCTAGAACTCTCTGCTTGCCACTGTATTTTCAATTTTCTATAATTTAACTCTGTTTAAGGGGGAAGGAGGTGTCAAGATAATTGTCCCTAACTTTCGGCTAATCCTTTAAAGCCTTTCAGTGGATTATATATATATATATATATATATATATATATATATATATATATATATATATATATATATATATATATATATATATATATATATATATATATATATATATATATATATATATATATACTTTATTGGGTTACTCACTGTGAGTCATTTACATATATCTGTATCATGATCTGACCTGGAACTGATCGCTGCGATACTCCACTTGATACATTTCTCCAACACGAAGCTCTGTCCCCTTCAAGTAATTTTGCATCTAATCTAATGTTTTCCCTCTCAGCCCTCCTTTAAAAAAAAAATCTATAAGAATATCTTGTATGGAACTCTGTCAAACGCCTATTTGATGTCTAAGTAGACAGCATTCACCCACCTTACTTCTTCAACTATTCTTGTATAAAAGCTTAGCAGGTTCGTCACACACGATTATCCTTGTCTGAGTCCAAATTGTGTGAGTGCGCGCGCGCGCGCGTGTGTGTGTGTGTGTGTGTGTGTGTGTGTGTGTGTGTGTGTGTGTGTGTGTGTGTGTGTGTGTGTGTGTGTGTTGCAAATAAAGAGTTAGTTATTTTATTTATTTATTTATTTATTTTATTTTACCAGTGTTACAAGTTGAACAACGCCATATCCATCTATGAGAGATTTACCTCATCATTCCTTTCTCAGAACATCCAGAGTACAAACTGGCAGAGCATGAGACTCAAAATTCCATCGATGAACAAAAACGCTGGCTGGCGTGTTGAGTTTAGACCATGCGAAGTTCAACTGACTGACTTCGAGAATGCAGCTTTTGGTGTATTCATTGTCCTGTTAAGTCGTGCTATCCTTTCTTTTAACATCAACATGTTAATTCCAATCTCTAAGGTAAGTTGCCATGATAGTCTCTGCTTTACCCCAATGTTATGTAACACAGTACCAGTGCCAGTAGTTTTACATCCACCATAAATTATTTCGTGAAACACTTAATTCATGTTTTATGAATTGGTTGGACCAACCAGATGAAAAAGGGAGGTGAATAAACACTTACTTATTCTTCGGATACAACTCCCCAGCTCAACTACTAATGTTGGAAAGGTAGGTAAGTGGACTGAACTGATAATATAACAACCAGACAACTTCTTCCCGGAAAGCATGTAAGGCGCCCACAGATGTTCACATTCTCTCTCTCTCTCTCTCTCTCTCTCTCTCTCTCTCTCTCTCTCTCTCTCTGTCTCTCTCTCTGTCTCTCTCTGTCTCTCTCTCTCTCTCTCTCTCTCTCTCTCTCTCTCTCTCTCTCTCTCTCTCTCTCTCTCTCTCTCTCTCTCTCTCTCTCTCTCTCTCTCTCTCTCTCTCTCTCTCTCTCTTATATTTATACTAGTTTACAGATATGTCACATCTACATTACATAAATTTAGTGACAGACCGGTTATAGGTCTTCTTTCATCCTCCCTTTTCATACTATTTAACTTCCAGCATGAGGCATCGACTTGCCACAGCCATGAGTTCTATGGGTGTCCTCTTGGCCACTTCCATACTGTGTTATCGCTTTCGGAGACAACCCGATAAGCAGGATCGGCTTCCGGGTAGCGTGCCACATGTTCATATACCTACAGTTGGCGATGGCAGATTATCCTTGTAATAGGCTTTAAAGCAGTCTCATGGAACAATCGCTGATTGCATCTAGTACTTAAGACATCAGCTCCATATCTCACTACCATAGAGTAAGACAGGGATCACGAGCGACTTGAACATCTGACTTTTCGTCCGTCTACACAGGTACCTACAACGCCAAATACTCGTGCTGAGCGATTTTATAACGGCGTGGGTCAGGTTTCGACCACCATCGCTATGCACTACTCTACCAATGTATGTGAAGTTCTCCAAAATCTCAATGTCCTCGTCACACCCATGGACAGACTGTACTGTTTCATCCAGTAAGCACCTGAACCTAGGTCTTGGGCCAAGAAACCTTAAGTCTCAAGGGCTTTGCTTCTAGAGCCATTCCCAGAACCTACAGTTGTTAGTTTAAGGGAACGTAAATGGTTTAAGTGAGTCTGATACTTGTGGCGAGCGGTCAACTGGTTAATATATTATATTATACTTCTCAGACCCAGGCTGTGAAGGGAACTCAGATTATAAAAGCTACTATATTAGGGGTGATATTTACAGTGATTTCACGACACACGGTCTTTCTCGGAGAAGTGTTTAGTCTGTCTCTTGGGAGATTAACTTAGAGAACATTTCTGAGTCTCGAGAACACACACGTTCGCGGCACAAAACACAAAAGTCCTCACACCCCAAACACCACGCAAAACCGGGGGAAGACAGGCCAGCGGCGGCCCAGTTGGTTCTCCCCCAACCGCCTCACACCGCAGCTCGATTTCGTCTCTCCCGTGGTGCGGCCCGCCGCACCTCATGCCGCAGGAAACTGCTGACTCCGAGGCGTGGTCATGTGATGAAGGGATGGATGTGTGTGTCTAATGCCTTAGTGTTCAGGTACATTATTTTATCTCGTATAGTGATGTCTTAGAAACTATTTCCTACCAAGAGAGTTGATATTATCTTTTAGTAAATGTAACATCCTATAGATACAACAACAATTGAAATGCCTAGTTATATATATATATATATATATATATATATATATATATATATATTATATATATATATATATATATATATATATATATATATATAAACACATGCAACTCCTTGGAGAGGACAAGCTGTTTCACCATTTCTGAAGTATTGCACCATCTTATAGAGATGTTGCTTCAGATTATATCTACATAAATATATACAATGAATTCCTACCTATCATGTCCCTAACATCGCTCGGTCACTTACAACATCGCGTCCTCGCGATGTCCAGAAGACATGTACCTATCCACGTTAAACTGGTGTACCCTCACTGTGTTCTGGCTGTTGGTGGAGTTTTACTTTAAGATCATTATGCAATGACGTAACTTGTTTAAAACAACAGTACAAGGTCACAAAGACAATACAGAAGATGAGAACAGGTACAATCACAGTAGGAAAATAGACATAGAGACCAAGATACATAGGTAGAGATGTATGTATTGCATTGTTTATTTGATATGGTGCTCTGCTGTATCAGTTGAACCTAACGGTTCACCGGGTAGGGCAAAAACGTCACGATGCCTTTTCAGCAACTGAATCAGTGTGCTCCTCAACTTGGGATAGTCCGTTACCGTTACAAGGCTCTCGAGCATTTGCTACTGTACCGCTGAATCCTTCCTGACTGATGCACATTCAGAAGTAACGCTGGGTGCAGCTAAGTCCAAGGGCTCAGACACTACCTGCCCATCACAAGCTAACACTTCGCTCAAGAAAACTCCTTGCCTGAGTTTAATTAATCCACCCGTGGTGTTTACCACAAGGGCGTTTGTTGTATGTCTCTCTCGCACTGTAGAAAGTGTGGTTTCCACTGCTTGTCTTTGCCATTTTTATGTTAGCTAGAACCTTCTTTGAAGATGTCAGAACCTACACGTGCATTTTGAACGGAGACAGGGACGTGCATGGCTACAAGGTCAGGAATGACATGACTTCCAATTACCGTAGTCTAAACAAATGTCCACATCCCTTGATGCAATAATTGGTCAGAAGTACCTGATGAATCTGGGTGTCTTTTGACAACCACATCATCGAGATTTACTTCTAAAGTTGGCAAGCATTCTCTGACCCTGTTTAGCGGGGAAATCCCGAAAAGCAGGAACGGTTTGGGTAGGAACATTGTCACCATAAGGTGGTTTTCGCCTGTTGTTAAGCGTGCATCAATTTCATCTTTTCGTACTTCAGGTTAGTCATTTCCGACGCCTAGAAGAAGATTAAAGAAAAGAGAAATACATAAAGGTACACGCAAATAACATTATTGTTATTATAGATATATTTGATATAGATAAATATAGATGAAAACATATAACATAACAGAAAGTTACGAATTATACTTCTAGATTTAAAGGTTCAAATCACATTAGTCTTAAGCCAGAAAATGTGACGGCTCAGTAATATTTCATCACCAATAATTATGTCAACAAGTGATGTAATTAATTATTTAAGTATTCATGTAGTGTCAGCTACTCGGTTATTTTTTCACCTATACCTAAGGTTGCTATGCGCTCCTCTTCGGTAGCAGCACTGCAGCAGGCGTCAAGTCAGCTTATGTCACCCTCACTCGTCCTTGAGAGTCTGATGGGAACGGGGGGAGGGGGGGTATTGCAGCTTCCACCCAGGCGCCCGCGGAGTTCAAAGGTTAGCTCTGCGATTCCCACGCCCGGACCAAAAGTACCACGCCCCATGCGTCCTAGCCAAGGATTGTATAATATTCTTGGCTCCAGCCGACATCGACCACGCCCTTCCAATACACCGAGGTTTCTGTGTAAATAGATGTATTCAGGCTGAGTAGTTTTGTTACCCAGCCACCGGCAAGTATAACTGAAGTGGTGGTGGTGTGTGTGTGTGTGTGTGTGTGTGTGTGTGTGTGTGTGTGTGTGTGTGTGTGTGGTTTCAAAGTACCGTGAATGCTGCAAAACAAGCCTTATGCAGGAGTGTCTTTAAAGCGATGAGACAGAGAGAAGCAGCAGCCAGCGCTAAGTCATAATAAATTTGAGTCGTGTCAGCGATTTGGTCTTCAAGTGCAAGGTCACTCGCATCTCAGTCTGGTTTCTTTCTGGTTTGTGTTCGCTCACTAGCTTGTTTCACAATGTTTCGTTTTTTCTGAGTTTCCTGGGTTTTTAATGTTTTCAGTGGATCATCCCACCGCTACCACAATTTTGTGTTAGTTTAAGGGTATTTCAGGAACGTAAATGGTTTAAGTGAGTTTGATACTTGTGGCGAGCATTCAACTGGTTAATATATATATTATACTTCTCAGACCCAGGTTGTGAAGGAAACTCAGATTATAAAAGTTACTATATTAGGGGTGATATTTACAGTGATTTCACGACACACGGTCTTTCTCGGAGAAGTGTTTAGTCTGTCTCTTGGGATATTAACTTATAGAACATTTCTGAGTCTCGAGAACACACACGTTCACGGCACAACACACAAAAGTCCTCACACCCCAAACACCACGCAAAACGGGGGAAGACCGGCCAGCTGCGGCGCAGTTGGGTCTTGCCCAACCGCCTCACACCGCAGCTCGATTTCTTCTCTCCCCTGGTGCGGCCCACCGTACCTCATGCCGCAGGAAACTGCTGACTCTGAGGCGTGGTCATGTGATGCAGGGATGGGTGTGTTTGTCTGATGCCTTAGTGTTCAAGTACATCATTTTATCTCATATACTAATGACTTATAAACTACATCCTACCAGGAGAGTTGATATTATCTTTTAGTAAATGTAATATCCTAGAGATATAACAACAATTGAAATGCCTAGTTATATATATAAACACATGCAACTCCTTGGAGAGGATAAGCTGTGTCAGCATTTCTGAAGTATTGCACAATCTTGTAGAGATGTTGCATCAGATTGTATCTACATAAATATATATAATGAATTCCTACCTATCATGTCCCTAACACAGTGATTCTGCAAAGCTTACTGCATCGTTGGCGAAAACAAGATATTTAATTTCAGTATTGCCAGCAGATGCATCACAATGACGTTGTTTTACAACTATGTCTAGAACCCAGTCCATGCATGTGTTGAAAAGTAATGGGGCAAGTACGCATCCCTGCCTCACTTCTGTATTCACAGGGAAGATGCTTGCCCCCCGTCTTTCACATTTCACAGAACTCACACTCCTGGAACACAGGCCAGTTAATAGAACAATAATCCTTGCAGGAATCCAAAGGAGACGCAGGAGATCCAGGAGTGTCTCTCGATGCACGCCTTCTCCGAGATCTACATAGCATTCCCTCTTAAAACTCACGTCGGCACTCTACCATTCCACAAAGTGCTAGAATCTGGTCAGTTGTTGACTTACCAGGCGTGAAACATGACTGTTCAAGTCTCTCGTACTTCAGTAGATGACTGCGGAACCGCATCAACAGCAAGTACCTTGTCTGGTTCACTGAGCAATGTTATACCATGGTAATTTTGCAGTCCCGACTGTCCCCTTTTCCTTTCCAGATAGGGATGACCAACCCCTTTTTCAAGTCAGGAGGAGTGGTTGCTGAATGTCATACACCAATCAAAACACCATGCAACCTATGGATCATGGCTCACCCCCAGCATTGAGCAGCTCCGCACTGATGTTACAGACGCCATTTGCTTTTCCACCCCTTAGCTTTGTCACAGCATCGTTGACATCATCAGTGGAGGATGGAGTTTCGTCATTGTGTAGATAAGCATTCAGCGTCTGCACCTTTGCAGTCCGGAACTGAACAGTTGCTCAAAGTACTCAGCCCATCGAGCCATCTGCCCATCTGTGTCCGATACGAGGCAACCATCTGCTTTTCGGATTGCACTCTCTTGAGATATAGACTTGGAGCACAGTTTCTTCACAGCAGCGATAGACGGGTCCAAGGTCATCAGCATTCAAATGATACTGAACATCTTTAGGCCCTGACATAGCTCTCCTTGTCTCTTCTCATTAGAGTTCTGGTCCTAAGCGACAGAGCCCTGTACTAGTCATCGTTACCAGGAAATCTGGCAGCGTGATTCCCTCAACACATCCCAGCGTTTCTACTGAAGTGAAGCCATTGCGTGACCACGGGCGCTCCTTAATGCATTCCATGCCAGCCTCAAGAGTCTCGCGTTTATATGTATTTCATAGCTCTACAAGGTCCTCAAGGGTGCCGAGCACCCCAAACCGATTGAAGACTTACCGCATACTCCTGAACACATGTCAGTTTTGCTCACTACACTACTTTGTGAAGTGCAGACGTCCTTGACCTTACCTCCGGCCCGGAGCCCGACATCCACCTACCAGCGACCGCGTTAAGTTCTTGATTTTTTTGCTCCACCTTACCTTTTCTCATTCCTTATAATTTTGAGTTTTCATACATACATATTCCACAACACTTCTTGACGCAAACACACTTTAACATTGTATTTTTTTTCCTCTCTGTCAGTAAATAGGACTTCGTCTGCTCTTACCTGTTCGTTTGTTCTTTGTTAGCAACTTCGTACTTTTTGTACTTCTAGCTTGGTACTGTACCATAATTATCCTGTTCTGTGGAAAAATAATTATTGTGCTTTTAGTTTCGTATTTCGGTGTATTGTATCGCCACAGGTTGCCTGCTAAATTCCGGTTGATATTCCCAAGGGAACAGCTTGAGCCACACCTGGACAGACCGGCCCACTCCTAGGGATAGGATTAAGACCGCCGCGCCCATCAGTCACAAATCCGATAATTACTGTTCGTTCCTGCCTTGACAGCTCTCCTACCGTCGCCACTTTCGTTTTTCTAGAATCTTCTATTCACTGTACTAAAAATGCCTTCTGACTTGAAAACTTGTAGCCAGTGCAGTGGGCGTTTCGCTCGGCAGCACTTCGTTGATTTTTTCCTCTCGCCCTATCTGCAGGCTGTGTGACCTACGTTTTCACCTTGAAATAACGGTGAAAGAAGGAAACAAGAGCAGAACTTAAAAATAATCTTGACTCTTTGCAGGACACACGAGCACGCCTTGAGGAAATTGTGGAAGAAGGAAATAACTGAACTAGAAACTCGATTTGAAACATTGCAGGACTTTGTAGCAGAAAATGTTGGAATCAGCCATGGACCTCCCATTGATGCCACGCCATGCGCACCAGGTATTTCACCCTCACCCCCAAAATCTTCTCAGGATGCACCATTTACACCTGTCAGAAGTGGGGCAAGGAGAAACACATGACGCAGCCATCTACCCCTCACCACCTTTAATCGTTTTTCCATTCTCAGTGATCAGGTGGAAGTCCACGAAGAAACAAGGCTATAGACGACTCAATGATTCGAAGCCAATTAGAGGAATTTTGTGGGCGTGTCCCCTGTCCTAGACGGAGATATTGCTTTCCTGGAGCCTCTCTGGGAGACATTACAGGCTTTATGTCATTCATGCAAGTACCAACGACGTCCAGCACACACGCTCAGAAGAACTGATGGCGAAATATAAAGGAAATGATACAGAAGTACAAAACTAAATCCAAAAATATCATTTTTGGCTGACGCTTGCTTCTATAATATCGCCTTCAGTACAAATAAGAGATTGGAGACTCTGCTAACAGGAAAATGTAGAATTTATTGATATGTAGAATAACCTCTATAATAAACAGTCTTTTTCAGAAAGACGATCTTCACTTGAACTTGGTGAGTGCAGCGAAGATGGGGAGACTCTTACATAACAAGTTTGCCTCCACAGACCAAAAAACTGGCGAGCGGTAGCGGAAACACCAGCTTCGTAGAAAATACAACACGTACATACACGCATTCAGATAACATCAGAGCTTGTTATTTTAATGCTCGTAGTTTGTAAAGTAAATTTGATGAGCTGCAAACTCTTATATACGAAGAAAACTACAACGTTATACGTATCACCGAAACATGGATAAATTCAGCGCACAGAGACTTCCTGGCCGAGTACTCACTACCCAGCTATAACTCTTTTAGTTGCAAGAGATCTCACCGTACAGGGGGCGGTGTATGTTGTATGTTAAAAGTAATCTTAAACCACGTTTGATGCAAACCCCAGCCATTACAAACAATGATTTCACTTTCTTTCATATAGAAAATAAGTCACAAAAAATAATGTTAGGTCTCTTCTGTCGCCCTCCAGCCCAGTCACCCGCCACAGACGAACAAGTATATGAATGAACTAGTAATAGCGGACATTTGCTGCGCAAATGATTGCGCATAATAATAGGGAACTTTAACCTCCCAGTCACGAGGTGGGGCGAACCATTCTCTATTCATACAGGTCGGCAGCTGTACAATAGTTTACTAGAAAGCTCACTCCACCAACACGTCATGCATCCGACGAGAGGAAAAATATTCTTTATATTGTTCTCACTAATGATGACAATACACTCAAAGAACTAGAAGTTGGACCAGAATTTAGCAGTAGCGATGATCATAGTTTATCCTTTACCATTAACTTTAATAAAACTAAGATAAATGAAAGTAAAGAAAAGTGCCTGATTATCGGCGTGCAAACCATGATAGCCTCCGCATGTAGCTTGCATCCATAAACTGGAATACATTGCTGGAAACACCAGACGTAAACAAAGCACGGGAAGCGTTAGCTACAACGATAAAGGAAACCGCTACGTAATAGAAGAAACATTAAAAACACCAAACCAAAATGGTGGAACAACGAAATTAGATGCTGCCTTTTAGCAAAGAAAGAGGCGTACCACAAATATGAATTAACATATCACGAAAATGACAAATTAGCACATTACAGATTCCGCAGACAAACGACAAAGCTGATAAGGCGCAGCAAAAAATCTGTTGAAGCTCAGATAGCAAACTATTGCAAGGCAAACCCGAAAGGATTTTACAGCTATGTAAAAACTAAAAAGGTCCTAACATCAACAGTTGGCCCATTAACGGAAAATGGTAAACAAATAGACAACGAAGTTGACATGCGAAACACCCTTAACAATTACTTTTCAACAGTCTTCAAGACGGAGGGTGTCACACTGCCTAACTTCATAATCACATAAAATGAAATTCTCTCAGTTATGAACAGCATGAACGTAAACAAAACACCTGGGCCAGATAAAATATCACGCAGGCTTCTTAAGGAAGCAAAAAATGAGTTCGTGAAACCGCTTGCGACTTTATTTAACAAAACGTTACCAGCGGGGAAAGTCCCCAATGAGTGGGAGCTAGCAAATGTCACGTCAATTTTCAAGAAAGGAAATAAATCACTCCCATCAAAATTACAGGCCAATCAGTCTTATTTTGGTAGTGTACAAGCTGTGGGAAACAGTAGTTAGAAATAATATCGTCACGTTATCAGAAGAGAATAAAATAATGACTCCCAACACGGATTCAGAAACAGGCGCTTCTGCCTAACAAATTTATTAGGCTTCTTTTACGAAGTATTTAACTCGTATGACGAGACAAAAGCAGTGGACATTATTTACCTTGATTTCCACAAAGCTTTCGACACTGTCCCAAATAAAAGACTAATAAATAAAGTAAAAGAAGAAATAAAGTAAATAAATAAAGATAAAAAATAAATAAATAAAGTAAAAAAAGAAATACCCTGAAATGGCTGAGATATTGGCTCTCTGACAGAAAACAGCGTGTTGTTATCAACGGAAGAGAGTCAGAGTGGCATAAAGTGAATAGTGGTTTTAAGTCCAGTACTTTCCATAATATACATCAATTACATTGATGAAGGCATAAATTCGCGGACGACACCAAACTAATGAGTAAAGCAGAGTCAGCATCACAATGGCAAGAATTAGCATGCTGGGCGGAAAAATGGTAGAGGAAATTCAATGTAGAAAAGTCAACATTGATAATTCAAACACAAATAGAAATAATGGTTGCAAAATTATACCTAAGCGTGTTCAATATCACGAGGCTAAGTACTTTTTCTTTGACCGAATTGTTAACATCTGGAATAAGCTGCCCTCTGAAATTGTAAAGAGCAGCTTTATTCCATTATTCAAAAAAAAAAAAAAAAAGATAAACATTTAAAAGCAAACCCCCAACAAGCTCTCTTCTTGTCCGAATAATTTAACACGTATCTCCTATTAATGTCATCGTTTCTGTGTTATTTATTTATTTTTTTTTTTCAGATAGACATGAAGAGTTCACCATAGGTGAATAGCAAAATTTCTTTTCATCCTTTCCTGTGAAAATTCCATGCTAGTTTTTCCATAATGCATGTTACTTTTCCAAGCTATTTTCCATGCCAGCGAAAGCTGGAGGGAGTGGTGGGTGGTGGGACCCTTCTCTTGTACTGTCCTGTCTCTCTACTCTGTAGATAGTTACCAGTAGTTACCAGGATGCCTTGATAAGACCAAAAGCTCTGCTGATGCTTAGACTTCTTGTATTCCTTCTTGTATTCCATTGTAAGTTCTTTAGTTTCTTGAGATGAAAAATGCGTGGTCACATCTTGGAGTCTTTCTGGACTTGACATGAAGCTTGTGTGTAGCAACAACAAGCCTGCGATCATTTCCAAAGAACTCCTAAAAAACATGCAGTTCTGTAGAATCCTTCCTGTCTGAATCCTCCAACGAGTACTAACAAAGATATGATCAATCTCCTTCGCTACCCCTTCGGCATTGCCATACCACGTTCAGCGGTGCAGCGCTAGTCCCTGATACCAGGAACCCGCAACTCTCAATTTTCTGGGCCTTGCAAGATTCAGAATGAAAGAGCTAGGACAATGAGTGCATCACAATAGGGATACTGGTCCCGTACAGAGTCAAATTTTGCGTAGAACATCTCCTCTCTTCAGTTTCTTACACCTTGGTAGTAGCGTATACTACAACAATAGACATGAAGCCTAAACTGTGCTTCAACCTTAATAGCATTATACGCTTATCAACCGGAGTAACCCCTACAATGGACGGCTTCAGTCTACTGGCGATACCTATGGCTAGCCCTTTAACATGGTGACCATTGCTCATGCCAGACCAGCGGTAAGGAAAACTTTTGCAACTGGTCTCACTACTGCCAGGAATGTTTGTTAGAGACCCTAACCATATTCACTCTCAGCTTACTTAGCTTCTTCGATAAATTAGGTAATCGGTGATCCTCTGAGAGATCCAGGATAATTCAGGTTTACCCCTGGAATGGTTGAACGGGCAAGCGCCACATCTGCAGCCCCATCAACACCCCTAAAATCAGCAATAGGTCTAGGGGGTCCTCTTACCCTTCTCAGGACACAGGTATCCCGCAAACTTTACCCTGCATCCATCATACCTGTGAGCAGGCTCCTCAGGAGCCTTGGCACCTGAGTTGTCTGCACAGTTGGGCACCTCGGCAAACCTGGATTGGGGCCAAAGCTCGAGGCTCGCCTGCGCCTATAGCCCCTACCCCCAAACTTTACCCCTAACACTAGTGGCGGCAGTGAAAGTTCTTCATAAGGAAGGGTTGCAAGCACCATCCCAACCAGCTAGGTCAACCATAGGCAGCAGGAAACCCGAGCTGCCCAAAAAGACAGAACAGGAGACAAAGACAGGAGTGACAGAGGGGGATTGAACTATGGGAGATAGAGGGCACTCACTCCTTACTTGGATGGAATCAACCCACCAACATTCTTAACTAGGATAATATCAAAACGCAGGAAAAGTGCCCCATATGGCGAAACATATATATATACGTTTTTTTTTTTCTAAATATCCGATTTACCCCAAAAAAATTGTGTAAAGGAGGATTTTGTGGAATAGATCAACATTTACCAAAATCATGTTTTTGAGCATATCTATAATTTGTTTTGAATGAAAACAATAAAATTCATTCAAAGCACCCTATGATATGGAAGCAGACTAATCAATACGAAAAAAAGTTTCTTGTATTTTTTGAGTTAGGCACCAAAATGCATATCTAACACCGTATGTGAGAAAAAAAAAGTACAATACCAAAAAATAGGTTTGTGTGTTTGAGACTCTTATCCACTAAACACAGGCAAAGCATAACACTCTATATGAGAAAGTTGCGAGGTCCATTACAAAAGAACACAAAGGAAAATCAAACAACACCCCTGTAATAAAAGCCGTAGCGATGATGGTGAAATCCAATGACAGACAAGGAAGTAGTGTTTTGCAATTGATATTGTTAAAGCATCCATTTACATATCATGCTCAACTCTCCCTTCCATTCTTCGATTCATTTAGGCATATAAAAGACGGGGCATATAACTCGTGAACCCTCCTCCCGTCCCTCTTTCACGTTGCCACTACCGCCCATCGCCACCAGCCGCCGCTCCAGCCATCCCCTCCCATCTCTCTCTTCACTTTCGTCACGCTTCCTTAACTCTTCACTTCCTTCCTCATCCATAATATCCTCCTCGCCTCTCTCCTCCGTTACTTCTACCTTCTGCTGCCTCCCCGTCCCTCCTCTCCCGTTCTACTCTTCACCTCCTTGTCACCATTTTCTTGTTCCCCCAAACCCCACCCATCTTCCTTGTTACTGCCACCGCTCGTCGCCATCGTCCCGCCCATCCTCTCCCGCCCCTCTTTTCACCTCCGTTGATGCTTGCTTCACCATTTCCTTGCTTTTCTTCACCTTACAAACCCTCCAAACAAACAAACCATACTGCAGCGAACACGTTGAGTGGGCTGTCAGTGAGGTGCTGATTTGTGGGCGGTGGCGGGTGGATGGAAAGGCTAAGAGAGTGAGGGTGGGAAAAAGGAAAAATAAAGCCTCGGTGAGAACAGGAATGCAGCGCCTTTACAATAGAACGCAAATTACACACATAACGACAGTGTACGAAAGAGACCTATGACGGTTGCTGGTGAAGCCTCATTAACATTACACAAATGACACACAAAACGACAACTGAGTGACCAAAGCACCGTCGGGTAATCGAGCAGGCGAGGTTCCTGCCCTCTTTTTGTGAGTTTATTATGGTGAGGGAGTTCTTGGAATTGCCGGAACCTTCTCCTCATTCATCCACACCTTTTGGAGTGTACGGCAAGGCCGCAGTAGAAAATGAAAAATTACCAACATTAATACAATTATAGATGAGTATCATCTAAAATTATTAATAGAGGCTCAAACAAATTTCAGATGCATTAATGTGCAACGATACACCTTTGTAAGCTTGTATAACTTGCCTCCAAAAGTATTTATTTTTCAGCAAGAATCACAAAATGTGATGCTGTCTCGTACCAAAACCCTGACTGCGACGCGCCTAATTGCATAGTTGTGTATGACACTATAATTCAATACTCATAACCACAGGGTATGGTAATGTATACTGCTATTTTTTTCTTTCATTTACTTCACTTAAAATTCAATTACACTAGTTATTATATTAACGTTACTTCATCGGTTAGCTGATGAACTTCCATTATACTCAACACCCAATACTATCAAAATTTTCCATCAAATCTCTCATCAAAATTCAAGTCAAAATAATTATATAATTCCAAGTCCACACAACGCATATAAAATCAAGCACATCTTAATTCTAAATATCCTAATAATATAACATCCTGACCACAATTTACCTCCTTATACTCCATGATACAGCAATTCATTTAGACTGTATCACCAACATTCAAAGTTGCACGTACTTATACAAAAATAATTTTGTCCATATCGCCCCTAACCCTCCTCCGGTCAAGAACCTGTGACCTTTCAGCTTCTGTCTCCTTCATCTCCTCTCTCTGAACTCTGAACTCTCTGCACACTTATCTGCTCCGTTTTCGTTTCATACTCCAGTTATTACATATTTTCTCAGAAAAACAAGTATCCTTATTACTAAGGTTGATAATTCTATACATTTCACATCTTCCACATGTAGTAATTACATATGTTACATAAGATACATCCCTTAGTTGCGGCATACCCTGCTTGGCTATTATGGCAATGGTCAACACTTAGACTAGACACACCCCCTAAGTATGGTAATAAAGATTTCTACCCACTACAAGTATGGGGACAGAGTTAAGACAAGCATTTCAGAGTTAGGTTTACCAATGTCCCCTCTCCTGCGGTTTAAGCTCCTTCCTGTTTTCGGGTCTAGGTTTCAGGCTTCTCTCCCTTAACTCTCTCCCTTAACTCTCTCTCTCTCTCTCTCCCTTAACTCTCTCTCTCTCTCTCCCCCCTCTCTCTCTCTCTCTCTCTCTCTCTCTCTCTCTCTCTCTCTCTCTCTCTCTCTCTCTCTCTCTCTCTCTCTCTCTCTCTCTCTCTCTCTCATGTCTGTAGGAAATCTTCCCTACAAAAATCATGTTTGTGGTGAGCTTCCCATAAATGTATCAAATTATTCTAGAAGCATCACACACACACACACACACACACACACACACACACACACACACACACACACACACACACACACACACATCTGTTCCCTTTTCATACCTCCCTGTCTCTACCTCACACCTCTCTCAAGAGAGAACTAATGACAAATTCAGTCTCCCGGGAAACCTTGATCCTTCTTGACCTCTCTGACTCAAACTGGTTATTTCCATCTTTCTCCTGGTCACACCTACTAAAGCCACGCCTTTGATATTAATAAAAGGGCTTGTAACCGTGTTCTCATCATCATTCAGTATTTAATCATTGAAGCATCATCATTAAAGTCATCACTCTTTCGTATATTTGCCACAGTGTTCAAGTCTTATCAAAACAGAGAAATCATACATGTCCAGAATCAACTTCTACAAGTATTTATCGTACCTGACTTAAAAGATACCACTACCACATATCTACCCCCCCCCCCCTCTTTCCGCATCTCCACGCCAGCCATTCGTCCACTGCTACCAAAATGTATCAATAGTTACCGGTCCTCATCAAGACCGGACTGGTACTGCAATTCTACTATTTCCTATTCCATCCCCCCCTTATTTCTGTTTTTCATTCATTTTTCTTCTTTTTATTTTGCTTGTTTCTTCTCTCTTCTTTTATTTGCGTCGAGATACTACCCTATCACCTTTGATTATTGTTTCTTAACTTTCAAAATTCTCGATAGTTTTATTTTAAAGTCAATCTTACACAAGGAAGAAAATATATCCTAAGACCACTCTGTGGTTACGTTAGTTTAATTTGACGTTTTTTTTTTTTTTTTTTTTTTTTATATCTACTTTTTTTTACGGGAATGCACCTGAATTTCCAACTATATTAACACTTTGGTTTGAATGCTTTAAACAAATTTTCTAAGACCACTCTGTGGTTACGTTAGTTCAATTGGATGTTTTTTTTCATTTATATCTACTTTTTACAGGAATGCACCCAAATTGTCAACTATATTAACACGTTGATTTGAATCTTTTAAGTAAATTAGTAAATATATATGGTGGGCTTTGTCTAGGGGTTCTTGTAATTCAAAATATATTATGTCTACTTCTTTATTTTCGTCATACTGATTCAGTTTATGACGTACGATTCTTTTTCAAACATGAAGGTTTTTTTTTTTTTATGAAAGCCTTCGTAAGTAGTTTATGTTGAGAGAGAGAGAGAGAGAGAGAGAGAGAGAGAGAGAGAGAGAGAGAGAGAGAGAGAGAGAGAGAGAGAGAGAGAGAGAGATACCTGGTGGTGCAGAGATACCACGCCCGACTCACAATCGGGAAAGCCTGGGTTCGATTCCCGGGTCAGGTTGGAAGTTATTTGGGCAAGAATTTTATTCTAGTGTGTCGCCCCTGACCACCTAGCAGTGATTAGGTACCCGGTGTAAGTCAGAAGATGTGATCCGCTTCTGGGTAGGAAAAATAAACTCCGAATAAAAAATGTACGCGGTAGCCTGATCACCCCAGGGCTTAGTAAAACCAAATTATACTGACCCATAGAGTGGGAGTGGCCATGGTGACAAATCTCGAATCAAAACATACATCCCCTTGCCACTCACAGTCTTCTACTCGTAGTATTATCAACAAACCATGTTCTAAGGATGGTCTAAAATGTTTAAAATAACAGATGATATGATCAATTATTTGATATCAAGAGAGATACAAATACGTATATGAAAACGCGGCATATCAGGTGAGGCGACGTTGCCACTGACCTGAGGTGATTATCCGAGGGGGAAGGGGGGTGAGTGAGGTCGCCGCGCCCATACATACCGGGTCACTTCCTATCTGGTCGCCACGATGGAAGGACACCACTCATTATATTAATATGACTGTGTATCTCACGGGAGCATAGAAAAGAAAAATATATATAAACTACCAGTTTCATTTGCACGTATACAATAAATATCTTTAATGTTTTTAACGTACTAATGGTATAATTAGCTACACATATGATCGGATCTCGCACGCCTTTTTTTCGTAGTTATGCGATATGTGGCAACGTCGCACAGGTGGCAAAACACACCTTACGGGTCAGTACATTATGGTTTGACTATAGGCGTTTTGACGCTATCTAGTAGTCACGCATCAAGTTGCCAGATGCGACTGGGTAGGCTTAAGGTGTATGAATCTTAGAAAATAAGGATTTGTATGATAACTTGTAGATTTTCAGCTAACAGTTGTAAGCTTCTTTCTTATAAACCGTCAATTATTAATATTATTATCACACACACACACACACACACACACACACACACACACACACACACACACGACAAAAGTATCTTTTATTTGCTTTTTCGCATCTAATATCCAAACTCTTTCTAACAGGTTGAGGAGAATATGGAAAAGTGTCAGAAACGCAACGCTATCAATGATCAGAGGCTATGGTTCAGGAGAAATGTTTTCTCTCGAGACTACAATGAAAAGGCAGATATAAGTGAGATGAGTGTCTCCGAGATCATCAACGGAAAGGTGACACAAATAATATACAATTTAAATGAATGATGAAATATAGCAGACATTATATTAGTATATGGTTATCTATTCATTTATCAATATTGTTTCTTTTGAAAAACAAATAGAAGTCAATGAGAGAATATATATATATATATATATATATATATATATATAATCTATAGATATTAGATATATATAATAGATAATATAGAGATATAATAATTTATAGATATATATCAACTCCTGTGGCACCCTGAGGGACGCATAGGGCCTCAATGATTTCACGCCACCACCATCTATCCTGTGCCAACTCCTCCAAATCCTTCCAACACTCTTCACCAGTTTCTCGCCTCATTGTGCGCATCCACGTCTCCTTCGGCCTTCCTCTCCCTCTTCTACCCTGCACTTGCCAACCGGGTGTTCCCCGTACAATCACTCCCTCCCTTCTGAGGACGTATCCTAGCCATTTCCATCGAGACAATCTAACATATTCATTTACCGGTTGCACACCCGTAATTTCTCTCACTCTATCATTTGAAACCCTATGCCACCACTTAACTCCTAAAATCTTTCGCAAAGCCTTATTTTCGAAAACCACGAATTTCTTATCCGATGTTACTGTACTATACCACGATTCATGCCCATAAATCAAAATAGTTCTAACCATAGTTTTATAAAATTTTATTTTAGTGTGTACTGAAAAGTTATTATTATTCCACACAGTTTTTAACATACCCATCGCTTGATTCGCCTTCCTTAACCTTTCTTCAAACTCCATTTTTAACGATCCATCCATAGACAAAAGCGTAGCAAGATATTTAAACTTTTCTACTTGTTTCA
>CM035206.1:3211166-3228920 GCA_020233015.1 Callinectes sapidus | reverse complement strand
ATATATATATATATATATATATATGAAAACAATGATATTGACAATAATAATGATGATAATAATAATAATAATAATAATAATAATAATAATAATAATAATAATAATAATAATGCTGCGAAGCTCCGTATCGGCGTCACGAAGCTTCGTGAAAAAGGGGTTCTTATCGAAACCGCGCACCGGTGGTACGAAGCCTCATATCTTCTCAGTTAGGGGATCAGAAGGTGACGTCGTGGCTGGCGGCAAGAGCCCAAGCAGATTATTATCAGCCTTCGCCTAAGACACATCTACCTGTCCTTTCTACTGTAAGTGGATTACCTCTCATGCTGGAACACACTGCTCTCACGAGGCCATCGTGAGGCTTGTCGAGCATCCTGCTGTGTCCCCATACCCTGTGCTCACCGGGAAGGACCTGTGCCGTGGGGAACAGGTGACGCTACCGTGTGGACGAGGATTCTGTACCGCCGCAGCAAGACCTGACCCCTTTACCTGTGTGCTGTTTGTGTAAACTTGTAAAAAGTGAAGTACTGTTTAGCCAACCCTGTGTTTCCGTGTAACCTAGCCCACTCCTTGCCTCGTCTCTCCGTTAAAGGTGCCACACCCCACCCCCACCTTCCTCCTGCCATCTCTGGTGTCAGCTAGGGGTGGATGCTCCACTGGTGTCAGGAGTGGGATACTGTGGCAGGCCGATGAGTGTGACTAGTGGTGTGCAGTGGTTGGTGCGCACATGAGTTCGGGTATTTCAAACTACCCCTCTACACTGTGGCGTGACTGGCCACTGTACCAAGCTCCAGGGACCTGTGGAGGCGAGGAAAGGAGATAGAAGCAGGGAGGAGGAAATGCCTCTGTACGTGGCCGGTATCGACGATCCATTTCTCCTTGTCTTAGACTACCTCAGGTCCACCGGTGCCTGTCTGGACTTTGGGAATATGACAATGAGTATTCATGGCGAGAAGATGGCATTGCTGGAGAACGGTAAGCGAGCTGAGGTGGTAACGGCAGCGGCTGCATGCATTCCTCCCTAGTCAGAGGCCCTGTACTGTGCAGAATTGCCCGTGGTATGAGGCAGGATGGAGGGCTAGTGGAGCTGTCGCTGTCCCGACTGCTTTCAGAAAACTTGGCTGTCGGACGTACTCTTGTGCCGCCCGACGAGAGAGAAAGTCTGGTGCCAGTAGCCAATCTGTCACACGTGAGCAACATATCCAGAAGGGGACTGTAGTGGGATCCTGTGATGAGGTAAAGCGAGTGCGTGCACTGCCGAACGTGGTACATTAGGTGCTGAGGGCGAGGTGCTGGTCCATCTGCGAGACTTGATGAGCAGAAGTTCAACATGCTTGGATCACGGACAGATGACGCACTTGGCTGAGCTGTTACACTCCTACGCAGAGATGTTCTCGTCGAAAGACTTCGACTTGAGGCGCACAGGCTTAATGAAGCACCACATCAACACCAGCAGCAACCAGCCTATCAAACAGCCACCCTGAAGAATCGCCCTGGCCAAGTGGCAGAAAATGGAGAGGGCAGTGAATGAGCTCATAGAACAGGGTATGGTGGAAAAATCTCATAGCCCCTGGTCATCTACTTGGGCCCTGGTGAAGAAAAAAATGGTTCAACCAGATCCCGCGTAGATAACAGTGTTAGGCTGGAGGGTATTTATGGAACATAAAAGGTTTAAGTGAAGTTTGAGTTTTGTGGCGAGCGGTTTACTGGTTAATATTATGTATTATAGTTCTCCGACTCAGGTTTAGAAGGAAACTCAGATTATAAAAGTTAATATATTAGGGATGATATTTACAATGATTTCAAGACACCCGGTTAGAACGTAATGTCACTGTCTTTCTCGGAGAAGCATTTAGTCTGTCTCTTGGGAGATAACTTAGAGAACACTTCAGAGTCTCGAGAAAACACGTTTAGGGCACACACCTTCGGGGCACACACAGTTCGTTCCCTCAACCACCACACGAACCGGCTGTCTTCCTTCTGCCTTGTCCGGCAGACGACCGGGGGCGGCCCTGTTGGGTCTCCCCCCAACCGCCTCTCACCGCCGCTCGTTTTCTTCTCTCTTGGTGCGGCCCGCCGCTCCTCACGCCTCGGATACTGCTGACTCCGGGCGTGGTCATGTGACGTAGGGATGTGTGTGTGTGTGTGATGCCTCAGTGTTCAAGTACATTATTTTATCTCATATAGTGATGTCTTATAAACTACATCCTACTTAGAGATTTTATATTATTATATTTTAATACATGTAAAATTTTTATAGATACAATAATAATGGAAATGCCTAGTTATATATATATAAACACACTCAACTCCTGGTAGAGGACAAAGCTGTTTCAGCATTTCTGAAGTATTGCACCATCTTATAGAGATGTTGCATCAGATTATATTTGTATATATAAATACAATGAATTTCTACCTATTATGTCCCTAACATCAGGGCTCTGAACAACGTGACTGTTAAAGACTCTTACCCCTTGCCGCGAGTGGATGCATTGGCTGCAGCAAAGTGGTTCTCCACTCTAGACCTCAAATCAGGCTGCCATCAGGTGGAAATAAGGAGAAAACAGCTCTCATCTATGGACATGGCTTATGGCACTTCAAGGCCATGAGCTTCGGACTTTGTAACGCACCAGCAACCTTCGAGCGGCTAATGGAGCGTGTGTTGGGTGGTCTGCAGTGGAAGACGGCTCTCATCTACTTGGATAATGTTATCGTGTTAGGTGCCACGTTCGAGTAGGAGCTGTAGCGTTTGGAGGTGGTGTTGCAGCGTTTCCGTGTAGCCAACTTGAACATGAGCTCCAAGAAGTGTGTGTTATTTCAGCATGAAGTACCGTCTTGGAGGCATATTGTTGGGCAAGATGGGGTGAGCGTGGATCTGCAGAAGGTGACCGCGGTTAAAAAATGGCCGTTGCCGAAGTCTGTGAAGGAGGTGAGGAGCCTCCTGGACTTCTGTACCTACTACAGAAGATTTGTCCGTGGTTTTGCCACCATTGCTGCTCCTCTTCACCAGTTGACCCGCAAGGGTGCATCTTACCGCTGGGATGACGTGTGCCAGGGAGCTTTCGAGCAGCTGAAGGAGGCCCTGATGAGGGCCTCAGTGCTGCTATACCCTGACTCCAGCCATCCGTACATCCTAGATTGCGATGCTAGCACAGCAGGTATCGGCGCTGTTCTCTCTCAGATGTGGGAGGGGCAGGAGAGAGTGGTTGCCTACTGTATTATAGTGCAAAGTTCAACCCTCCAAAGAAAGGTGTGCTATATGCAAGGAGCTACTGGCGGTGGTCAAGGCTGTGGCCCACTTTCATCCTTACCTGTATTGTGCGGAACTCCTCAAACAGACTGACCATGCCGCACTACGGTGGTTGAAGACATTGAAGAACCCTGAGGGTCAACTGGCGCGCTGGCTTGGAAAGCTGGAGCAGCATCACTACCGTGTGATACATCAGCCTGGAAGAATGAATAGCAACGCCGACAGTTTGAGCAGACGTCCGTGTCCACCATAATGCCCCCACTCCAGCCACATGGATACAGTGGAGGTCAGCAGCATGACGACTGTGCGTGAATTAGACACGGATACTCGTTGGTTGGAAGCATAGCATGATGATCCGGACATTGGTCCTGTGGTGGAATGGCTATCGGCGAGCGAAGAAAAGCCATCATGGGAGGAGGTTGCTGCCACCAGCTCTGTTACAAAGCACTATTGGGAGCAGTGGAATGCCCTCAGACTTGTTGGGGGAGTACTCATAAAGAAGTGGGTGTTGAAAAACGGCAAAGTTGGGTTCCAGCAGACGGTGGTTCCCAAGGTGCTACAGGCTCACCTGTTGCGGGAGATGTAGGAAGGAGTTGCTAGTGGTCATCTGGGAATACGGAAGACACTAAGTCGGTTACGCCATCGATATTATTGGGTCGGCCTACGCAAGGATGTGGAAGAGTGGTGCTGGGCCTGTGACGTATGTTGCGCCAAGAAAGGCCCTCCTCGTTGCGGTCGTGCCCCACTGCAGCTCAACCAAGTCGGGGCGCCGTTGGAGCGAATAGCAATAGATATCGCCGGACCGTTCCCCACCACCGCAGCTGGCAATCGTTTTCTTTGTGTGGTTATGGATTATTTTACGAAATGGCCAGAAGCTTACGCGCTACCTAACCATGAGGCCAACACGGTAGCCGAGATATTGGTAGAGTAGTTCTTCTCTCGATTCGGCGTACCAGTAGAGCTGCACTCGGACCAGAGTCGGGAAATCGAGTCTTGAGTCTTTCAGGAGTGCTGTAAACTCCTGGGAGTGAGAAAGACCCGGACTACTCCCTAGGCCCCAAGAGTGATGGACTGATGGAGTGTCGCAACCAGACCCTCGTGCAGGAACTAGCTACATGCTGTCAGGAGAGCCAAGCCCAGGGACAGGAAGCTACCGTTAATGTTAATTGCATATCGGTCAGCTAAGCACCTGGTAGGCTGATGCTGGGACGAGAGATTCGCCTACCAATAGATTTCATTATAGGCCACCCACCAGACGAGAAACTGCCTGCCGGGAGGACCGAGTATGCCATGGATCTTCAGGAGCGCTTGACAGAGGTGCACCATCAAGTGCGAAGTCACCTGAAGCTCGCGGGAGAGGCCATGAGGAGGCAGTACGATAGAAGCCTGAAGGAACAAGGAACAAGGAAGGCGCGCAAGTCATGCTCTACAATCCTCAGCGACGCAAAGGAATATCTCCAAAGCTGCAGAGCACATGGGAGGGCCCATATACCGTACTGGAATGTGTGTCGGACGTCACCTATCGTATTCCCCTCGGCTCGCACGGTAAGCCCAAGGTTTTCCACAGTGATAGGCTGTTGCGGTATTATGGTCCAGGCAGCTACTCCTGGGGCAGCAGCATTGGAGTGGACATGCCCAACCCTGAGCCAGCCATGAGCGACGGGGAAGAACAAGGCGATTCGCATGAGGAAGAGGGCGGGTTGCAGGCATAGTAGTCAGCGGCGAATGGGTGACTCAGGATGAGGTAAGAGGTGGGGTAGCTAGGACTCCACGACCACAACGATATAGGAGGGTGCATATCAGATTCTAAGGTTTACAGATGGAGGATGAGGACAAACTTGGAGGGTCTTGGAGAATTGGAGGGAACGTCCAGACCTGTAGGGAGGGGCAGTGCTGCGAAGCTCCGTACCGGCGTTACGAAGCTCCGTAAAAAGGGGCTCTGATCAAAGCCGCGCACCAGTAGTATGAAGCCTCGCATTTTCTTAGTTCGGGGATAAGAAGGTGACGTCGTGGCTAGCGGCAAGAACCCAGGCAAATTATTATCAAATTATTATCGCCTAAGACATATCTAAAAACTGTCACTACATCACCCCCTCTCCCTTCCCTAGCAAAAAAGAGGAACCGGGCAAGAATAAAATAAAACAAATAAATGATAGAGACACAAAGAAAACAACAGAGGAAGTGGCAAGCAGAGATCAATTATGAGATCTGGAAAAACTAGGGACGGTGAACTATCCTCTTTAAACTAATAACGATGCTTTCAATGTCGGTACTGTCGTGGGAAAAAACAAGGAGCAAAGGCAAATGGGAAAAAGCTTTCATTTTCATTGACACGCAGGGACGGCTACTAAAACGTGGGGAAAGAAGGATGTACGGAAGGGGATATTGTTAATCACCCTCGTTCAGAGAGTTAAAGGGGGACGGAATTCCGGGGAACGAGCCGCGAAGGGCGCTGGAGGGGAACATCCTGGGGACTGATGAGGGAATACTGGGACCCTGTCCCCCTAGGGGGAGAGGATTAGACAGAGTTGCCTCCACGGCCTCTTGGGACCGTTTCAAGAAAGAATCTTATCCCACTTCAGCTCCAATTAATTTTTGTGTATTAATTTCATATTTTCTAATATTTTTGGTGTTGGTTCTACCCAATTGATTAGGAAAACGTCTCTGTTTACATTTCTCTGCAATAGTATTGCTAGAATACGATATGCCATATATATTCCACTGAGCACATCCAAGTACATTTTTTTTCATGTTGAAAGAAAAAACCACTGTATCCGAAATACATTTATTTATTTGTAATTTGATTAGTTATATTACAATACGTATTAGGCTATGGAAAATACAAAAATAATAATGATATACAAACTTTTCAATATTTTTATCAAAATTATGCCAAATACTGTAAAATGGTGAAACTAAAACAAACATTTGAATCAATGTATGAGCTACTAAATTTCTATTTAAATCAAATTTTGTTCAAAAACATATTACCTCAAGAGCACATCATTATTTGGTATGAAATGAAAGATTACATGCCAAGCAGAGACCTACATCACATTTGCTACACTGACTGAAAGGTCTTTTCTTACATACTTCTCCAGCACATCTTTTTATTATTATGTGTTTCCACAAAATAATGTTCTATTCCATCAAAACGAATATCTTCTAACACTCGTTTGTCACCCTTAGGTGGCGTACCAAACTGAGTAAGATATGTATGAGCAATCTGTTCCTTGAATTCAAACTGTGTCAAGCATTTTGTACTGGTACATCAATCAACCAAGTAAATATACACCAAAACCATTTTTTCCCCCCGAAGAGCAATACGATATTTGTTTACATTTTGACCCTGCCTATCAGTTCCTCTCATATGTTGATTATATTCTTGAGCTATCTTTGGGCAGTCAACTTCTACATTCTTTTTCTCGCACTTTGAGTACCTTTTTACTTTGCTTGAGAAATTGTTTGTATGGACTGTTGATGCTACTGATACGATTGCATTATCCATCCATCTACATACCATGATTTTATTCACCTTGTTTGTAGCGAACTCAGCCGTTCCTCTCTTTTGTTTCTTCATAACATCAACTGATTTCAGGGGACAATTTTTACACCTGTTTGCTCTTATTGTCTCTGTAGCACCGTAATTTCTTTCCTTCAGTTCTCTGAGAAGTTCAAATGAAGTAAAGAGATTATCAAAATATATATTATATGGAAGTGACCGTTTATCTACTGGCAATGAATCAATGTTTTTCGAGACTGTAGCGGCACATTTGCCAAATACTTTCTCGTTCAGCTCATTTCCTTCATAGGTACGTCCTTGATAAAGATCAAAGGTTACTAGATAACCATCGTCTGTATTTAGACACCAAGCTTTATATCCAAATCTAATTGGTTTCATTCTGATGCACTGTTTACACCCATGCTTACCATAATAATACTCAATCATTGCTTCATCATGAGAGAGTGACTTCACAGGTTGAAAATGCTCCATGAACTTCTTTGTTAGATGTCTAACGAGTGGACGAACTTTGGCATATTTGTCAGTTGTATCCAATGAAGAATTATCAGAAAAAATGAATGAATTGCATATTTTTTTTCAAATCTTCTTCTCATTGCTTCATTTTTTGTCAAATATGAATTTCTCCAAAACATCCTCCGAGAAGATACAGGAACGATGCCATATACTATCAAAATTCCAATGAACACTTTCATTTCTTCTTTTGTTACCAAGAAATCTGTTTCACCTTTGAAAGTTGCATAGACAACTGTCTGATCCACTAACATATTCCACATATCATCATCAAAAAATAGTTCAAAAAGTTCAACTGGAGTAAAATCTCTATATTTTCCATAATTTTCCTCGGGAAATATACAGTCCCCAGGTGTGAGAGAAGTGCCAAGACTCCATTTAGGAGTCTTATAGCTATTGATAGGTGAAGAATTATAAGCCTCACCATCATTTTCAGTAGTACGACGTTCGTCGTGGAAAGTAGCCTCATCATTACCAGTTAATTGAGCCTCACCATCATCTTCAAAAATACGTCTTCCGTCATGGAAAACAGCTTCAGCATTACCAGTCAGTTGTCTGCCGGACAATCATTAGGCTCAATGTAAACTTCTGCATGGCTATCGTCTTCTTCTAATATAGCTAATACATCATGCATAGTCAGGGATATGAAATATGAAACATAAAATGAACATGCTAGAAATTCGATATTCATAAAATATGTGTACTGAGAAAAAAATGTACCTGCATTAGCTCAGCCATATATGGCACAGCAAATAAAAAAATATACGCAGACAAAACAATGGATTAGAAAAATATGAAAGTCAAATAGAAAGGTCAGTTTATTACTTGTTCAACATATGCAGTTACCAAAAGAACATATTCATCAAATAAATGTGCAAAATATACTTACTTTCTACTGGAAGCCATTGTTCTTGGCACAGAAGAGCGACACTTCTTTTCAAAGTGGCAGCAGAGCAAAGACTGGCAGGTTTGAAGGGCTGTACTCATATGAACATGTTGTAACAGGTTTGGTGCGCATTCCCAATACACTTGTTCAAGCTTGTCTTAACCCAGAGAGATGTATGATGCAATATTGCATCATACTGTTAATGTGCCGTATATGTACCACTGAGCTGATATGGGTTATGTATGAAAGTTTTTTTTAACATCCCAAATTTTGTCTTACTAGATTTGAGTCATTTCCGCATGTGGATTATTTACAAGATATTATGCTAAGAAAGACTTTAAGATACCCGTCCCAAAAGGATCATAAGCCTCCCTATCTAAAATTTATTAGCACCTTAGGGATGTTCTAGATGACCAGAGTGAATATGAACTATTAACTATAATAGACTGTAACTGCAGGAGTGCTATTTGTTGAGTGAATTTGGATAAGTGATGTGCCTACGCTAGTGATCAAAGTATTAAGAACACGATAGTTTTTTTAACCAATAAGGAATACATGTCTCCAGCAATCATTACCTTGGATCTTCTTGTGTCCTGTTTTTTTTTTTTTTTTTTCTTTCTTTTTTTCTTTCTTTTTTTTTTGACATCGAATTTACCTTTTTTGAAATGATAACCCATGCAAATTTATTGTACTGATGAATGGTGAAGGCAATTAGGTTACATGTTTACTCGTAGTACTGGCTGTATAAGGAAGGAAAGTCCTGCCATGAGTCCAGCTGGATTTCCAGTTCGTTATATCAACGAACAAAAGATATGAAATGCGGTGCTGCCTAGTGAAAGGAAGCGTGCAAATTTACATATCCCAGTTGTTATCAAGTCGGTGAACATAGACCAAAAATATATACATCTTGCGCTTGATGGAGTTTGTTTATACATATACATAAATCTATTTATTTTATTTATTTTTATGTAGAAGGGAGGCGGCCTAGAGTAACAAAAATAGAACAAAAAAAGCCCACTGAAGTACCGGTCCCTGGGAAAGTTCTAATTCAATAGCTAAAAGAATATTGAAAGAGTTCAATTCATAGTCAGATGGAAATACAGAAGCAGAGAGTTCCAGAGTTTACCCTCATATCTTTACAAAATATATGATAAATCATAATTCTTGGTATTTCATTAAAAAAATGTTTAAAAATTGAACTATTAAATTGAAATAGAGAAATAGGAGACCTTGATATTTTTTGGTTACACTATTTCATAATATGAATTTCAACACATCTAGACAAAGACAGATACACAAATAAATTTCAGAGCTTGAAGAAGAAGAAGAAGAAAAAGAAAAAGAAAAAGAAGAAGAAGAAGAAAAAGAAAAAGAAAAAGAAAAAGAAAAAGAAAAAAGAAAAAGAAAAAGAAGAAGAAGAAGAAGAAGAAGAAGAAGAATTTAAGAATTTTAAAAGTAATATTACTAAGTATAAAACCAATTTTAGGAATCATTATTAATATGGCACCCGATTCCTGACAGTGACCACCACCCTGCATGGTAATAGAAGTGGAAATACATCATACGAAATGTGGGGAATATGTGGGAAGTGTAGTCACTGAGCTGTGGGTGATGCTGCTGCTAGGTTTTTTTTTGTCAACACACTCAGGTGGTAAAGTTGTCGCCTGTTTGAGCCATGGTGTGAGACAACAGTTTGTGATCTGAGGGCCGGTCAAACTCACAGCCCTCCAACAAGTAACGGAAGTGACGCGCATATTCGTACATCGCCAAGAGCTCCCTGTCGAAGGTATTGTAAAAGGGTTGGGAAGTTCTAGTCGCTTGCTAAAGAAAGGAACAAGCTTGACCTCTACAGCCATTTTCTGCTGCAATACCGCCCCCACAGCTTCTGCTGACGCACAGGTTGAAAGCATCGTCCGTGCGTGCACAACCCAGTAAGCAAGGCAGGTCAGAAACATGCGCCAGAGCATGACAGCTTGGACTGCAGGGTCTGCACTTTCTTTCCAGTCTGGGGTTTTCACCGAATTCTTCATAATGCCCTTGAGAAAGTTGTTAAGGGGTCCAAGGAAAGCAGCAACCTGGGAAATGAATCGAATCATCTACAGAAACTCCCTGAACCTCCTGACGGTCACGGTGTAAGTCCTTAATCGTTGCCATCTTCTGCAGGAGGAACTCCACTATTGCCCAGAAAGTCTACGGACAAGACGCCGAAAATATATATTTTTTGTAAGAATTTTAGACCGTGGTCTTGAATGAAGCTCATGAAAAGTGTATTCAAATAGCGCAAAATGACTAGTCACCGCAATTTTCAAAATATCTTCCGCCACAGAAATCTTACAGAATGGCTCCAGGTGGTCGATCTTGGAGAAAAATGACTTGCCGTCGATCTTGGAGTGGAAATCTAGCACGTGATGGAAGGGTACCTGTCAAGACGAGCCAAGACATTGAGGGTCTTGTAATCCCTACACGCACGTAATTTTCCGCCCTAAGCCTTGACGACGCCCACTTGCTGTTGGGGGGACGCACAATAACAATACTCTCCTCTAGCATGTGGTCAGACTCCTTGTGTGCAGCCTGAAGGGGTTCCAGAGGCAGGTGCCTGGGCCACGCAAAACATGAAGAGACAGCTATCACAGTAGTGATGGACTCAACATGAGACAGACTGAAGAGAGGTAAGAACCCGAAACTCATGGAGAAGGGCTTCAAAATTTGTTGTTTGATAGAAGGCTGTGAGGAGCGGCTTTGGCTGCGCACAGTGGTCTACATGGAGCAGAGGCTGGTGCTAGAGGCATCTGCAGCATAGGTTCACAAGAAGGAGGAGAGAATATCAATTCCCAAGATGGCCTGTTCCATGTCCGACACCATAAAGGCTCAGGGGAGGCAGCTGCCAGGCAGGAGGGCTAAACGAAGCGTCCGCGATCTATAAGTCGTGATAGGGGTGAGGCTAGCAACCTAGAGGTCGTGCGCCGTACAAAATGCTTAGCATCAAGGGCTAGGACTACACTCATCTCCATCACTGAATCTACCAGAAAACGATCCAAGGGACAGGCGTCTCTAACACAAAGGAGTAAGGGCATGGAAGAAGATACTCCGGGCTAAGGACTGACGGAGACGGAGGAAAAGAGCGGTAGGTGGTGAACCAGCGACGCGAGGCGAGGGCGGTGTGCCACTTGTGGAGGGGATGGGGGTTTTGCCCCTTGTAACCGACAGCAGGGGCAAGTGAACGCCACATTTGGGATACAAAGAGAAAGGCGGCTGGGAGGAGTCTCGACCGCCTGCAGCGTGTCGAGGGGACAGGGTGTTATTGCTCTGGAACTGGCGTGTAACCGACAGCCACAGCAAGGCACAGCAACCCGTGAGCTACAGAGGAGAAGGCGGCTGGAAGAAGTTTCATACTCTCACACCTTGCGGATGGAACATTGCAGAGCCGTCTGAGGGCTGGAAATGGGTGGGCAGTGTGAAAGCCCAAGGAACCGTGGGCTATCGATTGCCAAGCGGCAGAGACGTCACGCAACCACTCATGGATCGCAGATAAGCTGGAGGCGGGAAAAACTCCCAGTGGTTGGTAGGCTGCAGATGGACAGGTGGAGGGGCTTGGGCCTGGCTACCTGTAGGCTGCCAACTTGCCAACAGCTTGGGTATCACGCGGCCGTCAGTTGGCCACCACGTCGCCTATGGGACAGCAAAGGTGAACGGTCGAGGCGAGATACAGCCGCGTGAAGATACTTGAGTAGAGTCCTTGTCCTGTAAGTATTGGTCTGGTATAGAGCGTTGGTGCTGTGGGCTTGCGCTGTTAGTACTAGAATCAAGATTTGGCAGTGTTAGTGGCTCTTGCCTGCCTAGCTTATGTAGTCTGGCCAAGCTTATGATGGCTGATAGTTTAACGCCACCTCACAGAAACTCCTATGGTAGAAGCAATACTACCGGTTCGTCGGGGCAGGCGAATTGGCAAGCACGAAAGAGGATGCTTCCACCAAGGGGTTCAGCCAAGTTGGACACTTGAGCTAGGGGCGAGTTATGACGTGGTCAAGTTTCGCTGTTGAATGTTGCTGGATAACTTATTGCATGAGTCAACCGAGAGCTGTAGGGGGCCCGGCTGGGCCACAACACAGACGCCACTCAGGTAGTTTAGGGTGATGGATGACAGGGAGATCGACGTCATGTGGGCCTCGTGCACCTCATCGATAAGAGCCGAGTTGTCCGCATTCGAGAGAGTCTGTATACGGACTGGATGAGGAAGGAGGTTGGTATGAAGGTGTCAAAGCATCTCGTTAGAGAACAAAAAAAAAAAATTCTCTCAAGATCAAACATCCACACCAGAAAATTTGAGAGGAGTCCGCTATTAAAACCTCCCTAGTGGGAGCTGCCTTGTCGTGGTGGTGGGGGGGGGGGGGGCTTGCGTGCCTGAAGTACTTGGAGAGCTATGCTGGAGGGGGTTTCAATCCCTGCTCTGCCCCTTTTTGGGGAGAGAGGGTTTCCCATGCCGGTAAGGTCTCCCAAGTAAGGGCCAGACTAAATGGGTCCCAAAACGTAGGCTATCAGTACAGGTCAACGGTGCTGCCTGCCAGAGGAACCGCCCTTGGGTGCTGTCCTCCATTGGATTGTTGGGTGTCTGGGCCGGGGTGAAGGGGGTCTTAGAACCACCGTGGGCAAACATTCGTATCCATGGCGGCTGCTTTTTAAAACGAGCAGTCTCGTGGCGGACAGGGTACCCCGTTACGTTACATTAACGTTGGCCCACTTCGGCTGCAAGTGAAGACTTTCATCGATAGGCCCCTTCAGTGGTTCGGTTGTTACGAGTTCGGCCACAGTCGAAAACACTGCACTACAGCTCCCCGATGCGGCTGTTGCTCATCCAAGGATTCCCATGCAACATTTGAATGTAACTCTACCCCATACTGCTTTCACTGCCGATACAGAGACAAGTTAAGTTCCCGGGAGTGTCCCCGATATCGCTTAGATCAAGATGTCCTCCAACATGCGAACTCCCACTTTATCAGTCTGGATGCTGCCTGTCTAGAACTTTCATTCAGACAGGGATAGGGTGGTAAGGCTTCTTTATACACTCTCCACCTGATGTTCGCTCTTCTCAGATTCCTATCAGTAACAAATTCTTCTACTGGTATTTTGTCTCCTGTTTCTCCAAAGGCTAGGATGCCTCAAAGTCCAAAGCGCAGGCCACCCACCCGGCCTACACACAAACGTCAACACTACTCTACAAAATCGGTTGATTTACTGCGTGTGGCTGCGACTAATGTCTCTGTCATTTCTACTCCTCATGTACAATCTGTTGATAAGAGTCTCGTCCGCTTCTGCGGGCGACTCTGTCAGTTCTTACAAACCTACACGCTCTACTTCTTCTCAGTGTCTTGCTGTTCTAACTGCGGCTGCAACTGATTGTGAGGACACGCCAATGGTTGATGACGCGATGCCCTGTCATCACGATCGTCAAATGTCTCAAGATTCTATTCTTTCGGTTGGTCAGACTTGTGCTATTGTTTATTCCAATCCATGTGATCGCTCTGATCCTGATGTGGCACCTATTAAATGTGCCAGTTTTAAACACAAATTGCTTTCCCGTCCCAAAGCTGAAGGCGCTCCGTCCAGCTTTACTCGAGTTCCAATTGCTCCTTCATCTGGAATACCTGGTTCACCGAGTATCCGTCATGTTACCATGAACAGTCAAGTTCGTAAAAGTAAAGGAAAGTCACTTCCTTTAGGAGGGACTCGCCCGAAATCTTAATTTGCTACATTAAAATTCCTTCAGTGAAATTTTCGAGGTCTGCGCGCCTCTTGGGAGGATTATTAATTTCTTGGTTTTCTCTGGCATGTATTTGTCTACAGGAGACGATGCTTGGAGATAGCATTCCTTCTAGTCCTCCCGGGCATCGTAGTTTTTTTTAGTATCCCTATTCCCGGACAGGGCCACCACGGTGGAACAGCTATGTGTATTCATTCTGATGTCCCTTCTACCCCGGTGCAACTTCAGTCCCTGCTACAGGCGGTTGCTGTTAAGGTATTTTTAGGCAGGTTCTATACCTTATGTAGCATGTGTCTTCCTCCCGTAGTTCCTATTATCAGGCCTCATCTTGACCCCCTGGTTCATGATCTTTCACTTCCTTTCTTATACTAGGGGATTTTAATGGTTGCCATCCTTTGTGGGATGATGGTGCCACCAATCGTCGTGGAGTTTTTCTTGCCCCTTTTATGGAAGACGAAGGATTGGAGCTCTTAAATTCAGGTGATGTGACACACTTCCATAGCCAAACAGGTACTTTTACTTCTATTGATTTTTCACTTTGTGCTCCTAATTCTTTCCTTCACTTTATCTGGCGGGTTCTCCCGGATCTGCACAGTAGTGTTTACTTTCTTATTTTAATCGAATCTGCGAATTTTGAGCCACGGTCACGCCTTCCTCGTTGGCGTTTGGATAAGGCAGATTGGCAGCGTTACACAGAGCTTAACCCATCTATTCGGCCATTAACTGATTTCACCACCTATGACGAGGCAGCAACTTACTTCGCTGACTTTTTAGCGATCTACAGTCTCCCAATCTGTTCCCAGGACATCGGGCCAGTTTCCCAAACATCCCGTCCCTTGGTGAAATGAAGTGTGTTCGAACGCTGTGAGGATGAAACGATATGACTAATAGGCTTCGCCGCAATCGTGGTTACCCTCAGTATTTGGAGACTTTTCGACAAGCCCGTGCTCGAGCTCGTCACATCCTCAAGGAAACTCAACTCGGTTTTTGGAGGTCTTATCTCTCCTCCATCACAGCTAAGACTCCTCTAGCCGAGATTTTCAACAAAGTCGGTAAGTTTTCTCCTCCTCCTCTTGTCCTATTGAATGCCAGTGAGAAGGTGGCAGAACCTGAGATAGTTGCCAATCTATTTGCCTTTCACTTTGCAAATATCTCTCGAAAAGACCCTGGTGGGCCTGGGGCTAGATACAGGCAAATTTTGAAGGATGTTGGATTTCATTTTACTTCACCCCGGTGGCGAATCTTACAATGTTCCGTTTTCAGCAACAGATTTGAAGACTACTTTATCTCGGTGCCACGATTCGTGGCCGGAGCCTGATGATATCCCCTATGCCTTTTTACGGAACATGTCTCATACTGCTTTTACGTTTTTACTTGATTTATATAATTTTATTTGGCGTACCGGTGATTTCCCTTCTTCGTGGGGTGTAACGGTTGTACTCCATATCCCAAAGCGTGGGAAGGATCATCTCCAACCTACTAATTAACAGGCGATCTCTGGGACCTCTTGTGTTTGTAAAGTATTAGAGAAGATGGTCAATGAGCGTCTAGTGTGGTACTGGAAAACGGTAATTTCTTAACCCCGGTGCAGTATGGGTTAGAAAGGCGCGGTCAACCACTGATGCTCTTCTGTCGTTTGAATCCTCCATTTGCAGGGCGTTTGCCAATAATCACCACCAAGTCACTTTGTTTTCGATTTGGAGAAAGCATATGACACAGCCTGGCGTCACAACATTTTATTTAGTTTATATGAGTCTGGTCTCCGTGGCCACCTCCCTCTTTTTATTCAGCAGTTTTTATCTAATGGTCTTATACGAGTCTGGGTCGGTGGTATTTTTTTTAAGGATTTCCCTCTTGAGGATTGTGTACCACAGGGTAGTATTCTCAGTGTTACCTTGTGTGCTGTGGCATTTAATTGTGTCATTGGTGTGTTCCCTGATGGCGTCCATAGTTTACTCTATATTGACAATCTTTCTATTTCTTTCTCAGCTGCTTGTATGTCGTTGGTAGAACGAAAGCTGCAGCTAACAATTAATAGGGTATCTCATTGGGCTGTTGAATGTGGTTTCCGATTTTCCCCCTCAAAGACTGTAGCCACGCACTTTTGTCGAATTCACGGTGTTCATCCTGACCCAGATCTGTATCTCTCAAATAGGCGCATCTCCTATGTTGAGACGACACATTATTTTGGTCTAGACTTTAACAGTCGTCTTAGCTGGGTGGCTCATATTTTCTTCCGTAAAGGCGGCTTGTTAAAAATAAAAAGCCTTATCGCTTCTTTGAATTCTGCCTCATACTTCTTGGGGTACCGACAGGGACACACTTCTCTTCCTCCGCAGTAAACTTGTCCTTCCCAAATAGGAATATGGCAGTGAGATTTATTCCTCTGATACATAGGCCCGCTTGCGTATTCTTGATTCCGTATACCATGCCGGAGTCCGCCTGGCTACTGGTGCTTTTTGATCTTCTCCAATTCCTAGCCTCCATGTAGCTGCAGCCTTCTTGCCTCTTAATTTGCGTCGTCATTCGTCCCTGTTGCGTTGTTGGTTCCGGATACAACGCCTTCCTCCAGTCTGTCTCCGGTAAGTTGGTCATACAAGATTCTCGTTTGCCCGCTTTTACTCCTCGTCCTAGTTTCCCCAAAACTTTTGTGTTTCCGGTTGAGTCTTTTAGGGCGAAATTATATGTTCCTTTTGTTTCTATCTGCCCTTACAGGTTGCCTTGAGTTGGGTACTGGCAATTCACTGGTGTGTCCGTTTGTATACCGGTTGTAGATATTAAGAAGATTTACCATTTAACTTTGCTCGTACCCTATTCTGGCTCAAGCTCAGTGTTTACCGATGATTCTAAATCTGATACCGGTATTGGATTTGGTGTAGTGTTCCCTGAGTTCTGTCGGGGAGGTAGTCTCCCGATGGTGGCTTCTGTTTTTATTGCTGAATTGACTGCAATAATTCTGGCTTTATAAATTATTTTCACTTTTCCATTTATTTATTTTACGATTTTTATTGATTCTCGTAGCGCGCTCTCTGCTCTTGATTCTTACACTCCTTCTGGTAATCCCCTGGTCCTCTACGCACTTGAGTGGTTGTATCTCCTTTACGAGAGGGGGTATCGTATTGAGTTTTGCTGGGTTCCGGGACATGTCGGCGTGCCTGGCAATGAACGTGTTGATAGACTTGCTCGGGAAGCGGCAATTAGGGCTGCTCTTCCTAGCCCTGTCCCGTGTACGAATGTACTCTGAACAATTCGCAAGGTCATCATAAAATATTTGGCAGGAGAGGTGGAACGTTTGTGGTGCTACCTCTAAAATGGGTGAGTTTAACAGAACAGTGTCTCATCCTTGGAATTATTCTAATGTCCAAGTCCGTCGTTGGCAGACATCCTTAGCTTATCTGCAGATGCGCCACACTCGTCTCACCTAAAGCTACTTGATGTCAGGAGATCATCAACCGTACTGCGATGACTGTCTAGTTCCTCTTATTGTACGGCACTTGCTGGTCGAGTGCCCAAATTTGGGAGAACTCCGGCAACGCTTCCTTTTAAAATGTCAAGGTGCGGATGGAGTACATAGTGTATGTAAGGTGCTTGGGCCTGCATGTCCTTCCCCAGCTCATGATGTCTTAGCTTTTTTGGAGGAGGCTGGCCTCCTCTCTCTATTATAGAATTTTTACCTGTCTTTACTTGTTTTTACTTTTTACTTTTTTAATGTTTTTATTTGATTTATTTAATTTTTTAGTTGAATTTACTGGTTTTACGGCATTTCACCCGTTTGGTAGCGGCGCTATATATATATATATATATATATATATATATATATATATATATAT